>WOXC01003578.1:0-438251 GCA_011680675.1 Gymnobelideus leadbeateri
AGAATTTTAGGGGAAAAAACAAATAAAATGCTCAAGCATCTGCCTAGCTTTATAGTGTTTTTCATATTAATCTTAGGAGTTTGGGCCAGGGTGTCATTGCTACAGCCTCATTTTTCCCAGTAAACTGGGTTTTGGAAAAAAAAATGTCTTGCACAATGTCCAAGAGCAAGTTACTGGTATAACCTGCATTGAGATTTGGAAGCTCTGAATTTTAAAGCTGTTCACCTATGGACATTATTCCCTAGCACATCCTGTCACACAATAAGCTGCATTGTTAATCATTTAAGGGTAAAAGATAACAACTAAACTTTTAGAAGTTATGGATTTTTGAAGTTTAGCACTGAAAATGAGCCAAATCTCCATATCTTAGATAATCAACGTTCCCTGTCTTCCTCATCTTCTCTATCCTATCTTCTGAACTCCTCACCCAGACATATATAGATTTCTGCTGATAAATTGTTCCTATTCTTCAAAGTCCAGCATATGTCTATATTTATATGAGAAAATGCTAAATATCACTATTGATTAGAGAACTGAAAATGTAAATGTGGGGGGGCGGAGCCAAGATGGCGGAAAGGAAGCAGTAACCTCGCTGAGCTCCTCTGTCACTAAGTCCAAAAGGGTGAATCTGAGCAGATTCCAGAGTGACGAAGCCCAGTGGAAGACAGAGTGTGGCAGAATCCAGCCCAGGAGGTTGCCCAGAGTGTCCGCACGGGTTGAGCGCAGAGCGCGTGGGGTCTGTACAGCTCAGACCTAGGAGCAGGCAAGCAGACTACACCAGAGAGAGAGAAGGCCCCAGCCTGCAGACTTACCAAGGAAGAATCGCAGTCATCTCGCAGAGGGAACGGATCATTGGAGCCAGGTAGGAGAGTCGGGCCCCCAGTGGAGAGAGTGGCTTCTCAGGCTGCATTCAGCCCCCAGCCTGGAAATTTAGAAACTGCCTGCCTGTATGATACAGGGGCTGGAATGGCAAAGTAAATTGTAGCTGCTCTGATCCTCCCATCCCTCCTTCATGAAGCAGAAAACCCAAAGATAAGTCTCCCACCCAGATTGAAATCCCAAGTTAATGGAAATAGCCTCAGGCTTGAGAATCTCCAAGAAAGGATGTAACTGAGACAGCCAGGAATCTGAAGAGAAGAGAGGGAGGGGACCCAACAAGCCCCACCTCACCTCACCAACAAAAGCCTACTTATAGCCCAGGGGTATAGAGGCAGAAATCTGAAGTGGTCAGACTCATCCCCACCTACACATCTACATTCATCACTGACTTACAGCTTATGACTGGCACAGGAAGTGGCTAAGTCAAGGATCAGACTAAACTCATAGCCTGAGACACTAAGAAACAGGAAGTCACAATGGGAAGGAAGGAAGCTGAAAGGAGAAGGAAGGCAAGAAAGTCTGTTCGAGCATACTATGCAGGGGCAAGAACAACAAAACACACAGGACAATATAGACTCTCTGCCCACACCAGAGACCACAGAAGGAAACATGATCTGGTCTCAAGCCCCACGGCCAGCATTCCTGGAGGAGCTTAAGAAAAATTTTAAAGACCAAATCAGGGAGGCAATGACCAACTTGGAAAAAGAAAATACCTCCCTAAATAAGGAACTTCAAAAACTTACTGAAGACCATAATTCACTAAAAATTAGATACAACCAAACTGAAACTCAGAACTCTATGATGCAGCAGGAGCCAATCGAAAAAAACAAGATGATCGAAAAATTGCAAGAAAATGTAAAATATCTCACTGGAAAAATAACTGACCTAGAGAACAGATCCAGGAGAGACAACCTAAGAATTATTGGTCTACCAGAAAGCCACGATGAGAAAAGCAGTCTATACAACATCCTCCAAGAGATTGTCAAAGAAAACTGTCCTGAGGTCCTGGAATCAGAAGATAAAATAGCTATTGATAGGGAATTCACCAGACTCCTCCTGAAGAATCCCAAACTGAAAACTCCAAAAATATAGTAGCCAAATTCAGAATTATAAGATTAAAGAAAAAATTCTACAAGCAGCCAAAAAGAAACAATTCAAATATCGAGGAACTACAGTTAGGATCACACAGGACCCTGCTTCTACATTAAAGAGCGGAGGGGACTGGAATTTGATATTTCGTAGGGCAAGAGAGCTAGGACTGGCAAGGATTAACTGCCCGGCAAAACTGAGCATAATCTTTCAGGCAAGGAGATGGACGTTTAATGAAGTAAGGGACTTCCAGACTTTCCTAATGAAAAAGCCAGAGCTCAATGGAAAATTTGATCTCCAATTACAAGACTCCAGAAGGACATAAAAAGGTAAACAAGGGTAACATAGACTCACACATGCAGAAGTGCACACCCACACCCACAAACACAAGCTCATTACCTGGGATGCAACAAGAGCAAAATGTTCACATCCCTATATGTGGAGCTGATAACTGTCAATATTTGAAATCTTTATGATTATCATGACCTGCAAAAGGGTTATACTTAGAAGGTGTGGGTATGAATGCTAACATGGAGTCACAAAAAAAAAAAAGACTATTAGGGATCAATGGTACTGTAATGGGAAAAAGGAAAGGATGAGCTAGGAAAAGGTAAAATACTTGTCTGAAGAGGCATCAAAACACTATAGAAGAAGGGGAAAGTAAGAGGGAGAGGAACATCATTTTAAGCACTATTCTCACTGGTTCTGGTTCAAGAAGGATCAAATTAATCAGTGAGATTTAAGAATCTAACCGTGAATAGACACATAAATTCATTAAATAGAGGGAATTGGAGGGAGGAGAGGAGCACTGTTTGAAATTTACTCTCATTGGTTTGGAATCAAACGGGAGTAATTTACTCTGATAAGTATAAAAATTTATTGTGTCCTATAGATAGTGGGAGGGTAAGGGCGGGGTGAAAAGGAGGAGACTAAAGGGAGGGATTATAAGGGAGGGAAATAGTAGTAAGGGGAGAGGGTAGGTTAAGAAGGGGGTCACTGGGTGGGAACACTGAGGGAGGGGGCGGTCAAAAGGGAAAACTTCAAGGAGGGGAAGGGAGAAGGAATAAACAAAAATATAAACAGGGGACGGAATAGGATGGAAGGGAAGAGACAGATAGTCATCATTACTGTGAATGTGAATGGGATAAACTCTCCATAAAACAGAGGCGGGATAGCAGAATGGATTAAAAACCATAATCCTACAATATGCTGTCTTCAAGAAACACATTTGGGAAACAAAGGGATACCACAGGAGGTAAGAAAGGTAAAGGTTGGAGTAAAATTTGGCTTTATGCCTCCAGCTAAAAGTAAAAAAAAACTTGAGGTAGCAATACTTATCTCAGATAAAAGCCAAAAGCAAAAATAGATCTAATTAAAGAGTAAGTATTGCTACCCCTGCTTTTACTAACTGGTTTATGTACTCAACCTTTCCCTGTGAGTGTCCTGTTTCCAAGTAATGAACTGCGAACGCTGTGTAGGATTGCATCTGGGGCACTTGTCCATTCTGCAATCTCTGTTTTATGGGAGAGTTCGTCCCATTCACATTCACGGCAATGATCTTCACCAGCTCTGCCTGAACTCCTTCTCCCTACCACCCTCCCTCAGTGTTCCCACCCAGTGACCCCCCTTCTTAACCTACCCTCTCCCCTTACTACTATTTCCCTCCCTTATAATCCCTCCCTTTAGTCTCCTCCTTTTCACCCCCCCCTTACCCTCCCACTATCTATAGGACACAAATTTTTATACTTATCAGAGTAAATTACTCCCCGTTTGATTCCAAACCAATGAGAGTAAATTTCAAACAATGCTCCTCTCCCTCCCTCCAATTCCTCTATTTAATGAATTTATGTGTCTATTCACGTTAGATTCTTAAACTTCACTGTTTAATTTGATCCTTCTTTGAACCAGAACCAGTGAGAATAGTGTTTAAATGATGTTCCTCTCCCTCTTACTTTCCCTTCTTCTATAGTGTGTTTTGATGCCTTTTCAGATGGCATATTTTACCTTTTCCTAGCTCATCCTTTCCTTTTTCCCATTACAGTACCATTGATCCCCTTAATAGTCTTTTTTTTTTAGACTCCATGTTCGTGCATTCATACCCACACCCTCTAAGTATAACCCTTTTGCAGGTCATGATAATCATAGAGATTTCAAATATTGACAGTTATCAGCTCCACATATAGGGATGTGAACATTTTGCTCTTGTTGCATCCCAGGTAATGAGCTTGTGTTTGTGGGTGTGGGTGTGTGCACTTCTGCATGTGAGAGTCTATGTTACCCTTGTTTACCTTTTTATGTTCTTCTGGAGTCTTGTAATTGGAGATCAAATTTTCCATTGAGCTCTGGCTTTTTCATTAGGAAAGTCTGGAAGTCCCTTACTTCATTAAACGTCCATCTCCTTGCCTGAAAGATTATGCTCAGTTTTGCCGGGTAGTTAATCCTTGGTTGTAGTCCTAGCTCTCTTGCCCTACGAAATATCAAATTCCAGTCCCTCCGCTCTTTTAATGTAGAAGCTGCTAGGTCCTGTGTGATCCTAACTGTAGTTCCTCGATATTTGAATTGTTTCTTTTTGGCTGCTTGTAGAATTTTTCTTTAATCTTATAATTCTGGAATTTGGCTACTATATTTCTTGGAGTTTTCAGTTTGGGATCTCTTTCAGGAGGAGTCTGGTGAATTCTATCAATAGCTATTTTATCTTCTGATTCCAGGACCTCAGGACAGTTTTCTTTGACAATCTCTTGGAGGATGTTGTCTAGACTGCTTTTCTCATCGTGGCTTTCTGGTAGACCAATAATTCTTAGGTTGTCTCTCCTGGATCTGTTCTCTAGGTCAGTTATTTTTCCAGTGAGATATTTTACATTTTCTTGCAATTTTTCGATCATCTTGTTTTTTTCGATTGACTCCTGCTGCATCATAGAGTTCTGAGTTTCAGTTTGATTGTATCTAATTTTTAGTGAATTATGGTCTTCAGTAAGTTTTTGAAGTTCCTTTTTTAGGGAGGTATTTTCTTTTTCCAAGTTGGTCATTGCCTCCCTGATTTGGTCTTTAAAATTTTTCTTAAGCTCCTCCAGGAATGCTATTTGGGCTTGAGACCAGATCATGTTTCCTTCTGTGGTCTCTGGTGTGGGCAGAGAGTCTATATTGTCCTGTGTGTTTTGTTGTTCTTGCCCTGCATAGTATGCTCCAATAGACTTTCTTGCCTTCCCCTTCTCCTTTTCAGCTTCCTTCCTTCCCATTGTGACTTCCTGTTTCTTAGTGTCTCAGGCTATGAGTTTGGGGCCTGATCCTTGACTTTGAATACCTCTGGGTGGCTAGTTTATGGCTAAGTCAGGGAAGTCAGTGAGGAATGTAGATGTGTAGGTGGGGATGAGTCTGACCACTTCAGATTTCTGCCTCTATACCCCTGGGCTATAAGTAGGCTTTTGTTGGTGAGGTGAGGTGGGGCTAGTTGGGTCCCCTCCCTCTCTTCTCTTCAGATTCCTGGCTGTCTCAGTTACACCCTTTCTTGGAGATTCTCAAGCCTGAGGTTATTTCCATTAACTTGGGATTTCAATCTGGGTGGGAGACTTATCTTTGGGTTTTCTGCTTCATGAAGGAGGGATGGGAGGATCAGAGCAGCTACAATTTACTTTGCCATTCCAGCCCCTGTATCATACAGGCAGGCAGTTTCTAAATTTCCAGGCTGGGGGCTGAATGCAGCCTGAGAAGCCACTCTCTCCACTGGGGGCCCGACTCTCCTACCTGGCTCCAATGATCCGTTCCCTCTGCGAGATGACTGCGATTCTTCCTTGGTAAGTCTGCAGGCTGGGGCCTTCTCTCTCTCTGGTGTAGTCTGCTTGCCTGCTCCTAGGTCTGAGCTGTACAGACCCCACGCGCTCTGCGCTCAACCCGTGCGGACACTCTGGGCAACCTCCTGGGCTGGATTCTGCCACACTCTGTCTTCCACTGGGCTTCGTCACTCTGGAATCTGCTCAGATTCACCCTTTTGGACTTAGTGACAGAGGAGCTCAGCGAGGTTACTGCTTCCTTTCCGCCATCTTGGCTCCGCCCCCCCACATTTACATTTTCAGTTCTCTAATCAATAGTGATATTTAGCATTTTCTCATATAAATATAGACATATGCTGGACTTTGAAGAATAGGAACAATTTATCAGCAGAAATCTATATATGTCTGGGTGAGGAGTTCAGAAGATAGGATAGAGAAGATGAGGAAGACAGGGAACGTTGATTATCTAAGATATGGAGATTTGGCTCATTTTCAGTGCTAAACTTCAAAAATCCATAACTTCTAAAAGTTTAGTTGTTATCTTTTACCCTTAAATGATTAACAATGCAGCTTATTGTGTGACAGGATGTGCTAGGGAATAATGTCCATAGGTGAACAGCTTTAAAATTCAGAGCTTCCAAATCTCAATGCAGGTTATACCAGTAACTTGCTCTTGGACATTGTGCAAGACATTTTTTTTTCCAAAACCCAGTTTACTGGGAAAAATGAGGCTGTAGCAATGACACCCTGGCCCAAACTCCTAAGATTAATATGAAAAACACTATAAAGCTAGGCAGATGCTTGAGCATTTTATTTGTTTTTTCCCCTAAAATTCTTGACTTGTTCATCAGGGTAGATGTTATAGTATTCAAACCCTCAATAAATCACCCAGACATAGAATTTTGAAGTGTAAGTAAAAATTATTTACATTGTTTGGCACCTTCAAAGTCTTCCCTCCCTGTAACTCTCCTTGGTTGAGTTATTTTTTTGGTAGATTTGTACTTCTTTTGTAGTAATGGAGTCACTAAATGGCAATAAAAAATCTCAAACCATTTCTGATTCTGAGGCATGGAAATGTCTTCCTTTGTACAATCTTCCTCTGAAGAGAGGGATAGAGATGCTGTTAAATGTTACAAGCAAAATGTTATCAGTTCTTAAACACTGGTTTTTCTTCACTATTTTGGTGAAAGAGAAAATCAGAAGAGTGTGAAAAACCTAGGCCAAATCTGTATAATTATTCTCACATACACTCTTTTGAATAATCTTTTTTAAATTTTTTTAGCTATTAAGTTCTATCTGATGGTTACTTTTAGGGACAGTCTTAACTTTGCTTATGATTTCCTTTTTAATTTTGATGATCATGTTTAAAACATAATTAGCTTGTTTCTCAGGACACAGTGATTCCTTCTGACCCTTTGTCTTTAATTGTGGATTTGGGGAGAAAGAGTTCCTCTCAAGAGATAAGCCACATTTGATGTTGTGATAATCCATTTTCCTGCCAGCTGAAGGATGGAGCTTCCTTCTTGATCTAATTTGTCAACTAGGGAAAGCCTACTTAAAATAAAATCTCATAAAGTTTCCAGGAGACCATGGGGCAATAGAAATTTAATGAAGTAGAAAGATGTTGGAAGGAAGAAAATAACCTTTGAGGTAAATAAAAGCTAATGATGAAGCAAAAGTCTGAGTTTAATATTGATCATTTGTAACCTACTTGAAAAATATATCTTGTTTTTGTATACTTATTTTAACAAATAAAATTCCATGTTTGAAGGTCTGAAATCTTCTTGATATCCTTCAGTATTCTATTAAAGATTTTTCCCCTGAAGTTTTTCTACGAAAATAATATAATCTGACCTAAATTTAAATTTAAACCAGAACTATCTGAAGGATTAAAATTATTAGTGGTCTGCATGAAGACAGTAACACAAACTTTTTTTTATTATTCCTATTATGTGCACAAGTGAAAAACTGCATTGGAATTGGGGGGTAGAAAAATAGAAAAAATTAACCATTTTTTGTGTCCCAGTTCATTTTCTACACTCAGAAAATAAGATGGACATTCAGGAAACTTTCTTATCCCTAGAAAAATAGCAGCCATCAGGGTGGCAGTCAAATAATACAAATAGATAGCATTTCTGGGACACTGTAAATATTGAAAAGTGATTTATGTAATTCATTTGAAATTGGGGTTATATCCCCAATTTGCAGATGAGAAAACTAAGGCTCAGAGATGACAAATAGTTTTCCTTTGGTTATAAAGCTAGTATGTATCAAAGGAACAAAAACAACTACTTAGATTTTTTGGATATAAAGATGTTTTTCTTCTCCTATCATCTCTTAAATCATCATATTCCTCTACAAAGAGAGAAGGAAGCAAGTAAACTAACATTGCCTTTTGTTAATTGGCATCCAGATCTATGAAATACCTTTCACTATGTGAATGATGAAGGATGGTATCTTATGGATAATTCTTTTAAACTGAAAACATTCAGGGCTACCATCTATAGCATCTTGTCTTATGCTTTATCTATTGTAATCTGAGGTAGTGTGCTCCATAAAATTTTAATCTATTATCTTTGTCCCTGATAAAAATGCTTACATTCTGAATTTGCAGGGGGGAAAATTCCCCAGGTGTCCTAAGTAATCGTTACCCATTAAGATTATGCCATGGATGTTTTGTTTTAAGGAAGTATTTCATCCAAGAAACCTCAGGTGTGTATTGCACAAATTAATATTTAATGAAGAAATACACCTGAATTATAAAGAAATAAACATGCTAAAGTAAGGGCAAGGGAGAGAGAGAAAATCCTTTAAAGAGTTACTTATTCAACAACAACAACAAAAACACAAATATTTATTAGATTCCTGCTTTTTGCGAGACCCTATGCTAGGTAGGTCCTGCGGGATCCAAAAAAAGAATACAACACAAATGATTGCCTATTTTCAACAAGTTTAAAATATATTGGAATAATTTTGCCAAGTATACAAAGAACTATAATATAAGGTACATGATGATGGGGGAAAGGAGAGGGGTAGAGAAAGTACTCCATAGAAAATTGAAGAAAGAGATAGACCTTTCAACAAAGAAAGCATCAAGAAGGAGATAGTACATGAATGAAGCTTTGAAATTAGACAAGAATTTTAAGAGACAGAGATGAGGTAGTGTGTTCTGAGTATGCATGAAGTGCATTGTGGAATAAAGCTGAACAAGACTGAGGAATATCTTGGATCCAGTTGAAAGAGAGGAAGGAAGGAAGGAAGGAAGGAAGGAAGGAAGGAAGGAAGGAAGGAAGGAAGGAAGGAAGGAAGGAAGGAAGGAAGGAAAGAAGGAAGGAAGGAAGGAAGGAAGGAAGGAAGGAAGGAAGGAAGGAAGGAAGGAAGGAAGGAAGGAAGGAAGGAAGGAAGGAATGAGGTGTAAAATGTAGTTTGGTATTAAAGCAAAAGTGTCTAAAAATGTACAGAGTAGTAGGAAAGTACCAACTTTTACATCATGAATATACTTAAGAAAGGATAGTAAGAACCTACATGTACAAACATACTTATAGGAGCTCTTTTTGTGGTGGCAAAGAATTGAAAATTGAGCGGATGTTCATCAGTTGGGGAATGGCTGAACAAGTTGTGGTATATGAATATAATGGACTACTATTGTGCTATAAGAAATGAGGAGCAAGCAGGCTTCAGAAAAACCTCGTCTTACATGAAATGATGCTGAGTGAAGTGAACAGAACCAGGAGAACATTGTATAAAGTAACTACTTAGCAATGCAAGGATTCAAGACAACTCCAAAGGACTCATGGTGGAAAATGCTGTCCACATCCAGAAAATGAACTATGGAGTCAGAATGCAGATTGAAGCATATTATTTCCTCTCTTTTTTTCTCTTTTTTGTTTATTCTTTCTCTTGCTTTCACCCATCAGTTCTAATTCTTCTTCTTTTTTTTTGCAGATAACTCTTTTTTATTAATTAATTAGTTTAGTTTCAGTTAACAAGATTCAATTGCATAGTTCCTTGATTTTCCAATTTCCTTTACCTCCCTCCCCCCACCCCCACAACAGCATATAGTACAGTATAGGATCTGCAAATACATTCATATTAGACATTAGTCCATTTACAAAGGCATATTGTACTAGGTGGGATGAAAGATGGTAAAGAAGAAATAAAACCAAATAATGAAAAGAAAAAGATCAATTAGTTTGCTTCCATCAGGATTCAAGCTCAGTTCTTTCTAGTTATTGCTCTGGATGTCGCATTTCTCTACTTCATGAGTCTTTCAGAATTGACTTATATCACTGCATTGCTGAAAAGAGTCCAGTCTGTCATAGTTGGTCAACACATATATGTTGTGTCTGTGATTGTATCCAAATTTCCCCTTATTCTACTCTTCTCACTCAGCATCAGTTTGTATAAGTCTCTCCAGGTAAATATGAAAACCATCTCCTCCTCGTTTCTTATAGCACAATAGTATTCAATTACATGCATATACCACAACTTGTTTAGCCATCCCCCAATTGATGGGCACCCCTTTAATTTCCAATTCTTTGCAACCAAGAAAAGAGCTGCTATAAATATTTCTGTACATATAGGTCTTCTTCCCTCTTCTATGATCTCTTAGGTATATAACCCTAAAAGTGGTATTGCTGGGTCAAAGGGTATGAAATTATTTATAGCCCTTTGGGCATAATTCCAGATTGCTCTCCAGAATGGTTAGATAAGTTCACAACTTCACCAGCAATGCATTAGTGTTCCAATTTGCCCACATTTTCTCCAGCGTTTGTCATTTTCTTGTTTTGTCATCTTAGCCAATCTGACTGGAGACATGTGGTATCTCAGAGTTGTTTTGATTTGCATTTCTCTAATCAATAGTGATTTAGAGCATTTCTTCATATGCTTATAGATATCTTTAATTTCTTTCTCTGAAAACTGCCTTTCGTATCCTTTGACCATTTATCAATTGGGGAATGACTTGTATTCTTATAGATTTGGCTCAGTTCTCTGTATTTTTTAGAAATGAGTCCTTTATCAGAGACATAGGTTGTAAAAATTCTTTCCCAATTTCCCACCTCCCTCTTGATCTTGGTTACATTGCCTTTGTTTGTACAGAAGCTTTTCAATTTAATGTAATCAAAATTATCCATTTTGCATTTTATAATGCCCTCTAATTCTTATTTGGTCATAAAGACTTTCCCTCTCCACAAATCTGACAGGTAAACTACTCCTTGCTTTCACAGATTGCTTACAGTATCATCCTTTATACCTAGATCATGCACCCATTTAGACTTGATTTTGGTATATGGTGTTAGATATTGATCTATGCCCAGTTTCTGCCATACTGTATTCCAGCTTTCCCAGCAGTTTTTGTCAAATAGTGCATTCTTATCCCCAAAACTGGGGTCTTTGGGTTTATCAAACAATAGATTACTATATTCATTACCTTCTGGGTCTCCTGCGCCCAATCTATTCCATTGATCCACTATTCAACTCCTTTGCCAGTACCAAGCAGTTTTGATGACTGCTGCTGTATAATACAGATTAAAATCTGGCATAGCTAGTCCACCTTCCCTAGCATTTCTTTACATTAAATCCCTTGATATTCTAGACTGTTTGTTTTTCCAAATAAATTTTTTTATTATTTTGTCTAACTCTAAAAAGTAGTTTTTTGGTAAATTGATTGGTATGGCATTAAATATATAGTTTAATTTGGGTAAAATTGTCATTCTTATTATATTAGCTCGACCCAGCCATGAGCAATTGATATTTTTCCAATTAATTAGATCTGATTTTATTTGTGTGAGAAGTGTATTGTAGTTGTGATCATATAGGTTCTGGGTTTCTAATTCTTCTCTACAACATGAATAATGTGAAAATAGGTTCAATATGAATGTATATGTAAAGCCAATATCAAATTACCTGCTGTCTTGTGGTGGGGGGAAGGGAAAGATGGGGAGGAAATTTGCAATTCAAGATCTTATGGAAGTGATTGATGAAAACTGAAAATAAAAAATTAAATACATAAATAAATAGGAAAGACTAGTAAGGATACTGGAGATGGCCAGAAGCAAGTAGCATCATACAAAATGAACTAATCTATTAACAAATAGGTAGTGACTACCTATATATGTGACCATCATTCCAAAATCAACTGTCTGGGTTCAGTCAGAGCCTCGACTAGTTAGAGCAAAAGTCAAAGTAAATAACACATTAGAAGAGATGATAAAGTTGAAAAAACTATAACATGCTATGTCAACCATAGTAATTTGACTTTTTAAAAACAGACTGCTGATTTTGAAATATGAGAAATGCATACCTAGGCCCCACCATTAACAGATGCAACCTTCAACCAAATAAATATTGGTCACAGTGATTTGTTAACCCTGGTACTACTAGAGAACTCATCTTGAGATCCACCATTATGATTTCCCCTGTGTTTGACATCTCATCTTGAATATCTTGAAATATCTCGAATGTCTCAGAGTCTCTCAGAAGATACTGTTTTCTTTAGGATAACCCCATAACAGCAGAATCATGTCTTAGGTTGATTACAGTATATGAATTTACTCAATGTCTCTATTACTATTTCCCAAAGAAGAGTAACATCTATAACACAAAAACCACAGCATGGAAGTGGCTATTTTCAATTTCCAGCTAAAATCCCACCTTTTAAAAGAAACCATTCCTGATCCCACTTGTGTCTAGTACCTTCCCTCTGAAACTACCCAGATTTACAATTTACATATCTTGTTTGTACATAGTTATTTGCACATTTTCTCTACCACTAAACTGTGAACCCCTTGAAAAAAGGAGCCTTTATTTGTATCCTCACCTATTAGCACCAGGTTGGTACATATTAAGCACTTAATTTTTGGAAATTTAATTTGATTTGAGAAAAGGTCATAACTATCAAATGTATATCTTGCCAAGTAGAGACTTGACAAACACAAACTTTGTTTAGAGTAGGAGTTCATTTCAAAAGACCACAATCAGTATTGACTCATAAAAATGCAAAATGATGGAAGGAGAAAATGTGGCCTAAAAGATCTGGGGAGATATAGTTAATGTATATTATTAATGAGAGTTTTTATAGATAGAACTAGAAGGAACAGAATCACAGATTTTCAGAGTTGAAAGTAGCCTCAGAGGCCTTGATCGACAAATCCCTTCTATCATAGAATCATAAATTTTTAAACTTGGAATGGAACTCACTGTCCATGTAGTAAAATTACTGCCTGGAAAAAATACCCATTGTAGCTAAATTATATAGATAAAGATATTTTTTTGTTTTTACAAAATAAACACCAACTTTATTAACACAAGCTATAGCTACAGATATCCTCATTCTTTCTCTACTATGCCATAGCGAGAAAAGGAGAATGTAATGATCATAACCCCACATGTATGCTTGGACATATAAGCATCCTGCTATTATTGCTCTGACACATGTCCCTGTTCTACTCAAAATGTTACATTAAGGAGGGTGATTCTTAAGGAGCTGGCTGCAAGATGACATTCTTCACTATGGTAGTGCTAGTGGAATTTTATAGGCAACTCCCCAAATACTGAATTAATATGATACTACCCCTTTAGAACAGTGAAACTGGTTCAGAAATGACACAGGGCACACTATAAAAATATTTTCTTATTAAGTAAAAGGAATTAAATTTATCCCATGAAAGAAGGAATTTTGTAAAATTCTCCAGAGATCATGTCAGTTTTAGAAGTAAAAAAAAAAAAAACTGAAACTCTCTTAACTTGCACTTTTATTAATGATTTGCATGAGAGGAAGAGTGAATAACCAAATTTCAATGCAACAAACCAACAGATGGGGCTTCTAGCTGTCTGCCCAGCACATACATGCAGTGAGCCACCACCAACATCTAGGTTTTCAAAGCCAGGGAACTCAACAGCTGCCCAGTGTCTCATCTGGCCAAAATGTGCAACTCTTCCCAAAGTGAGCCCAAAGCAAAACCTCACCTCAGAGGTATACATAGCCTTCTCCAGGGTCAGAGAATTTCACAACCCTTGTGACCCATAGACTAATTACAAAGTAACAAGATATCATTCTTCCTGCAAAACAAACCCTAAATAAACTTCTCTTACAGTCTCTTCTCTACCCTTCAACAAACTCCCCCCACCACAGGCTCCATGTGACCACATTCAGCCTATCAGGGGGCAGAGATTATTATCAAAACAGAGAAGGTCTTCAGATTCCCTTAGACTTACTGAGGGGCAGGGAAGATCATCAAATTGCCATTACTATTACAGTTGCTTATTTGCTTATCAACTCTATGCCAAAAGTCAAATCACTGTATGCAGTTAATCATGTTTCTCTGCTTTTGTGTAAAGTTAATTCCATTAAGCCTGAATTGTTAACATCAGGAAATACTGAGTTTATGAAAATGGTAGGGTTTGACAGAAGAAGGCGCTCAGGGGCAGGTTTCTAACTGGGCTAAGTTTTCATTTGTAGACCTATGATTCTATAATCCTACCCTAATTGTAATGTGTCACTACCTCTCAGAGAGCTGAGGAATAGAAGGTCATCAAAACTCTAAGAACAATAGAGTTCTTGGCACTAATCATTTTTGCCCAACAGCACAAAAACATATAATATCCACAGGCAAGAGGACTATGACTACTACTAATGCTGCTGCTGCTGCTGCTGCTACTACTACTACTACTACTACTACTACTACTACTACTACTACTACTACTACTACTACTACTACTACTACTACTTTTACTACCACTTAAAATTTTTTAAAACGCTTTACAAATATGTCATTTGATCATCACAACAACTCGGTGAAGTAGATGGTATTATCTATATTTATAGATGAGGAAACTAAGGTTGAAAGAGGGTAAGTGATTTGCCCAGGTTAACAGAGCACATTAAGTGTATAAGGGCAAGAACTGAACTCAGGGCTTCCTGACTCCACATCCCACAATATACCTCCTGCACAACCTAGTTTCTTGGGGTCCTTGCAAGAATATCAGTTAAAAAAATTATTTTACTCTTTCCCTGGAATAGATATAATAGAGGTTTTAAGTAATGCTACATTTACCCACTAGGATAGAGTATAATTCATCATGAAATCTTTATGTCTATACTATGTTGTGACTGATTTTATTATTTAATATCAATATGACATAAAAGGAGGTGTTGAAACTATTTTAATTGGTGATTTCTACTTTATGCCTTAAAATCAATTGTTGTCCACTTTAAAACAAGATAATAAACTAATAAAAGTTTTAAAAAGACGTAGATCTGAGTAGAGTAGAACTGGGATCTAGATTAACAATGAAGAAGTATCAGGGATTTTTCATACCACAATAATTATCTTTAAAATATTTTTTAAACTTTGTTTTTACTTTTATTTTTTGTTTCCATTGGGGTTTCTGAAGATGTCAGCAAAAACAAATATACCATGAAGTTGTATAAAAGAGAAAGATAGCGTTTTGCATATAGTTTATCCATTTGGGGGCTTTTTTCTGTTACCATTTAAAAAAATACTACCATAGAGCAAAACCACACAGGGTCCAAGAATTCGTGACAAAATATGGTGGTAAAATTTAACAATGGCTTCAGGGTTTTCCTGACCTATTTGAGAGAAAGGAAATGATGCCAAGTTGCTACTTTTGCGAAGTAGTCAGTGAAATCATTAGAAAAAAATCAAGTTCTGGTCATAACAACTAAGGTTTGACCTGTGAAAAACTCAGTTTTCTTCTAGCCTCTGAGCATAAGAGAGATTTTTCACATCCCTCAACTAACAGCCGTCAGTTACAGTAACGTATATTGAATCAATGTCTATTTTACAAGTTTGATTTTCATGAGGGAAATTCATATAGTCTTTCTTATTAAATAATTACCGAAAACGGCAGTCTATGCTTTTTCTCTAAGTGGGCATCCATGATCTGAAAATGGTGGAAAGGGGAAAAAAGCCACTCACTTATGTGGAAAATTGCAATGCAAGTTCAATTTTGAAGGCTTCTTAGTCTAAAACAAAATAAGTCCTCTTGAAAAAATTAGATGGAAAGGGATTCAGCAAGGAGAATGTACAAATCAGGTTTTTAATCATAAATGCCATAAGAGTCAGTAATCTTTTGTGCATTAGAGGAAGTGACCCTTTATTTTCTTCCAGTTTAAATTAGACCATGGAGATCTATGGCCAATTACCTTTTGTAATATCAATATAATTATCAACCTTTGGCAAAAATTGTCATATTGATTTTCAAATGATTCCAACAACATGCTGAAGGCTTTGGATTTTTGGAGATGATGTTAAGAATTTGAAATTTTACAGCTTTTTAGCAAAATTAAAATTTTTTGCTAACATTAAAATAATGAATTCTTTCTTTTTGGATGATTTTAATTAAATTTAGTGCAAAAAACAGAAGTACGGGATCAAAGGAAAAATAGACTCAAACTCAGCCTCAAGGAATATAATGCATACAAGTAAAATATAAATAGCAAAATAAAATATACAAAAATACTACAACACATCACAATTAAATGCTAAGTTCAGGATTCTCTTTTCATACTTGGTTTTGGTTTTGTTTTAACACAGAGACATGACTATTTTCAGGTTAGTCCCTAGTTACTGTCATAGCATCAAAAATTGTAACCAGTGGTACTACCTCTCTAATCAATACTTAGTTGTCAAGTGTCAGCAGTAGAAAGATATTGCCGATTTAAACCTTTATTCTCTGAAGGCACAGTTCTCTCAATCTCCTTTTCCACTAGTTCTTTTGACACAAATTCTTTAGCACAAACCCTGTTTGTGGTCTTAGAAATTACCTGATATACTGAAGAGACTTAATTGGTTTTAAAGTAAGGTTGATCTTGAGGTAAGTTAAATAGTGTCCTTTCCCTCATTAGATAACTGAATTTCAAAGAGATTAGGATGTTTCACCAAGGATTTTTCAGTTTGCCCACTGTCAAAAATATTTCTCTTCACAGAAATTCACATCTCTTTTTTCACAGAAATTCAAATTATCAATGAAGCTTTTGGCTTTCCATCAGAGCTTGCCAAATCTTCAATAACAAAAATAAAGTTATTTAAATACACACTTACTGAGTATTCTAAAATTTTTGAGTTCCAAATCCTCTCCCTACCTTCTTCCCTTCTTCCCCCTCCCTCCATTGAGAAGGCAGGTGATTTCATATAGCTTATATATGTGCAATAATACAAAACATATTTTCATGTTAATCGTGTTGTGGAAGAAAACATGGACAAGAAAATTATCTAGAAAATTAAAGAAAAGAAAAAAAAATATGCTTTGATCTCCATCAGACTCCATCAGTTCTTTTTCTGTTAATAGATAGCATTTTTCATTATACATACTTTAGTTGTTCTGGATTATTGTATTGCTGAGAATAGCTGACATTCACAGTTAATCATCATATGTTATTATTGCTGTACACAAAGTTCTCTTGATTCTGTTCATTTCAGTTTTCATCAATTCATATAAGTCTTTCCATGATTTTCTGAGAGCATTTTGGTCATCATTTCTTATAGTACAGTATTATTCCATCACAAATAATATACAGTAATATGTTCAGTTGTTTCCCATTTGATGGGCTATCCCCTCAATTTCAAATTCTTTACTATCACTAAAAGTGTTACTATAAATATTTTTGTATATATAGGTTCCCTTCTTTTTTTTTCTTTTTTCTTTGGGACTGTTGTTGTGTATGTCCTTTGTTCTCAAAGATAACCATGACACCAGGGAAATGATTACATGACTTGGAGTTGACTTGAATTTGAGTGAGAAAAGGCTGTGCAAGGCCACCAGGCTCACTTTTACCTCCAGAGCCTTCAGGGTCCAGTGACTGGAGATGACTCACAATGCATTGGGAGACCCTGGCCCTTGTAGGCTAAAGTCTTTTCAGGTTCTCACTTGGAGTGAGAAAACACCCATTCAGTGAATAGGCCTCTTTAAGAAAATGAAGGGGGTGACCCCTTTAATGAAGAAATAAAAACAAAATCGAACTGGGAGGGGATGACTCTCAGTCTTCCTGGCCCAAAGAGAAACAATTACTATTGAGTATTCACATTCACTCTTTGCTAGAAGTGCAGGGACCTATTGAGTGAAATAGGTTTAAGGCTTGGTCTTTCATTAAGAAATGTAGCCAGTCAACCGAAATGAAAAAAAAGGCAGCCTTTGGCCATTTGTACCATCACCTGGGCAGAGCACCCGCAGGTAAGGAAGGAAAGGAGAGGAGAGGAGACTAGAGGAGAATAAAATAGAGGAGAGGAGAGGCTACTCACAGGTTGTATTTGTCCTTCATTCTTGAAAAGGACCATGACATCAGGGAAATGATGACATGACTTGCAGTCAACTTGGATTTGAGTGAGGGAGAGCTGTGCAAGTTCACTAGCCTCACTTTCACATCTGAAGTAATCTACATCTGAAGTAATCTACATCCAGTGGCCAGATATTCATCAGGATGATTGGAGATGGCCCCTTCCTTTGGGATACCAAACTAGTAGAGGTATTGCTTTGTCAAAGATTATACATGGCTTTATAGCCCTCTGGGAACAGTTAAAAAATTGCTGTAGAGAAAGGTTAAATTAGTATACAATTTCACCAATTGAGACATTAGTGTCTCAATTTTCATGCACTCCCTCCAATTTTTATCACTTTCCTTTTCTGTTGCATTATCCTATGTGATAACTGTGTTATGGTTATTTTAATTTGAATTTCTATAATCAATTGTGATTTGGAGCATTATTTTTATGTGACTTGATAGCTCTGATTACTTCATCTGAAAACTGGTCATCCCCTTTGATCAATTATCAAGTGAGAAATCATTTTTACTTTCACAAATTTGACTCAGTTCTCTATATATTTGAAAAATATGGTCTTTAGTAGAAAATAAAACTTACTGTATTTTTTTCTGTTATGATTACTAACAAGATATTTCCCTCCTTCCTATTCTCCTCTCTCTCTCTCTCTCCCCCCCTCTTTCTCTCTATTTCTCTCTCTTTTGACGACCCTCTCTCACAATCTGCCTTCCCTTCTATCACTCCCCTTCTCTTATCCTCTTCCCCTCCTATTTTCCACATAGTAAGATAGATTCCCATACCCAACTGATTACGTATGTTATTCTCTCTTTGATCCAATTCTGATGAAAGTATGATTCACATGGTTCCATTCCCCTCCTCCAGATTCCCATCCACTATAAAAGCTCTTTTATATAAGATAATTTACTCCATTTTACTTCACCCTTTGTCCTTCTCCAAGTATATTCTTCTTTCTTGACCCTTAATTTTATTTTTTAGATAATCATCCCATCATATTTAACTCACACCCATGCCCTCTGTCTATGTATACTCCTTCTAAATGACCTAACAATGTGAAGAATTTAAGGAGTTACTATTATCATTTTCCCATATGCCAATATAAACTATTTAACCTTATTGAATTCTGCATGATTTCTCTTTCCTGTTTACCTTTTAGTACTTCTCTTGAGTTTTGTGTTTGGAAGTCAAATTGTCTATTCAGATCTGTTTAAAATTTTTGTTACAATCAAGAATGCTTCAAAGTCCTCTATTTATTTGAATATCCATTTTTCCCCTCAAGGATTATACTTTGTTTTGCTGGGTAGATAATTCTTGGTTGTAATCCAAGCTCTTTTATTTTCCTGAAAATCCTATTCCAAACAATCCTATTCTTTAATATAGGAACTTTTAAATATTGTATTATCCTGTGACTTCACAATGTTTAAATCTTTTGGCTGCTTGTAATATTTTCTCCTTGATCTGATAATTCTGGAATTTGACTATAATATTTCTGGTAATTCCATTTAAGGATCTCTTTCAGGAGGTGGTCAGTGGATTCTTTCAATTTATGTTTTATCCTCTGGTTCTAGAATATCTGGGCAGTTTTTTTTCATTATTTTTTAAAAGATGATTTCTTGGTTCTTTTTTTATCATGACCTTCAGGCAGGTCAATAATTACTAAATAATCGCTCTTGTGCAGAGGACCATGGGCCAGCAGGACTCTGACCCTGATGGCTGAAAAAGCCCTCTTAGTTGAAGAGCCTGCTACCAGGCCTGGATTGTTTCCCCATTTCCAGGAAGGAGTTCAAAAACACAAGTGTGAGCATTATATCCTTGACATAAGCATGGCTTACACCTTTGGCCTGGGAACAAATCAGTGCACAATGTCCTCAGGGGAAAACAATTAGGAAATGTCCTATAAAAGCATGTATGTGGGGTAATAAAAACAGCTTTATTTTTTGGCACTCTTGGAGTCCTGCCTCTTTTATGCACACTCCCTCAGACCCCTGAGTAAGCAACACTTTTTCATCCCTTCTGTGGGAACACTTCTTGATCTATTTTCTAGATCATATGTTCCACCCTAACACCAATGAGATAGTTCACATTTTCTTTTTAAAATTCTTTTGATTGTGTTCTATTGTTTCTTGTTGTCTCATAAAGTCATTATCTTCCACTTGCCCACTTCTAATTTTTAAGGACTTATTTTCTTCAGTGAACTTTTGTCTCTCCCTTTTCATTTGACAAATTCTGCTTTTTAAGTTCCTTTCTTCATTGAATTTTTGTGCAACTCCCCCCGACAATTTGGCCAATTCTGATTTTCAAGGTATTATTCTCTTTATTGAATTTTTGCTCATCTTTTATAATTTGACCTAATCTGTTTTTAAGGTGTTATTTTCTTCAGGATTTTTGTTCCTTCTTTTTGAAGCTGTTGATTCTTTTTCATGATTTTCCTTAATCACTTTAATTTCTCTTCCCAATTATTCTACAACCAACAAAAATTTTTTTTCAAGTGCTTTATTAACTTCTGGTTTACATCATTTATTTCTGCCATATTTTAAGTTACAATTTTCCCCCTTTTTCCCCTATCCACCACCCCAAAATAGTAACCCCACAGGATATGCCCTCATCCAAACTGCTCTCTCCCATCTCTTCTTCCTTACCCCCATCAACTTTTCCTGTAGGGCAAGGTGAATCTCTGTGCCCCAATGCCTGTATATCTTATTTCACAATTATATGTGAAATAGTATTAATAATATAATTTATATACTTTTAAACATTTGATTTTAAAACTTCAAATTCCAGATTCATTCCCTTCCTCCTTTTTCACCCACCCTTACTGGGAAGATTAGCAATTCAGTATATGTTGTACATGTGTGGCTATGTAAAACATTACGATAGTAGATAAATTGTAAAAGACTAACTATATTTCCCTCCCTCCTATTCCACTCCCACGTGCTCTATTCCCACTTTTATCCTGTCCCTTTTCAAAAGTGGGTGCTTCTAACTTCCCTCCCCCCAGCCTACCCTCCCTTCCATCATTCCCCCCTTTCATCCCCTTCAAACATACTATCATGTGGGGTACAATATCCTATTAATATGTATGTCATTCTTTCACTGAGCAAAATTCAATGAGAATAAGGTTTTGCCTTTGTGCCTTCTTGTTCTCCCCCACCCCTTGTAAGCATTTTCCCTTACCTATTCTTTAGGAGATAATTTACCCCCATTCTATCTCTCCCCATCTCCTCACATTATATTCCTCTCACACCTCTAAAATTCAAATTTTAAGCATCATCCCTTTCTATTAAATTTGACCTGTGCCCTCTATCTATGTATACCTGCAAACATATATACACACATTCACATATGTATTCATATGCCAATATACCCTTCTTCAATTATTTTCATAATGAGAAAAGTTTCATCAGTTACAGTTATCATTTTTCCATGTAAGAATATAAATAGTTCAACTTTGATAAATTCCTTATGATTTCTTTTCACTGTTTACCTTCTCAAGCATCTCTTCCTTCTCATATCTCAATGTCAAATTTTCTATTCAACTCTGGTTTTTTCTCAAGAATGCTTGAAAGTCCTCTTTCCACTGAATGACCATATTTTCCTCTGAAACATGATACTTAGTTTTTCTGGGTAGGTGATTCTTGGTTTTAATCCCAGCTCCTTTGCACTCTGGAATATCATATTCCATGCCCTTCAATCCCTCAGTGTAGAAACTGCTAGATCCTGTGCTATACTGATTGTGTTTCCACAGTATTCAAATTGTTTCTTCCTGGCTGCTTATAATATTTTCTCCTTGCTCTGGGAATTCTGGAACCTTGCTATAATATTCCTAGGAGGTTTCTTTTTGGGGTCTTTTTCAGGAGGTGATCTGTGGATCCTTTCAACCTCTATTGTGCCCTCTGGTTCTAAAACATCAGGGCAATTTTCCTTGAGAATTTCTTGAAGGAAGATTTCTAGGTTCTTTCTTTGATCATGGTTTTCAGGTAGTACAATAATTTTTAAATTCTTTTTCCTGGATTTATTTTCCAGGCCAGTGATTTTTCCCATGAGATATTTCACATTGCCTTCTATTCTTTCATTTGTTTGGATCTGTTTAACAGCATCTTGATTTCTCATAAAGTCACTAGCTTCCATTTGCTCCAGTCTAATTCTGAAGGAATGATTCTCCTCAGTGAGCTTTTGAAATTTTTTCCATCTGGCAAATTAGGCTTTTTAAGGCATTCTTCACCTCATTTCCATTTTGAGCCTTTTTTGCCATTTGAGTTAGTCTGTTTTAAGGTGTTATTTTCCTCATCAGGCTGTTGACTGTCATTTCATACTTTCTTGCATCTTTCTCATTTCTCTTCCCACTTTTTCCCCCACTTCTCTTATCTGCTTCTTAAAGTCCTCTAGGGCCTGTAACCAGCTCGTATTTTCATTTGGGGCTTTTGGTGCAGGAGTTCTAACCTCCCAGTCCTCCTCCTGTTCCATGCTTTGATTCTCTTTGCCCCCAAAATAGGAGTCTAATTTTGAATTGTTCTGTTTATTTTGTTTCCTTTGTCTAGGTATGTTGCCACTCAATTACTTGAATGTTGGTCTTTGTACCACAGTAGGACTCTTCCACCAGTCAGGGAAGCTTCTGTCCCAAATGCTGGGTTTCCTCAGCTGCTGGAAGTATTAGTTGGGTGCCCTCTCTGAAGTCTCCACATGCTCTGGTAAGCTGGTCACACCCCAAGCCCTCCAACCCAGACCACAATCCAGATCCAAGAAGATTAAGGCCACAGCACTTACCCCTCAGACTGATTGCCTGGTCCCTCCACACTCTGCAGGCCATGAGCTGAAGCTGCCGTGTAACTTCAGCTGGGCTGAAGCATCTCAGTGGCTTCTCCCCATGGGGGTAAAAGCCATGCACATCCCAGTACTGGTCCCAAAGTCCATTCTGCACTGACCTCTCACTTTGTCCTTGGTATCTATGTGTTGGTAATTCTGGAAATGCCACAGCTGCTGGTGTTCTGGAGTCCCTCCTGGCAGGTGCTGGTTAGTCTGCCCTGGGACTAAATCCTATGGCTCATGGGGGCCTTGGCTTGGATCCCAGAGCACTGTGCTGGCTGCTTTCTGCTGGGCTGCCAGGCTGTCCTCAGTGGGAGGTTAGCCATTTTGTCATTTTGTGGGTTCTATAGCTCCAGTGTTTCTCAGAGTCCACTTTTACATGGATGGTGAAAGTGGAAGCCAGAGCTGCACCAAAGTGCTGTTTCTACTCCGCCATCTTGACTCTGCCCCTTCCAATTTTTTTATATATATATTTTTGCTCTTCAATGGTCTGAGAACAATTTGTATTTTTTAAGCTTTGAATGTAGCATTCTTGACTTAGTTTTCTTTATCTGAGTTTGTGTTTTGATCCTTTCTGTCACTATAGTAATTTTCTAGAGTCAGGATCTTCTTTCTGCTATTTGTTCATTTTTTCCAGCCTGTTTTTTGACTTAACTCTATGCTAAAATTGGACTCTACTAAGCTCTTGGATTCATGTGTATATATTTTCAGAGATAATTCTGTGGGCTTGCGAGTTTTTAGTTCCCCCAAGGTGATATGAACTATACAGAGCTGGGTTTGATACTCTCCTGACCTGTTCTGTTTGTGAGTGATTTCAAACACTCTTTTCCACTGTGACCAGGGTCTCAGTTACCCTGCAACAATAAGCTTTGTTATGCTAGTGCTCCTTCTTACCCTGGGACTGAGACCCAGATCTAGGTATGGACAATGCAGCAGAGTCCTATACCCAGTGACAGCAAACAGCCCTTTGTAATCTCATTCTGACCAGTTGTCCAACCCCTTAATATCCGTGGGCTAAGTGCTCTGGAATCAGTCCCAGCTGCTACTAAATCAGTCATCCCCAAAGCTTGTACCTAGTTTGCTAGGGACTTTTCTGCACTGGTGCAAACTCAATTGCATTCACCCCAGTAGAATTGGCCTTTTCTGTGTACCTTTTAACTTCAATTTGACTGGAAAATGTTTACACTCTGTCCTTTTGTTGGTTCTACCATCCTAAAACTTGTTTTGAGGAATAACTTAAAAGTTTTTTGGAGGGTTTTGCCCAGGTGAGTCCCAGTCTTTTTACTTCCATCTTGACTCTGCCCCATTTTAGTTATTTTAATTGGCATACCATATGATATATTTTGCTGGAGTTCCATTAATTTTATCCCTTTTCCTCACCCCAACCTCCCATCTGGTTCTGGTACTTGTAATGCTTATGTAAGAAACAAACAAACAATCATTGGAAAAATACTCTCCTGGCTTCTGATTCTATGGAATTTGCAACCATGTCTCATCTGTCTAGTCAAATCAGAACTTCCTTCATTCTCTGATTCTTCTACCTCACCCTGGAATATCTTTCCATCATGACAATCCATTGACTTATTGGTGAGTTTTTATTTCTTGGGGAGGAGTGCTACACTTTAGGGATAGCTCAGGTCACCCATGCTTCTTTCTCCTCCTGGTTGTGTTTCTGGCTCAATGGATTTCACCACTGTTCTCTCTGCAAGTGTAAATTCTCACTGCCTCATTTCAGAGCACCCTTTCATGTGTTAGCTTTCCCCTCTTAGAATACAAGCTTCTAGAAGGCAATATTGTCCAGTTGTTTTTCAGTTGTGTCTCCATTTCTTCATGATATCACTTGCAGTTTTCTTGACAGGGGTATTGAAGTGATTTTCCATTTCTTTTGCCAGATTATTTTACAGATTAGGAAACTGGAGATAACAGGATTAAATGATTTGCCCAGGTTCACCCAGCTAGTAAGTGTCTGAAACCAGATTTGAATGCAGGAAGATGAGCCTAACTCCAGGCCCAGCACTCTATCCACTCTACTCTTGTTGCACTGAAGGCAAGGAGTGTCTTAAAAAAATTGTCTGCAGCACTTTTATGGTTCCATTCAGCCTCACTCTTCATGACCACTTTTGGAGTTTTCTTGGCAAAGATACTAGAGGGTTTTTCCATTTCCTTCTCTAGTTCATTTTACAGATGAGTAAATTGAGGTAAACAAGGTTATGTGACTTACCTGAGGTCATAGAGCAAGTAAACGTCTGAGGCCAGATTTGAATTCAAGAAGATTAGTCTTCCTGACTTCAGGCTTGTAATTCTACCCCATTTACTCAGACACCAGAAAGCTGAATCCCAACACCAGCCAAATCTGTCGTAGTAACAAATCTATACATAATAACAATACAGAGGAAACCACCATCCCCAATACTTCCCCTGCTAGGGCTTTCCCACAAACAAACACCCTTGCACTCAGAGCTTGCTGACTGCTTCCTCTCTCTCCCTAGCTCTAATAGCTCTCACCAATTTCCTTCCAGCTCTCCTCCAACTCTACCTCCTCCCATTTCACCTTCCTTACTTCACCTCTTTCTGTTCCACCTATTGGCAAACTCCTTCCACTACAGATTCATGTGACCCAGGCTTCCATGTGACTCAAGCAGGTCACATGGGCCTATTAATGGATGAGAAAGATGTTCCTTTTAAGCAAAAATACATTAACAATACAAGCTTAAATGAGATATCATTGTAAAGTGGGTGACATGTAATATGGCTCTATAAATATTAGTTACTACTATTACTACTACTACTATTATGAATAAAAGTAGGACAGTTTGACTAGAATATAGAGTATGTGAAATGGAATAATGTACAATAATAATATTAAAATATTTGTTAAAGATGAATTTAATTTTCAGTGACAACATGTGGGGTGAAGTAGGGCAGAAAAAGTTAAATTGTATTTCAAAGGCAATAGGGAATAAATGGAGATTTTGATTAGTCATAGATTTACATTTGTTCCTTAGAAATATCACTTTAGCAGAGTCAAGATGGCAGTGTAGAAACAGGACTTCCACATGGCTCTGGCTTCTACCTCTTCCAATTCATGTAAAAATGACTCTAGACAAACTTTGGAGCTACAGAACGCACAGAATGACAGAGAGAAGCTAAATTCCTGATGAATACAGCCCAGGAGGCTGGCAGGAAGGGGCCAGCACAGCATTCTCGGAGCCAAGCCCAGCCCCTCACAAGCCCGAGGTTTTAGCTTCAGGGCAGCCTGACCAGCCACCAGTTGGAGGGACTTCAGATCACCAGCAGCTGTGGTGGTTTCCAAAATTATCAACCCATAGATGGCAAAGACAAAGTGAGAGGTAAGTGTAAACTTTATGGGAACAGGGAGTATGGTAGTGTGATCCAGACTTTGACCCCTGGGGAAAGAAGCAGCTGAGGCACCACAGCCATGCTGCTTCAGAGCTCCTGGCCTGCAGATTGTAGGGGGACAAAGCAACCAGTCTGAGGGGTAACCACTCTTGCTTTAACCTGCTTGGATCTGGATTGTGGTCTAGGGTGGAGGTCCTGGGGTGTGTGACCAGTATACCAGAGTGTGTTGAGGCTTCAGAGAGGGCACCAAACTAATAAGTCCAGCAGTTGCAAAAAGTCCAGAAATTGGGATAAAGCTCCTCTTTCTGGTAGCAGAGTTCTACTGTGGCAAAAGGCTCAAAAGTCAAGTAATTGAGTTGCAAAATGAGCCAGCAAAGGAAGCAAAACCAGCAGAGCAATCCAGCATTAGACTCCTATTTGGGGGACAAAAAAGATCAAAGCATAGAACAGAAGGAAGACAATGAAGTCAGTATTCCTGTACCAAAAGCTTCCAAGAAAAATATGAGCTGGTTACAGGCCATAGAGGAGCTTAAAAATCATTTTGAAAACCAAATAAGAGAAGTGGAGGAAAAATTAGGAAGAGAAATGAGATGATGTAAGAAAAATATGAAATGAAAGTCAATAATCTGACTGAGGAAAACAACACCTTAAAAATAGACTACCTCAAATGGCAAAAGAGGCTCAAAAAGGCAATGAGGAGAAGAATGTCTTAATAAGCCGAATTTGCCAGATGGAAAAAGAATCTCAAAAGCTCACTGAAGAAAATCATTCCTTCAGAATTAGATTAGAGCAAATGCAAACTAGTGACTTTATGAGAAATCAAGCTGCTATCCAAAAAAATAAAAAAATAGAAGGCAATGTAAAATACATCATAGGAAAAACCACTGACTTGTAAAATAGATACAAGAGAGATAATTTAAAAATTATTCAACTACCTAAAAGCCCTGATCCAAAAAAGAATCCATCATCCTTCAAGAATTTCTCAAGGAAAATTGCCCTGACGTTTTAGAACCAGAGGGCAAAATAGAGGTTGAAAGAATCCACATATCACCTCCTGAAATAGATACCAATACACACACACATACGCACACATACATGTATACATACATATATATGTCTATAAAGGAGCGTATATGGGCATATGAATACATATGTGAGTGTGTGTATATATGTGTACAGGTATACGTAGGAAGAGGGCACAGGACCAATTGAATAGGAAGGGATGATACTTAAAAGGTGAAATTAAGAGGGGAGAGAGGAATATAATGAGAGGAGATGGGGAGAGATAGAATGGGGTAAATTATCTTATTTAGAAGAGGTAAGGGAAAACTATTACAATGGAGGGGAAGAACAAGAAGACAGAAGGGAATGAATCAACCTTATTCTCATTGAATTTGGCTTAGGGAGGGAATGACATACACATTAAATAGGGTATCTCACCCTATAGGAGAGTAGGGCAGAAGGGGATGAGAGGGGGGATAATGAAAGGGAGAGCAGGCTAGGGGGGAGGGAAGTTGGAAGCATCCACTTTTGAAAAAGGACAGGATCAAAGTAGAGATTAGAACAAGTGGGGTTTGGGATAGAATGGAGGGAAATCTAGTCAGTCTTTCACAATATATCCACTATGGAAATGTTCTGCTTAGCTACACATGTACAACCTATATTGAATTACTTATCTTCCCAGTAAGGGTGGGTGACAAGGAAGAAAGGGAAAGAATCTGGAATTCAAAGTTTTAAAATCAAATGTTTAAAACATATGTGTGTGTGTGTGTGTATATATATATATATATATATATATATATATATATATATATATATATACAGAGAGAGCGAGAGAGAAGAGAGAGAGAGAGAGAGAGAGAGAAAGAGAGAGAGAGAGAGAGAGATCCACCATGCCCTACTGCACATTTGGAGGTGGGATGGGGGAAGATATGGGACAGAGCACATTGGGGGAGGATATATTTTTGGGTGGTGGGTAGGGGAAAAATGGGGAGAAATATTGTAACTCAAAATCTTGTGGAAATGAAGGATATAAACTAAAAGTTAAAAAAGAGAGAAAAAAGAAATAAAAAAGAAATATCTATATCATGTGCTTGTAAAATGTTTTTCTCTTTTACTTCTCTTTATCAAAATTGTCCATCACTTGAGTATACCTGTCTTTTCACGTTCTTGCTCTCTCTTTTATTTCCTGGGAAAATATAACCATTTTGTATTCAAGCTTTTCTATTCTGCTATTTTGGTTGTGCAAAATATGCCTGCTTGCATTTGTTTCCTTTTAACCTAATCTTTCAAGATTATTATTTTTCTCTTGAATGATTTGGGAATATCTTATCGTAATTCCTTGCCCTCTTAGAAATCATTACAGTCCCTTCTTTTCCTATCCATGGCTCCAATTTCCTTTGCTTTAATGATATTTATTTTAAAATATTTATTTTGGGGCGGCTAGGTAGCACAGTAAATAGAGTACTGGCCCTGGATTCAGGAGGCCCTGAGTTCAAATCCAGCCTCAGACACGTAACAAAAAACTAGTGGTGTGACCTTGGTCAAGTCACTTAACCCCAATTACCCTACCATCCTCCTCTAAAAAGCAAAATAAAATAAAATATTTATTTTATGTAGAAATGTTTGTACTCAAATTTCCTGGTGAACGTCTTCATTTCCATTTTAATATCTTCCTTTTGACTTATCTACTTGTATCTTAGGTTTTTAACTTTCCTCCTCAGATATTGGGTAATTTTTAAAATATTACTTTCTAAGTCTCTTCCTTACTCCTTCTCTTTTGAATAGTGATCCCCTGAGGACTGACCCAAACTCTCTCAGTCTCCTCTGCCAATGAGGAGTTCATTTTTGACTGATCTAAATCCCTCCCCCAAATCATGACTAGGGAAAAAAATACATCTAGTAGGATCTCAATCTTTTTTTCCGTCTTACCTGATGTATGCAGCTTTGAATGCACACTGACACCCTGCCTCAGTTCCCTCTGTTTTTCAGTTCTCTCTCTGAGTGTTATTGTTGCACAGTGCTGGTCTGGGCAAATAGCTTTTGCTATCTCAGTGTATTCTTTCCAATCACCTCCTTTAAGGGTTTAGGAAATGTTGAGGCCTGCTATTTGTTAACACAGAAAGGCAGGGATAGTACAGTCCTTAGGTGTGCTGGCAAAGTATGTACAAACAGTAAATAAAAGAAAATTTCTGGGTTCATTGTAGAGCAACTCTGATGGTTCTGTTCCTGTCAAATCATGGGGAAGGTTGCTAAGTGAGCAGATTATCCTTTCCTGCTGTTAATTAATAAAGTTCTTACTTTGTTGGCTTCTTTGAGCCTTATTCTGTTCAGACAGCTAAATTGCTTCTCTTCTTGAACATAATTATCATCTTGGGTAGTGTCTGAGAGTTTATAAAGACTGAAGAAAATGTCTGGCCTCTATCATTTTCACCATATTTACTGATCCCAATAATTTGTTGCCTTTGCCTTTAGGAATCGGTATAAGCTTTCAAGAAATGCACTTGAAATAATGCCAGAAAAAATAATAACAAACTAAACTGTTCATAGACATTCCATTAATGGAAATATATCTCAAGGAAGCCAAAAATAGAAACAAAATTCAAATATATGATAAATATTAAAGACAACTTTCTTTGTGTTAGCAAGGATTTAGAATCAAAATGGATATCTACCATGTGGAGATTGATAAAAATAAATTGTGTATATACATGTAATAAAATATTCTTGCACTGGAA
Organism: Gymnobelideus leadbeateri; assembly: GCA_011680675.1. NCBI lineage: Eukaryota > Metazoa > Chordata > Mammalia > Diprotodontia > Petauridae > Gymnobelideus > Gymnobelideus leadbeateri. The sequence goes on from WOXC01003578.1 coordinate 29,935, forward strand.
GAAATGACAAATTATTTCAATTTAGAGAAGTGTGAGGTGATTTCTGTGGATTGAAGTCAAGTAGGAAAAAAGGAAACAAAAATGCACATGATTTGGCTGTGACTCTGAGAATGAAATGATCACTAAATATTTATGATAACTTCTCCAGGTACCTTTTCCACAAACTCCACGCCTAGTTGTAAAGACCAAATGAGACAATATTTGTAAAAAACTTAACATAGTTCCTGACACTTAATAAGGCTATATGAATGGCTATTCACCCAAATAACTTGGTGTAGCTATATCTTTTTAATAACTGGCTTTTGAATAAATGAGATTTTGCTAATAACTCTAACTAGTTAATGTTGGGATATTATTTTGTTCATTTTAGTAAAATTTGTCATAATTTTATCTTGGAAAATATGCACCCTATTTTAACCTTATTGATACTTAAAAACAAATAATTGAAATATCATACACAACAAACACACAAATCAAATCAACCTCTGAACTGCTTTTAAAAGAAGTTGTGTGAACTTGTTACTTTTCTCATGTGTTTTTTCTCAAGGAAAGGAAGGATGGGTGATATACTTTTTTTTTCTTCCCCATAATATATAATGATGTATTTCTTGTTCAAGACAATTGCATAATAACTTTGTTAATGATTTTCCATAACAAATTTAAAATAATTAGAACTTCACTTCTCAATTCAGTCACATTAGCTGAAACATAATTAAATATTTTGAACCCTTAAAATTGATAAATGTCTTAAAACCTATCATGTTTTGTCTTACCTTCAATTTTCAACACTGGCTCTTTTTGAAAATCAAAAAAAAGTTATTTTCTAAATCCTACCATCTATGTGTGTTTAATTTTACTCCAAATTTTAGATGTAACCAAATTCTTTTCAACTGTTTTTTTCCAACTATCTAATTTAAGAATGAGTACAGCAATTTTAAGATCAGAACTTCATGGAAAACTTTCTTTGTCTTCACTTGATTAAAAACAGGAACTCTGTCAGGGTTCTTGTCACTCTTTTCTTGAGATATGACAATTCATATTTTCTTTCAGGAATATATCAACCATGCATATTTCCCTATATCTATATTGCTCAACATTATTAAGATCACCGAGTTGACAATCTGTCTTGTATAATAACGTTCAAAAGAGAGGCATCTTTCTCATATGTTTCCCTGTGTCATTACTTGACTCAAATAATTTTGCCTACAACCAAGTTGAATAGATAAAAAATTTCACATAGACCATTATCTAACACCATATACCAAAATCAAGTCTAAATGGGTTCATGGCCTAGGTATAAAAGATGATACTGTAAGCAATCTGGGAAAGCAAGGAGTAGTTTACCTGTCAGATTTGTGGAGAGGGAAAGACTTTAGGACCAAACAAGTATTAGAGAGCATTATAAAATGCAAAATAGATCATTTTGATTACATTAAATTGACAAGGTACAAACAAAGCCAATGTTACCAAGATCAAGAGGGAGATGGGAAATTGGGAAAGAATTTTTACAACCTATGTCTCTGATAAAGGACTCATTTCTAAAATATACAGAGAATTGTGTCAAATCCAGAAGAATACAAGTCATTCCCCAATTGCTAAATGGTCAAAGGATATGAACAGGCAGTTTTCAGAGAAAGAACTTAAGGATATCTATAAGTATATGAAGAAATGCTCTAAATCACTACTGATTAGAGAAATACGAATCAAAACAACTCTGCGTTACCACATGTCTCCAGTCAGATTGGCTAAGATGACAAAACAGGAAAATGACAAATGCTGGAGATGATGTGGACAAATTGGAACACTAATACATTGCTGGTGGAGTTGTGAACTTATCCAACCATTCTGTAGAGCAATCTGGAATTGTGCCCAAAGGGCTATAAAAAATTCATACCCTTTGACCCAGCCATTCCACTTCCAGGGTTATATCCGAAAGAGATCATAGAAGTGGGAGGAAGACCTATATCTACAAAAATATTTATGGCAGCTCTTTTTTGTGGTTGCAAAGAATTGGAATTTTAAGGGGTGCCCATCAATTGGGGAATGGCTAAAAAAGTTGTGGTCTATGTATATAATGTAATGGAATACTATTGTGCTATAAGAAACAAGGAGATGGATTTCATATTTACCTGGAGAGGCTTATACAAACTGATGCTGAGTGAGAAGAGTAGAACCGGGAGAAATTTGTATACAATCACAGACATAAGTGTGATGACCAACTATGACAGACTGTACTCTTCTCAGCAATGCAGTGATATGTCAATCCCAAAAGACTCATGAAGGAGAGAGATGCCAACATCCAGAGAAATAATTAAAATGAACTGAGATTGAATCCTGATGGAAGCAAACTACTTGATCTTTTTCTTTTCGTTGTTTGGTTTTATTTCCTCTTTACCATTTTTCATTCCATCTAGTACAATTGGCCTTTGTAACCTGATTAATGTCTAAGGTGAAAGTATTTGCAGATCCTATACTGCACTATATGCCATCATGGGGGGTGGGGGGAGGGAGGGAAGGTAAATTTCAAACTCAAGGAACTATGGAATAAAATCCTGTAAACTAAAAACAAACAAATTTTAAAAATATTTCAGTGCTTCCTCACTCCAAATCTATATTTATGATACCTGTTAATGTTGCAGCATTTATTATAATATTCAGGTTATATGTATCCTAATAGTAGAGGGCACCAAATAATTTTGAGCCTCCCCTCTGCATTTTCCTTATCAGCCTGTATCGTTTACCCATCTTCTTTGCCCTAACATCTGATTTGTTTGCCTTCCCATTGGGCATATTTTCACATAACGGAGCCAAACCAATTAAGGGGTGAGTTAAACACTGCTGCTGTTTTGATGGCTGAACATAAGATTTTTTTTAGAGTAAATTCAATCAACAAAGCCCCTGTGAGTATGCTCAGAGAACATATGTATACATCTCAGATACCTCCAAGCAAAGGACCACACTTTGTAATCATGTCAGATTCAATAGGGAAAATATGTATTTGACATGTGATTCCTCTGATCAACCCAGTTTTCTCTTCCAAAATAAAATTAGATATATGTTCATGAATAACATCATCAATAATATATCATTTTAAAGGTTATTTAGTAAAGAATAACACTATATCAACTATACCACGCTCTTTTGTACACAGTTAGTGCTCAAAACCATTTATTGGATGAATAGTCAGATATTGTATATCTTCTAAATACAAGTTTGTATTTAAATTTCAGAGGAAAAATAAATGAAAGCAGCAGCCACCAGCTTCCCATGGGCTATAAGAGATGGCAGATATATTTGCAAAACAACCTCAGTTAATGTAGTAATCTCACTGCAGTGCCTCTTTTGAGAAAGTATATATCCTGAAATTTGATGGAAGGCAAATGAATAGATTAATATCAAGTTCATTCTAAACAAGGTATTTTTTTTAGAGAACCAGTGTTTCTAAGGAGAACCTGCCAATTCTAAACTAATAACCAAAGATGATGGGTTTTATGCATTTATTTATCAGTTTGAGTATTACTGAGAAAGAATTAAACAGAAACTTTTGCTAGCTTTGAAGTCGCTAGTTTAGCCGTTTGGCTGTCTGCTAGCAAAAAAAGAACTTTGGTCTATAAAACTGCCTATCAAATTAAACAATATCATTACGTGTTGGTACTCTCTACATTAACATAGATTTCAGTCCCCCTACATCTGAATGGATGTTCATGAGTTGATGTGATCAGATAAAAATACACACATACCGTTTATGGATGAGTCTATTTTCATTGAGGTCCAATAGACTGCAGGTTCCCTTGAGAGCTGACCTGTTTTGCCATTTTTTGTATCCCAGAGCTTAGTGTAGCTCTTCACACAAAGCTGGTAGTTAATAAATGCTATCTTATTGATTTGAACTAGATTAGATTACAGAATTTAGTTTTAAGATAAATAATTACAGCTTTTCAGATATAGTAGGATCTTCCTGAACTTTTGTCCCAAATAACACAATTGCCAATAATCCAGGGTCATCTCCAATACAAAATGAGGTGATATGAAGGATGACTTTAAAAAATAGATAACTATATATAATTACAGCTTGTTTTGTTCACAATCGTATAAACCATGTTTTGTATGGTTAATCTTATTTGAAGAGTTCACAGATTTCACAAGAATGCCAAAGAAGTATAAGAAGGGGAAAAGGAAATATGTATTTATATACTATGTACTATGTAGTAGTTTCTGAGCTAAGTGATTTTTTCATATATTTTATCCTCACAACAACCCTCTGAGATAGATGTTATTACAGTCATCCGCATTTTACTGTTGAGAAAACTGAGACAAACAGAGGTTAAATGATGTTTCCCAGAGACCCCAAACTAGTAAGTTTTGGAGGTCAAATTTGAACTCATGTCTATATGATTACAGGCCCAATTCTGTATCCAGCATACCACCAACTGTCTCAGTGGTCCTAACAATCAATAGTTCCACTAAATTGACATTTGAAGGCTAAAATGAACATTTCAACCAGATAAGTTCCCGTCCTGGACTGGAGTGCTGTCACTTTTAAAAATTGTCTTTCTTCCTTCTTCCTTATTCCTTTGGCATCAATATGATTTTGGATGCAAAACCAAGTCTAGATTTTGATGTGTAGATTTCCAGGGTTCCACCCCACTCTCTATCTTTGAAACCTATAAGGCTGAGGACTCCTTTCACCTAAGATAAAAGAAAAGTAAGTTTGGAAATGCTAAAGTGCCACAACTTCTCAGGGGTCTGGGGCATATAACCTCAACCTCTCCTTAAAGAATTTTCTTTCACCAAATACTGTCACATCACCAGAATGCACTAAAGATAACGAGACAAAGAGAAACAGAAAAAAAAGGTGACTGATGCTCCCCAGGTCTTTTTGAAGAAGCCAGCAGTTTCAGGTATGCTGCCAATGCAGACAGACTCCTCCCAACCATGTGCTAGACCAATTGTAATACATTATAAAATATCCACAAATGCTTCCATCATTGCAAGAAACTTCCCTCATATGTCAACACAATTCCAGAAGCAGCTTCCTAACATCCTCCACATGGAGATTCCATCTTAGAAGGCTGATAGTGTCTTCACATGCACCAGACTTCTCTCACACTTATAATCACTTATATTTTATATTGTGCATTTAAAAACATTAAACTGAAAAGTTCCATAGCTTTCAACAGATTGTTAAAACAATTAGCATGACACAAATGTTTCTAAGAACCTTTCATATAGGAAAATAGGATACCAAAGAGATGGGGCAGGGGAGTTGGGGTGTGTGATGTATGTGTGTGTGTGTGTTTGTTTGTTGAGGGTGTATGTGTGATTGAAGGTCAAAGAACAGGGTGATTGGCAACACAATGTATCTTCGACAGATGCTTAATTTTCCCTTCAGAGCCATCTAGGCTGGCTGGCAATATATAGATCAAGATAACTGCAGGTGGCCTCCAATGCAGTGAGAGACCTTGGGCTTTCTAAGCTAAGGTCTTTTCCAGGCTTCAGTGCGACTGAGGCAATGCCCATCTGGAGAAGAAAGTGAGGCTGGGGACTTTGCACAGCTGTAATGCCATGCACAGAAGCTTTCAAGCAGAATGCTACTGTGAATAGCTTTTAATGTTCTGACTGTATAATGAACACGCTATTTATTCCATAACAAATCAAAGCAAAACATTCACAGAAATTCAAGGTACAGCATTCACAATATTACAACTTATATTCACAAACAGCTTATCATTAAAATGGCCACATAGCTTTCACCAAAGTGGTCACAATATTTAGAACAAAAAACAATCATCTCTAGGCATAGTAGTCAAAGTCTTCCACTCATAGGACACACTTAAGTTAACTCAATCAGTCACTTATTCAGTAATCACTTACTAAGTACCATACACAAACTCTCCTCCCCTAGGTCACTATTAAACTACAATTTCATCTTTACTCAGTACCCATGAAGAGGTCTTTTCTTTTTGACACTGGGGCCAGTTCTCAGATACCCTGGATCCCCTTCCATGGTCCCGGATTTTACCTGGATTCACCAGACTGTCACCTGGGTTCAATGGTAGATAGCTCCAAGTTCCTTGTCCAGCTCTCTGGGCAGGTCCTGCTCCACCCTGGAGTTCACAGGGTCCAGTCCATTTCATATCCTTCACAATTTCTGCTCCCAGGAATTCAAGGCTCAACCAAGCCACAAACAGACAAAGTCTCAGCATCTTGGTCATGCTTCCTGTCTTCTGCTTCCTTAGTCTTCTCCTAGGCTCCTGATTCCTGGTTCCTGGGCTCCTGGGCTCTCCTGTCACCTGGTTTCCTGGACTCCTGGCTCCTGGGCTCCTATTCAAAAGAAGCTCCACGACCAGAAGTTCTCAGGAAATTCTGGCTCAGTTCTCCATTCTTTCTTCTATAGCTTCTCTGCCACCAGACACTGGTCCCAAGAAATTCTGACTGTGACTCTCTGGGGCTTTTCTTATATACATGCAGCATTAGCTACTTCCTGTTTCAGCTAACCCCTTCCTGTTATGTCAGCAACAGGAGACAGGAGTTCATACCTTCTGTTTCCCCAACAGAGGCTTGATCAATTACTAAGTGCTAAGTACCTGCTAACTTGCCAACAAAAGGGATCTTCAAGTTCAAATTACATTACCATTACAATAGGCCTCCCTCACTTAAATTCAATTCACTTGGAAGTCAGGCATCATTTTTCTGAGTTCATGGTCCTCTTTGAGAACAATGGGAAAAAAATTGCCTGTTTTCTTTTTTCATAAATTATTTTCATTATTATAATAAGCAGCAAAAAGATATACATTTTGCTGTTCTACAAAATTTGCATGGATATATTTTGACAAAAGAAAAAAAAAATTAGTCTGCTACACCTTTACTCATAGATATTTTAGGCTGCTCATAATTTAAAAATGTATATATATATATATATATACATAGTTTCATACTTAAGTCAAAATCTATTTAAAAATGTTAACACATTGGGGTAGCTAGGTGGCGCAGTGAGTAGAGTGCTGGCCCTGGAGTCAGAAGGACCTGAGTTCGGATCTGGCCTCAGACACTTAACACTCACAAAACAAAAACCTAGCCATGTGACCTTGGGCAAGTTACTTAACCCCAATTGCCTTCCAAAAAGCAAAAACATAAAAAAATAGAATAAAATAAATAAAAATGTTAACACATATTGGAGATTTCAAAATACATTGCTATTAGTACCAAGGAACATTTACCTCAACTGATTTTTAAAAAATAAACAGTTATAAACCAATAAGAATTTTAACTTAGATATTGTCAGATTAAACTGGCTAAATCTATTTTTCACATTTTAAATATAAATAATTTTACCCTTTTTATTTTATCCTTTTATACAAATATAAAAAACTACTCAGTGACTGAAATAAAACATCTGTATACTATGTGATAATTTTGAATTAGAAAATTAAAAAAATATATTTTCTCTCTATGTCTTATTTCTATGTTACCAAAGAATGACATACATTTGTTTCCTAAAAAACTTTTTTTAAGTCACCTAAATTAATTTTAAAAACAAAGATACTGCTTTCTTGTTCAGCCAGTCAAGATGCCAAAAGGGAAGAAGGCCAAGGGGAAGAAGGTGGCTCTGGACCCTGCTGTAGTAAAGAAGCAAGAGGCCAAGAAAGTGGTCAATCCTTTGTTTAAGAAGCATCCCAAGAACTTTGGCATTGGTCAGGACATCCAGCCCAAAAGGGACCTTACTCGATTTGTCAAATGGCCTCAGTACATCAGACTGCAGCGTCAAAGGTCTATCAAAGGTCTATCCTTTATAACGGTTTGAAGGTTCTGCCAGCAATTAACCAGTTCCCCCAGGCTTTGGATTGTCACATAGCTACTCAACTACTTAAACTGGCTCACAAGTATAGACTGGAGACTTAGCAAGACAAGAAGCAAAGGCTGCTGGCTCAGGCTGAACAAAAGGCTGCAGGAAAAGGAGATGTACCCACTAAGAGACCACCTGGTTCTCTTAGCGCAGGTGTTAACACTGTTACTACCCTGGTAGAAAACAAGAAAGCACAGTTGGTAGTGATTGCACAGGACATGGACTCCATTGAGCTAGTGGTCTTCCTACCTGCCTTTTGATAAAAAATGGGTCTTCCTTACTGTCTTATCAAAGGTAAAGCAAAACTTGTTCACTCAGTTCACAGAAAGACCTGCATGAGCATTGCCCTCACACAGGTTAACCCTGAAAATAAGGGAGCCCTGGCTAATTTGGTGGAAGCCATCAAAACCAATTATAATGACAGATATGATGACATCCTTCATCACTGGGGTGGCAATGTTCTGGGTCCAAAATCAGTGGCTCATATTGCCAAGCTGGAAAAGGCAAAAGCTAAGGAACTTGCAACCAAATTGGGTTAAATGTATATTTGATTTTTCCCTATGTGTAATGGAAATGCAAATTTAAAGATCTTCCCTGCCCCTAGCTTAAGTGCACCTGGAGCCTGTGGTGGGAGGCTTGTTTTTCAGGAAAGCCCACACCTTGATACTTTGTGATTGGGCAGTGGGTCAAGGAGGTTGTTACATTCTCTGAGCCAGGAGAAGGCTATATAAGCCCTGAGGAGAGGCTTTGCTTTGGGGCTCACTTTGAGAAGTGTTGTGTGATTTGACCAGATGAGACTCTGGGAAGCCGTTGTTGAGAGCCCCCCGGCTTTGAAAACCCAGATGTTGATGCTTCCCTCTCTGGTAACTGTGATTTGGTATTGATATAATGGTAGGACAGTTTGGAAGCCTGTCTGTTTGATCTGTAAGTTCTATAACTCTGAAGTTTGGGGTGCTGACCTTTTCCCCCTGAACTAGGTAATGTGTGTTTGTTTGATTAAAGTAAGCTTGTTAACCCATTTTGAGTTGCTTTCCTTTTGAAAAGCAGATCTAAGAACCTGTGTTGGCAGTCACCCTGGGGATATTGGGGTGCTTGCTGCTACACTATGTAAAAATAGAAATTTAAATAAAAACAAAACTAAACTAAAGATACTGATTTTCCTCAAGTGTTTCCCCCCACTAAGGAGAGTGATCATGTAATAAGGAGGAAGAGCCATTTTCTTCTAGGTGTTGATAAGGTGAAATATACTTGGACTTTGTGTTTGACTTGCATAAAAATAAAAAAAACAAAATAATTGACTTTCCCATTTCTTCCCCAACACAGAGGGTAGGGATGAACACTGTAAAAATTGTAATTTCTCTATTTTTAAAAGATGGAAAGTTTTAAGTAGGAGAGAGGAGGAATGCTGTGGAAATTATAGGAATCTAATAAATTATTTTATTGTGTATGTTGGCCTATAAGCATTAGCATCATAAGAAGTGAAGAGCAATGTACCAGGGTTCCCTTGCTAGTCCTCTGGCAGATTGTCTCTGTTGTACTCCTTATGGTGGTGCAAACAGAGTACATGAATATTCCAACCACACATTTTTCAAAGGCTACTATTGGAGAGTTCTAGATACTACTGTCACCTTCCTAAATTTACGAGGTAAAGATGAAGCAAACAACAGTACATTTTCCCATAATAAGATGTTGTCTGAAAAGATATACTATTTCTTTTCACTGAGTAATTATACACACACATGTGGCAGGAAAGAGATGGGGGTTACTTGGTATAATTGCCTTTAAGGTTATTCCTATTTGCCTGTTGGGGGAAAAAAAGGATGCTGTTCTTTAAACTGTCATGATTCTTTCTGTCCAGCTCTAAAAGTCTATTCTGGTTATTTTCTATTGCAGAATATTAAGATGGCCAGTCTCCTCATGTCTCTTCCAAGATTTAAATAATCCTGACATTGCTTGATGTTGAACTTCGATATGTTCTTGGAGTATTTCTTCTGTCCATCTCTAAGTGTTCTCATTATTCAGGAGCACCTTGGGTATCTGGTTTTCATCTATCTTCCAATAAGACTAGACAAGCAAAGAATACTTGGAGTGAACATAATTTTTATACTAGAGACTTAATAGTGCATGGATCTTTTCAGCATTAAGCTTATGATTATTTTTCAAACAAAGAGGTAATTAGTATCCTCGGTATATAAATATATTCATTCTGCATTATTGGTTTTAGATCAGCCCTGTTTGAGCACTGTTTTAAAATAATTAAATTATGTAATATATTTTATTTATGGGGAAAATGAAGGAGAAAGACAAACCAATATTAAGAAAAAATAGGTATGCAATTATTTAAAGGAACTTAATCATCTACCATATGCTATTTGGACTTTAATTTTTTTCTTCCTACTTAATATATAATGAAACAGGTAGCCAATGAAGGGTCTCTTACTGCTGTTCGATTTGTATCACATACATGGCTGACATTATAACCTCACTTCTGTCTATAAACCAATATGATCACCACAAGCTTCCTTCCTTGTCTGAACAAATTTAAAGATTTCTCTTTTTTGGATGAGGTAGAAAACTTCTACGTTGACCCTACTCATGGGACTAAAATTTTTGGGCATGGCTAATGTGTGTATTTCTTTTGCTTCGGTATGTCTATTTGTTAAAAAAAAAAAAAACCAAAAACAATGTTTTATGGTTTTTTTGTTTGTTTTTGATTTTCAGTTGAGAGTGAGGAAGTAAGTGGGAAAAAAATGCCGTCAAATGAAAGAAACTGAATTTCAAAAATGTGTAGTACATGCAGTACAGAAAAATGAGTATTCTTAGCACCATTATTGGTGGGAACACTGATGATAATTATTTTTAAAAAATGTTTCATTGCTGTTCTCCAAATAAACCAAACCAAACCACTAACAGATATTCACTTTATCACTTCACAGAGTATACAGGTAGAGAATAATAATTCCAACTAAATTCAATTATGTATTTAAATATTCAATTGAATATTTAAATACAAAATAGCAATGCCACACACACAAACTCAAGTATATTTTTCAATTACTGTATCTTTAGTAACAGAGTCTCAAAAGCATGTTTATAAAAATATATGAGAAGGGAAGATGATGTTAATCTTTTGGGATATAAAGAAAAACAGCTAGCTAGTTTAATACAACAATCAGTTCTATTACTAGTGTCTTAGATTTGGCTGTTGCTGTAACTGGAGTGTTCTCTTTTGATATTATCACTTGGTGAAATACAGAAGCCAACTGGAAGTTAGTGGAACCTTGATGTTAATTTTATGTTGGATAAGGATCTTGTTCATTTGCTATCACCCCCCCCCACCCCGAAGTAAAGGTTGTGTGTTTCCTAAATCCCCTCCATTATTTGCTACATTCTACCTGCCTACTTTGCCATTTTCTTCCAGCATTATTTTCCCAATTCATTATTTGATTTCCAGAGAGAAATTTATGCCATCTAACATTCATCTGTTTACTCTTCTCCCTATAAATCATATGAAATTTTCTTAGAAAAATAAAATTCTTATTCTAATGAAACCTCTTTAGCATATGATTACATCTCTCCAATCATTTAGTATGTTTTAAAACTTTCTCATCTGGTAAATAATATTTTTAGTATGCTTAGTCACAGTAATATGGATCCCTTTAAAATATTCTGATTTTAATTGGGGTTTGAGCCCAGACTCCATAATGTAGTATGCTTAGCACTGATATTCTTTTTACTGAAAATTAAGTAGCTGTAGGTGGCTAGGTGGTGCAGTGAATAGAGCACCTGCCCTGGAGTCAGGAGGACCTGAGTTTAAATCCGGCCTCAGACACTTTACACAAAAACTATCCATGTGACCTTGGGCAAGTGACTTAACTTCAATTGCCCTCCAAAAAATGAAAAGAAAAAAGAAAAAGAAAATTAAGTGGCTCTAGTAGATATACAAATTAGCACAGGGTTATGTGGTAATATGTTAATATTTCAAGGACCTTTTATTTTGGGGAGGTATCTGCTATGGGAAATCCCTTGACAAATACAGATTGCAGCACATCTATATCTTAATGTTTTAAATAATTTCTCTGAGACTAGAAAGGATGAATGACTTGCTTATTGTCACAGTGTGAGTAAATAAAATGGGCAAGATTTGAAACTGGTCATTTTGATTCCAAGTCAAATATTCTACCCATGAAATATTATTGAATATACAAATGTTATTATTTAAAAAGAAACTTGACATAGTATCTGTAACAAAATTCAATCCCATAACATTTTAGTTTTTAAATTGTACTTTTCTACATTATAAAAACTCTCTGTTATTAGATATATAGCTATTGTGATATTGGTAAGCATCTTTTGAAACTAATGGGGAAAAATGTGTCTGATATTATTTTTCCCTTTCAACTAAGAAATTCATGTTAGTTGGGATAAATAATGATAAGATATTTAAGAGCCACAGGTTATCTAAAAAAAGTATTCATTAATTTGAAATTGTTTTAATAAAAAGTCTTTACTAGATGGGATAACTCGAATAGACTTTAGTTTTAATTCTCTATTTTAATTTTTTCTGCACATGCTCTAATGAAGATATCAGTAAATAGCAAAATAGGGAAAGTTTTGGTGTTGAGGCCAGAAAAATCTATATATGTGTGTTGTTTTTTTTAGACCTGATTGGTACAAAGCCAAAGTTAGAAACAACATTAAAATATGTAGTCATACTCCATCTAACCCCATTAATGATTTCTGTGGAAACATGGCATTCGGTGATGCAGTGTTATAAAAGAACTCAATCCCATAGATAACAGTACTATAATTTAGGAGATTTGTTCTTTGGGTAGCAAGGATTCACATGCTGAGTTTAAATTTAGGTCATTCAGCAATCTGAATATTCTTTATATAGTTTTATCTTGGTTATACTGACTCCTCTTACTCTGTGATTTCTCCCTTTTTATCCTACAAAATTGGAGATTTCTTTAAAGTTGGCCATAGCAAAGACAGGAATAATTTTTAAGCCACCACACAAATTATTCCCTATATCCATGATAGATTTGGAGAGTAGATGAGGGAAAAATGATTTGATAAATTCCTTTTTTTAAAAGATGTAACTGAAACACTCTTGTCTTCATGAAGTTATATCTTAATTTCCCCAACCTCTAGTACACTTCCTCCCAAACATCCTTGAATTTTAACTATTTGTATACGTGTATTTATTGTGTGTTGTATATATTTTTATACTTTCTTATTATCTCCCTCATTAGAATCTCCTTATGAGTAGATATTGTTTCATTCTTTCTACTTTTATCCATGGTTTGATAGTATATAGCAGATGATTAATAAATATCTGTTGAATGATTGATACTGTGTTATCCTCAGAGATTAAAAGCCCTAAGGCTGTGTAAGAGGGGTGCATGTGTCAAGAGAGGAGGGACGACATTTTGGCAGATGCCCCTTGTGTACTTCATTAATACAGGCCTTCCTCACAGCTATTCTTTGATCTTTCTTCTAAAGGCTCTTATGACCCCTAAAGTTCCTAATTAGAGGGAATTTGAAATTTTAGGGATTAACAGCAATTACAATAGCATATTGTAATCTAAAAATTGGATTGGGCTTTAATATTTTTCTCGCCCCATCTTCCCCACAACAAAACAATTGTGTCTGAATTGGGAATACTGTCAAAGAAATAATGAAATCTGTCGCTCATTTCTATGAATTCAACAGAGAATAATCTTAAACAGAAAAAAAAATCATCCTAATATTAGAACAAATATTTAAAACATGCATGCAGAGAAAGAACTGATAAATTGAAGTATTAATAGATTGATTTTACATATTTGTGTCTAAGGATAACCATCTCTAGGAGGGGAGAGAGGGTAAAAAAAGGGGGTGGAGAAATTGACTTAATTTTATTATATGTGTAAAAGGAATGGCAAGTTGTACACAATATATTTGCAGTTTTATGGAAAACCATATTTTATTATATTATGTTATAAAAATGATTGTTTTGTTCCATCCATTAAAAGAATTTTTATAGGATACATTCTTAGTATGAAAATCATGAGATGTGGGTACACTTAAGTAAGGGAGATTGTGATATTCTCTTGCAAGATTTTAAGGAAAATAAAGTATAAAAAACTATAAATAAATTTACCTCTACTTATCTATACATACATATATACATATATACAGGCAACATATATAGATAGATGATAAATTCAGATATAAAAACCTAAATCTAGATCTATATCTACCCTCTATTTATATCTATTGATGTATCGATCTATCTATCTATCTATCTATCTATCTACCTATCTACCTGTCTGTCTATATGCAGTGGCCTTTCTAGTTCAATAGTACTTCTTGCCCAAAATGAGATTAGAGCAGCATGGGGACTCATAATTTTTTTTGTTTTTTAAATTTATATTAACTTCTGGTTTACATGATTCATTTCCACCACATTTTGAGTTAAATTTTTTTTCCCCGTTTTTCCCCTACCCACCATCCCAGAATAGCAGTCCCACAAGATATCGCTTCCTTCAATCTGCTCTCTCCCATATCTTCTCCCATACCCCCTTCAACTTTTCCATTAGAGCAAGGTGAGTCTCTGTGCCCCAATGCCTGCACATCTTATCTCCCAATTACATGCAAAAGAGTATTGATAATAGTATTTATATATATTTGAAAAATTTAATTTTAAGACCTCAAATTTCAGATCCATTCCCTTCCTCCCTTGCCACCCATTCCCTCTGGGAAGATAAGTAATTCAGTGTGTGTTGTACCTGTATAGCTATGCAAAATATTACCATAGTAGATATATTGTACAAGGCTGCTTATAATTCCCTCCCACCCATCCCATCCCCCCACCTGGTCCATTCCTTACTTTGATCCTGTCCCTCTTCAAAAGTAGGTACTTCCAACATCTCCTTCCCCCAGCATGCCCTCCCCTCCATCATCTCTCCTCTCATCCCCATTTTCCCTACTCTCCTGCAGGGTGAGATATACCATTTAGTATGAATGTCATTCTATCCCTGAACCAAATTCAATGAGAATGTGGTTTTGCCTTTTTGCCTTCCTATTCTTCCCCTCCTCTGCAGCCACTTCGCCTTGCTTCTTCTACATGAGATAGTTTACCCTACCCTGTCTCTCCCTGTCTCCTCTTGCCACTTTCCTCTCTCACCTCATAATTTCACCCCTTAAGTATCATTCCTTCCCAACAAATTCAACCTATGCCCTCTCTCCATGTATAACTATAAACATATATACACACATTCACATATGTATTCATATGACCATACACCCTTCTTCCATTATTTTCATACTGAGAAAGATTTCATTAGTCACAATTATTGTTTTTCCATGTAGGAATGTAAATAGTTCAACTTTGATAAGTTCCTTTTGATTTCTTTTCCCTGATTACCTTCTCAGGCATCTCTTGCTTCTTGTGTCTGGATTTCAGATTTTCTATTCAACTCTGGTTTTTTCCTCAAGAATGCTTGAAAGTCCTCTATTCCACTGAATGACCATATTTTTCCCTGAAATAAAATACTCAGTTTTGCTGGGTAGGTGACCCTTGGGTTCATTCCCAGTTCTTTTGCCCTCTGGAATATCATATTCCATGCCCTTCAGTCCCTCAGTATAGAAGCTGCCAGGTCCTGTGCTATTCTGATTGCGTTTCCACAATATTGAAATTGTTTCTTCCTGGCTGCTTATAGTATTTTCTCCTTTATCTGAGGATTCTGGAACCTGGCTATAATATTCTTGGGACTTTTCTTTTTAGGATCTTTTTCAGGAGGTGATCTGTGGATTTTTCCAACCTCTATTTTGCCTTCTGAGTCTAAAGCATCAGGGCAATTTTCCTTCAGAATTTCTTGAAGGGTGATTTCTAGGTTCTTTCTTTGATCATGGCTTTTGGGTAGTCCAATAATTTTTAAATTGTCTCTCCTGGATCTATTTTCCAGGTCAGTGGTTTTTCCCATGAGATATTTCACATTGCCTTCTAATCTTTCATTTGTTTGGATCTGCTTAACAGCATCTTGATTTCTCATAAAGTCATTAGCTTCCATTTGCTCCACTCTAACTCTGAAGGGATGAATCTCCTCAGTGAGCTTTTGAGATTCTTTTTCCATCTGGCAAATTTGGCTTTTTAAGGCATTCTTCCTCTCATTGCCCTTTTGGGTCTCCTTTGCCATTTGAGTTAGTCTATTTTTTTAAGGTGTTGTTTTCCTCAGGCTGTTGACCCTCATTTCATACTTTTCCTTCATCCTTCTCATTTCTCTTCCCAATTTTTCCTCCACTTCTCTTATTTGACTTTTAAAGTCCTTCTTAAGGTCCTCTATGTCCTGTAACCTGCTCATATTTTCCTTTGGGGCTTTTGGAGCAGGATTTCTGACCTCACAGTCCTCCTCCTGTTCTATGCTTAGATCCTCTTTGCCCCCAAAATAGGAGTCTAATGTTGTGTTTTTCTGCTTATTTTGTTTCCTTTGCCTAGGCATGTTGCCACTTAATTACTTGACTTTTTGGGCTTGTTGCCACAGTAGAGCTATGCCACCAGACAGGGGAGCTTTCGTCCCGAACATTGGGGTCTTCACAGCTTTCTGGCAAGCTGGACACCCACCCCAGACCTCCCCCCCTGATCACAACCCAGATCCAGGGAGGTTAAAGCAAGAGTGATTAACCCCCAAGACTGATTGCTGTATCTCCCTACAGTTCACAGGCCAGGAGCTGGAGCTGCCACTGAAAACTACAAAATGGCATGTTTCCTCAGCAGCTTCTAGCCTCTAAGGGAGGAAGCTGATGCATTCCCCAAATACTGTTCCCAAAGTCCATAGGACACTAACCTCTCACTTCGTCCTAGGCATGTCTGTGTTGATAATTCTGGAATCACCACAACTGCTGGTGTTCTGGGGTCCCTCCAGCCGGCTGCTGGCCCGGCCACCCTGGGGCCAAACCTGTGGCTCATGTGGACCTGGACTCAGCTCTCCTCATGCTGCTCGCTGCACTCTGTGCTGCCGACTCCCAGAGCACTGCGCTGGTCCTTCCTGCAGGGCTGCTGGGCTGTCCTCAGCAGGAGGTTAACTTCTCTGTGTCGTTCTGTGGATGCTGGGGCTCCAGAAGTTGTTCAGAGTCCCCTTTTACATAGTCCAGAGGTAATTTGTGGGGATAGTGCCCTGAACTTGCTCTTTCTACTCCACCATCTTGGCTCCACCCCTCATAATTTTTTTTTTAAGTAGAATTACTTACTATCCTGTTATGTGAAAAAAATCTAAGGAATCTTATTAATTATATTTTATCTACTATGCTTGAATACTGATGAATGAAGAAAATAATAGCAGGATATCATTATTCTCAGTTTGGGTTCTAGATAAAACATGACTTTAATCTCAATCAGTTTTCCTTACTTTAAAGATTTCATATAGACTATAGTTTGAGGTAATCTTTTGATTTCCATCTGTTGCTTGGTATGTAATCTGACTTTCAAGTATATTCATAAAAAGGTTTCATATTAACAGTTTTGAGACTCAAACTTTAAAAAGTGTTTGATTTTCTTTAGATCCGAGTTAGGCAAGATGTCGTATAATAAATTAACATCCTTCATGTGTCTTGAAGGAATGGCTGTAATATAGCCATCTCATCCTTCATGAGAGATTAACCTCTATCCAAATGTGAATATCCAATTGCATTAAAGTCCTGGTGAGCATTCTGTGATTTCACTGAACAAGATAAAAATGTTGCCATGGAATATTTTCATTAGCACTTTTATATTTTATCATGGATAAAAATAGATCTTTAGTACAGTTGATATTTCTAAATGGGAGAGCTTATGATGAAAGCTCACACTAGCACTCCAAAGGGCACAGACTGTTCTTCTCCTAACCCATCAAGGGGCTTTTTTCCTAGTAGGGTGAAAAAGGTATAGCAATTGTGAATTAGAAAAAATAAAATCTAAGTAAGTTAGTATAAATAAATACAATACCATTAACGAGAGATAATGTGACCAGCATATTACTATTTGGAAATGTCCATTTTCAAAGCATGATGACAATTTCCATCTTCCCTGGTTCATATTTTCCAAATTAAGCATACCTTTATGTCCTACCTTCTTTTTATTATAATATAAGCTCCTTTAGTGCTGAGATAGATTTGATTATTTGTTTGTGTAAACATAGGACTTATCACTGAGTGTAGCACATATTACATGGCTAATAAAGGTCATTTGATTTATTTGATCATTTATTTGTTCATAGTGGATCCAAAGTTGGCTTCTGAACTAGGAAGACCTGGCTTTAGTTCTTGACTCTGATGCATTGAAGAGGCAGTTCTACTTCATGTATCAGTGAGATGGCATATGGGCTAGAGCTCCTAGTCTGGAGTCAGGAGGACATGAGGTCAAATTTGGCCTCAAACACTTATAAACTGTGTGACACTGGACAAATCACTGAATCTCTGTTTGCCTCAGTTTTCCTATCTGTACAATGGAAATAATAATAACATCAACCTCCCAGGATTGCTGTGAGGATAAAATGAAATATGTGTAAAACACTGGCTGAGGGGCGGCTAGGTGGCGCAGTGAATAGAGCGCCGGCCCTGGAATCAGAAGAACCTGAGTTCGGAGCCGGCCTCCGACACTTAATCCATACAAACAAAAAACCTAGCCGTGTAACCTTGGGCAAGTTACTTAACCCCAATTGCCCTAAAGGGGCAGCTAGGTGGCGCAGTGAGTAAGAGCGTCGGCCTCGGAGTTTGGATGACCCGAGATCAGATCGGGCCTCAGAAAATGAGCACCCACGAATAAATAATGACTAGCCATGTAACCTTGAGCAAGTTACTTAACCCCAATTGCTTTAAAAAAAAAAAAAAACACTGGCTGAAATCATACTGCAGCTCAGAATTACTGACCTCAAGATTATCTACCAGGCTCAAACTCTCTTTTAATGGGGATATAGGCATTGACCCACAATGAATGACTCTAGGTGACTTTTTAAGAGTACAAGTTTCAAAGAGGCACAGACTTGAAATAATAGAGGGAGTTTCCTTAAGTAGAAGTTCCCCATAAAAAGTGAATCACAGGTGCAGTTCCTATCTCTATGCTATGATGACAATAGATATAATTCTATTATCACCATGCTATAACAACAATCCTGAGTTATTTACAAAATTAGAATTAAATATAATTATAATATATAATTAAAATAGAAAGTGTTATTAAATATATCAGATAAATACTAATATCACTATAATACATAAGAAAAATTTAATAATGAAACATCACTTTATTTTCTCAAAACGATTATGGTGGATAACAGATATGGAAATATCTGCTGTCAAAATCAATGTGTCAGTGATTTTGCTTAATTATACTTTGTCCAAAACTAAATTCATTATTTTTCTTTTAAGTCGTTCCTTCCTCCACAGTTCTCTCTTAGTGTTGAAGATAAGCCATCCTACCAGTCCTTCAGATAGGCAACATAGGTGACGTCCTCAGCTCCTCACTATTTCTTTTTTTTTTTCCTGAGGAGGGAAGACAGAGCAGTTGGGGTCAAGTGACTTGCCCAAGGTCACACAGCTAATAAGTGTCAATTGTCTGAGACCAAATTTGAACTCAAGTCCTCCTAACTCCAGGGCTGCTGCTACATTCACTGGGGTACCTAGCTTCTCATCCTCACTATTTTTACCCCTTATATACAATATATTGCCAAGACCTATTGACTTTACCCTCACAATATCTCACAAATAAGCCCCCATCTCTCCTCTGATACTGTAACTGTCCTGGTTCAAACCTTCATAATCTTAAACCTGGATTATTGAAACAAACTATTGATGAGTCTGCCTGCTTGAAATCTCTCCCCACTCCAATTTATCCTCTATTCAGCCACCAAAGTGATTTTCTGAAAGTTTAGGTCCAATCATTTTACTCCCCTACTGATATCCTCCAGTATCTCACTATCATCTCCAGGATCAAATAGAAAAATCTTCTGTCGTCAAAGATCTTTATAATCAAGAGTCCTCCCTCACCCTTTCCAGTTTTCTTACACCTTATTCCTCAATACATAATCTTTGATTAAGTCTCACTTGTCTCTTTGCTGTTCCATGAACAAGACACTAAGTCTCTTTGCTCTGGGTATTCTCTCTAGCTGAAATGCTATCACTCTTCCTTTCCTGGAATAGTCTGCCTCCTGAGTTCCTTGAAGTCTCAGTTAGAAGCCCATACATATTCTTCTAGTCCCTTCCCTCTCTTACTTTCTATTTATACTGTATATAGGTTGTTTTTAACATTTGTTTGCTCATCACCTCCCCCATTAGATTGTAAGTTCCTTGAGAGGAAAGAGTTTTTATTACTTCTTTTATATCCCCAGTGCTTAGCATAGTATCTAACATACTATCATTATCAACATCTTCCTCCCCCTCCTGATCATCATCCTTAATAAATAGGTATGAATTAACTGATGAGAAAGGGTTCTATTGCAAATAATTTGAAAATGAGAGTAATGTAAAAGAAACCCTAGTATATATTTTATATAGAGCTAATATAATAGGATAATGCATTTTGTCTAAGAGAGAAAAACTTTAGCTTGATGAAATTAACAAAAATGACAAATTTCTTTCTAATATTTTGTTGCTACACTTAAACACAGATATTTTAAAAACAATTTCCAGTACAAATATGTAGGCATATGGGTTTGGTAAAGAGCTGGAAGTTCTGTGATACATGAACAAATAAAGTATTCTTGGATCCACTTTAATCTACATTTGAAGCATGAATTTCATTTTCTAGTAGTAGTTCAATACCTAGATCCAGATGAAGAAATTAAAATAGCAAATGTCTTCAAATGAAACATTGGAATATACAAAAACAAAATAAGCTCCCCCATATCTGTAGCATTTCTTTGCCTTTTTATTTCAATACTAAGCTGTGAAATACGGATAATAAACAAAGTGAAATAGAAATTTTCAACTGAAGGTGTTGAAAAATCCCCTATCAATTAGCTTGGTGGCATAGTATTAATAATTTTAAAATGTCAATGTATGGTGTACAGTGTTAGAAAGAGATGCTAAACAGGGAATGTAAACAGTGATCTACAGTGTCTTATATTTGAGAAATTATAAAGGGGAGGTGTTAGAAGGTAGGACCCTCTATCTTTATAAACTGAAGGGGAAATAGAATGGTGAATATATTTCCATATAATAAAAAGATATTTTGAAGTAACTAGGAATAATAAACAAGAGTAATCTTATGAGGAAAGTGATAGCTAACTTTAAGGATTTGAAAGAATATTATGTGAAGGAGAAAATAGTTTTGTTTTGTTTGAACCGAGAGGATAGAACTAGGAGCAAGGATTAGAGATTTTGAAAAGGCAAATTTTGGCAAGGTATCAGGAAAAACTTCTAACAATTAGAGCTATCCACAAGTGGACAACAGTAGACTTGAGAGATGGTGGATCCTGTGTTCTAGGAGGTCTTCAGACAAAGTCTGGATGCAAAATAGTAGAATATGATTTTATGAGGATAGATTTTAGGTAGAAGATGGGCTAGATGTAGAGGTTCTTTCCTACACTCCAATTCTGGGATTATGCAATTTAAAAGAAGGGGCTAATATCCCAAATTTCTAAATGGAAAATGTAAGTTCCATAAACTGAGTACCTCAGTGTTTACCCATAGGAAAAAAAAAATGTTAGGATGTTTGTTTGTTTGTTTGGAGGGGGGAAGGCAGGGCATTTGGGGCTAAGTGACTTGCCCAAAGTGACATGGTTAGTAAGTGTTAAGTGCCTATGGCCAGATCTGAACTCAGGTCCTCCTGACTCATAGGCCAGTGCTCTATAGCCCCCTGTAGGATAGATTTTTAAGGAGGTAAGTTTATAAGTACTTAAAATATTTGGGGATGCATTACAAATGAAGAAAACTTCTAAAATGCAAATCCACTTAGTATGATAGAAATCATGAATCTTTAGAAATAAACCTATGTACAAATAGTTATGACCTTATAATGACAACAACAAAGTCACAATGATCAAAATAAAAGGAAATAAATGGGATAAACATGACGCAAAAATGGATTGGGTTACTTCAGTCAAAATAAAGTAATAGTATTCATATTAACCTTCATATTTAATATCAATAAATATACCATTGGGTTTTTTTTCATAGAATTGGATAAAATTAAAATGAATTATATGTGGAAAAATTAATAGGCAAGAAAACCAAGAAGAGTCCTATAAGAGGTGGCTTTGAAATTATTTATAAAAGACCATGCTATGCATTATACATGCCCACATAGGTAGTTACATGATATTTAAATAAATGTTTTTGCTTTGGGTTTGTTGTGTAGTGGTGTAGGGTTGCATTTTCCCTCTCTGTCTCCTAGGCCTAGAATTTTCTCCCTCCTTTCCTTTGCTTCTTGGCTTCCATGACTTCCTTCAGTTTACACTAAAAATCACATCTTCTGCAAGAAGCCATTACTGGATCTTTGTTTTTTCTTCCTTTCTTTTGATAAATTATCCAATGTATACTATTTATACACATATGTGTACCCATGCATATGGATGTATGTAAGTAGATTGTGTATATGTGTGTGTTTGTGCATAAATATACATATATGTACATATGCATATACACATTTATTTATGTGTGTACATACATGCATATGTATACATACATATATACGCTCATATACCTATGACAAAAGAAAGGAATAGAAAACATTGGATCGTAATTGAAGGACTATGACACAAATATATTATTGGTTATTATGTGAATTATTAAAATCACTTAAGAAAAAAAACTTGGAATTTTTCAAATAATTAGATTCCATTTTGCTCCTGCCAGTGTCATACAACTTTGTACAGGTTGCGTCAGCCTCTTAGAGGTACCACACCCTTAAACACACACATTAGAGATACAATCCCTATGACTATTCCACCCAGAATTTCTGCCACTAGGAACAAATGATAACCTTCTGAAATTCATTCCTCAATGATTAACATACTTTCCCTAAGAGCAGGGAATTGTTTACCTGTCAGAAGTATGGAGCAGGGAAGAATTTATGTCCAAACAAGAGAGAGAAAGCATTACAAAATGCAAAATGGATAACTTTGATCACATTAAACTGAAAACTTATTTGCACAAATAAAGTCAATGAAACCAAGATTAGGAGGGAAGTGGAAAATTGGGAAAGAAGTTTTACAACTGGTATCTCTGATAAAGGCTACATTTCTAAAATATACAGAGAACTGAGTCAAATGTATAAGGATACAAATCATTCCCCAAAGGATAAATGGTCAAAGGGTATGAACAGGCAGTTTTCAGAGGAAGAAATTAAATGTATCTATAAGCATATGAAAAAATGCTCTAAATCGCTGCTGATTAGAGAAATGTAATTCAAAACAACTCTGAGGTACCACATTTCACTGGTTAGATTGGCTAAAATGACAAAACAAGAAAATGATAAATGCTGGAAAGGATGTGGAAAAGTTGGAACACTGATGCATTGTTGGTGGAGTTGTGAACTGATACAACTATTCTGGAGAGCAAGTTGGAACTATGCTGAAAGGGCTAAAAAAATGTGCATATATCGAACATGTACAAAAATATTTATAGCAGCTCTTTTTGTGGTGGCAAAGAATTGGAAATTAAGGGGATGCCCATCAATTGAGGAATGGCTAAACAAATTGTGGTATATGAACACAATGGGATACTATTGTGCTATAGGAAATGAGGAGCAGACAAACTTCATAATAAGACTTATATAAATTGATGCTGAGTGAGAAGAGCAGAACCAGGAGAATTTTATATGCAATTACAGACACATTGTATCTTTAATGACTAACTTTGATAAATTGGACTCCTCCTAGCAATGTGAGGTTAGTTATAAGACAACTCCAAAAGACTCATGAAGGAAAGGGATATCCACATCCAAAGAAAAGAACTATAGAGTCTGAATGCAGATTGAAGCAAACTACTTCATCTCTCTCTCTTGTGTTTTGTCATGTTTTGTTCCTTCTTTTTCATTGTTCATTGGTTATAATTCTTCTTTACAACTTGACTAATGTTTAATGTGAAGGTATATGTAGAACCTATTTCAGGTTGTATGCCACCATGGGGGGTTGGAGGGAAGAAAGAGAGGGGGAGAAAATTTGGAACTCAAGGGATTGTGGAATTGAATGTTTTAAAGTAAAAGTAAATAAATAAATTAAAAGAAAAAAAAACATTCTTCTCCCTATCCTAGTGATTCTGAAACTTCAGTTGTCATTATCCACATCATCTTTTCCATCCTCCATTAAAGACTGACTTATTTCAAACCATCCAAAAAAACCATCTGTCTCTCTCAAATTCTCATTTTAACAATAGCCCACATCTGCCACTATATTTCCTGGAATGCCTGCTCCATAGGTAACAAACTTTCTTTTATTTTAAATCTTTTCCTTTCTCATTCCTTCTATTTTGTTGCTTTGTGACCTGAAATCCTCCTGATGACACATTTGCCTTGGCCAGCCTTTTCAGTACTGGTTGTACTTTTACTTAAAACCAATAGATAGTGGTGAAGAAGTTGGCATGATCCTTACTTCCTTCCTATTGTATATTTTAAGCTTTTCTTCTACCATCAATACAGAGGAATGTCTCTTCCCTTCAGGTCTTTTCAATCCATCTTTATCATGCAATCAAGATTCAGGTAGCTGTTTTCTATAAATCTCAAAGACACTCTCAAAAAATGAAAATTATAATTATTGCACAAGCTATGGGAAAACAGACACATTTTAATGAAGCATTGGTGGATTGTAATGCCATGCATGAGCAGCTTTCCAGAGAACTGCTGCTGTGAACAGCTTTTCAAGGTTCTGATTAGACAGTTTAGTAAACTCTCTATCTATTCAGTATCAGATGATAGCAAAACATTCACAGAAAATCAAGGTACTGCATTCACAATGTTACAACTTACCACAGAAAATAAAAATACAGCATTCACCACGTCACAACTCAACAACTTATTACTAAAATGGCCACATAGTTTTCATCAAAGTGGTCACAGTTTTCAACAAAGTACAATCATTTAGTAACTCAATCATTTAATAACTCAGTCTTTTAATCATCCTTAAGGAGGCCTCCTTAAGGGACACAAAAGTATAAAAGTCAAAGAACTCCACCCCTGGGTAGACTCAATTGGAGATTAGTTTTCAGTCATAAGCAAAGTATATTCATTTGGTCAGTCACAAAACACAAAAGCCATCCACCCCTAGGTGGCAACTGGGTTACAATATCATCACAGCATTCATTACCCAAGGAGAGGTCTTTTTCTTCATTTTGACCTGAGGCAAGTTCTCAGCAGTTTCTCTTCCTGGGAAGACAAAGCTTAAAAAAGACACAATAAACAGCATCCTCTTCAACTCACTTTCTGTCTGTGTAATCAACCTAGGCCCAAAAAGGTGGGAGTCCTCTATCAAACAAACAAATCTGACAAAGTAACATTAAAAAAGACGGGGGGGAGCCAAGATGGCAGAGTAGAAACAGCTCGTCCAAGCCTCTCTGCCCCCAGATTCTCCACAAACTATGTAGAAAAGGACTCTGAAAATCTTCTGGAGCCCCAGCACCCACAGAACGACACAGAGAAGCTAACCTCCCGATGAGGACAGCCCAGCACCCTGCAGGAAGGACCAGCGCAGTGGTCTGGGAGCCGGCAGCGCGCAGAGCGCAGGAGCTGAGCCCAGGTCCACGTGAGCCGAGGTTTTAGCCCCAGGGCGGCAGGGGCAGCAGGTGGCAGGGCCAGCAGGCGGCTGGAGAGACCCCAGAACACCAGCAGCTGTGGCGACTCCAGAATCATCAACATAGACATGCCTAGGACAAAGTAAGAGGTTAGTGTCCTATGGACTTTGGGACCTGTATTTGGGGAATGCGTCAGCTCCCTCCCCTGGGGGCTAGAAGCTGATGAGGAGACAGGCCACTGTGTAGTTTTCAGAGGCATTTCCGGCTCCCAGCCTACAAATCGTGGGGAGATCCAGCGATCAGTCTTGGGGGGTAATCGCTCTTGCTTTAACCTCCCTGGATCTGGATTGTGATCTAGGGTGGAAGTTGTGGGTGGGTTTACAGCTTGCCAGAAACGGAAGTTGCCCCCACACGTTCGGGATGAAAATTCCTCTATCTGGCCTTAAAGCCATAGTGTGGCAACAAGCCCAAAAGTCAAGTAATTAAGTGGCAACATGCCAAGGCAAAGGAAACAGAAAAATGCAACCCTAGACTCCTATTTTGGGGGCATAGAGCGGAAAAGGACTGTGAGGTCAGAAGTCCTGCTCCAAAAGCCCCAGGGGAAAACATGAGCGGGTTGCAGGCCATAGAGGACCTTAAGAAGGACTTTAAAAATCAAATAAGAGAAGTGGAGGAAAAATTGGAAAGAGAAATGAGAAGGATGCAGGAAAAGTATGAAATGAGGGTCAACAGCCTGACTGAGGAAAACAACACCTTAAAAAATAGACTAGCTCAAATGGCAAAGGAGGCCCAAAAGGGCAATGAGGAGAAGAATGCCTTAAAAAGTCGAATTTGCCAGATGGAAAAAGAATCTCAAAAGTTCACTGAGGATTCATTCCTTCAGAGTTAGACTGGAGCAAATGGAAGCTAGTGACTTTATGAGAAATCAAGATGCTGTTAAGCAGATACAAACAAACGAAAGATTAGAAGGCAATGTGAAATATCTCATGGGAAAAACCACTGACCTGGAAAATAGATCCAGGAGAGACAATTTAAAAATTATTGGACTACCTGAAAGCCATGATCAAAGAAAGAACCTAGAAATCACCCCTTCAAGAAATTCTCAAGGAAAATTGCCCTGATGTTTTAGATCCAGAGGGCAAAATAGAGGTTGAAAGAATCCACCAATCACCTCCTGAAAAAGATCCCAAAAAGAAAACTCCCAGGAATATTATAGCCAGGTTCCAGAATCCCCAGATCAAGGAGAAAATACTACAAGCAGCCAGGAAGAAACAATTTCAATATTGTGGAAACACAATCAGAATAGCCCAGGACCTGGCAGCTTCTACACTGAGGGATCGAAGGGCATGGAATATGATATTCCAGAGGGCAAAAGAACTGGGAATGAACCCAAGGGTCACCTACCCAGCAAAACTGAGTATTTTGTTTCAGGGGAAAATATGGTCATTCAGTGGAATAGAGGACTTTCAAGCATTCTTGAGGAAAAAACCAGAATTGAATAGAAAATTTGACATCCAGACACAAGAAGGAAGAGATGCCTGAGAAGGTAATCAGGGAAAAGAAATCAAAAGGAACTTATCAAAGTTGAACTATTTACATTCCTATATGGAAAAGCAATAACTGTGACTGATGATATCTTTCTCACTATGAAAATAATGGAAGAAGGGGGTGTGGTCATACGAATACATATGTGAATGTGTGTGTATATGGTTACAGTTATATATGGATAGAGGGCATAGGTTGAATTTGTTGGGAAGGGAGAATACTCAAGGGATGAAATTATGAGGTGAGAGAGGAAAGTGGCAAGAGGAGATGGGGAGAGACATGGTAGGGTAAACTATCTCATGTAGGGGAAGTGGGTACAAAGGAGGGGGAGAACAAGGAAGGCTAAAAAGGCAAAACCACATTCACATTGAATTTGGTTCAGGGAGAAAATGACATACATACTAAATGGGATATCTCAACCTGCAGCAGGATAAGGGGAAGGGGGATGAGAGGAGGGATGATGGATGGGAGGGCATCCTTGGGGTGAGGGGAGGTTGGAAGCACCCACTATAGAAGAGGGACAGGATCATGTAGGGAATGGACCAGGTTGGGGGTGGGATGAGTGGGAGGGAATTATAAGCAGCCTTGTACAATATATCTACTATGATAATGTTTTGCATAGCTAGACATGTACAACATATACTGAATTACTTATCTCCCCAGAGGGAATGGGTGACAAGGGAGGAAGGAAATGGATCTGAAATTCGAGGTCTTAACATTAAATGTTTCAAATATATATAAATACTATTATTAATACTCTTTTGCTTATAATTGGGAGATAAGATGTGCAGGCATTGGGACACAAAGATTCATCTTCCTCTAATGGAAAGTCGATGGGGGTATGGGAGAAGGTATGGGAGAGAGCAGATTGGAGGAAGCGATATCTTGTGGGACTGCTATTCTGGGAGGTTGGGTAGGGGAATAATGGGGGGAAAATGATTGTAACTCAAAATCTGGAGGAAATGAATGATGTAAAACAGAAGTTAATAAAGTATTTGTTTAAAAAAAAAAAGACAGACCAAATATTGGCACCATAGTCATGATTCCTCAGACTTTGGCAGTTCCAGATGACCCTCAGAAATCCTCAGCAGCTCTGGCTGGCCCTTGGAAGGTCTTAGTACCAGAAACTTTCTTCTCTAAATCAAAATCACTTTATCCAGCTTCCACTTGGCTTGCTCCAAGAAATTACGTCTCAGGGGTGGCTAGGTGGCTCAGTGAATAGAGCACCTACCCTGGAGTCAGGAGGACCTGAGTTCAAATTCCATCTCAGACACTTAACACTTACTAGCTGTGTGACCTTGGGCAAGTCACTTAACTCTAATTGCCCTGCCTACCCCCTCCAAAAAAACAAACAAACAAAGCAATTCTGTCTCAGTCCTCAATTCTCATTTCTCTTATCAGTTCTTCTCAATTCTCAGTTCAGTCTTCAGTCCAGTGGCAGCTGCCCTGCCTCCATGATGCTCAACCCAGGAATTTCTGACTATCCAGCTTGTGCTTTTCCTTATATATTGTATAGCTCCTCCCTGTTCAGTCCCTTCCTGTTATGCCAGCAATACAAGTTCATACTTCCTGCTTCTTTACAGAGGCATAATTTGAAACTAGTTGCTAAGTACCTGTTAGCTTAGCAATACAAAGGGATCTTCAAATTTCATTACTATTACCTGGACATGCGATAAAGCACTACCATTTTGGAATTTTAATCAAGTACTTATGAAATAGTGAGTATCCTTTGGCCCAGTCCTACAGTTGCTAGGCCTATAATGATAAAAGTTCAAAGGAAAGAAGGCTTATCACAGTGCCTACTAGAGAGTAGGCTTAATAGTTGTTGATTAATTTAATAGAAAAAACTTTTAATGTACAAAAATATTTATAGGATATTTTTGTGGTCAATAAAACTAGAATCTAGTAGGATGTTTAACAACTTAGAAATGTTCATGTATGGTATATGAATATGGAATATTACTATACTGTAAGAAATGAGGAAATAGATTATTTCAAAAAGGCATATGTAGTTACATGATGTTTAAATAAATGTTTTTGTTTGGGGGTTATTGTATAGTTGTATGGGATTTCATTTTCTCTCTATGTTTCCTAGTCCTGGAATTTTCTCCCTCCTTGCCTTTGCCTTTTGGCTTCTATGGCTTCCTTCAATTTTCACCTAAAATTACATCTTCTGCAAGAAGATATAAACTGAGGCAGCATGTAGTGACCATAATTATTTATAATGTCAATATTATAAAAATGAACAATTTTGAGGATTTATATAAAATGATAAAAAAGCAAACTGGTTAGAAGTAGGACAATTTATATGACAGAAATCCTGCAAAACATATTGCTTTGAAAGCTATAAAGAAATATGTTCAATGAAATGACAGTACTTTGTTCCAGAGGTCCAATGATGAAACATGTTACTTCTTAGAGAGAGGTGATAGATAAGGGGAAAATGAGACACAAAAATAGAGGGAGGCATATAATCTATGTCTATGTGTATATGCATGGATATAGAGAGACATACCTATGTGTCTCTATATACATATATGGAAACATGTACATACATTTGTGTATAGCTGTTGGGGGGAACTTGTTTTGCTTAACTATGTATATTTGTTACAAGAAATGTCTTTTCTTTTTTCCAGTATGGTGAAAAGTGGATGGGAGAGAAAATATATTTTAATAGAGAGGTGAAGAGTGCTACAAATATGGTGTGTTATATGAACTTTCTATTGAGGTTAATGTATTGTTAATTTTATTTAATTTAACTGATTTATTTTTCTATAAGAGAGCTCTAAGGAAGTGAAAGTACTTTGTAAATGGTTTGAATGTAAGAATAAAGTATATTAATAGAAGCCAAAGGGTAAAAAAAAGAAACAAGGTGTAGCAGTTGGTGACACTTTCCCTCTTTCTTTAATAAGTCCAGTATCAGGTTCACAGTCTTTCAGTCTTTAGATAGTGATGCAGTGGATAGAGCATTTGAATCAGGAAGAACTGAGTTCAATGCCAGTCCCACATAATTACTATAAATGTGACCCTGGGCTTATCCTCTATCTATTTCAGTTTCCTGAGTTGTGAAATAGGGATAAAAAGTAGAATATGTATACTGATAGTATTATTATTGCTCCCCAAATTATACCTTTATATTAAGTGAATTTCAAAATACATTTTAATACTTAAACCTCCAATACCTTAACCTATCAGTTTCTTAATTTAGATATTTCCCATGACATTACTCTAACCCACCATAAGTACATACAGAGATGGTCATATCCTTGAACTTGCCATCACCCAAGAACATTCCTTTAACTCTAAAATTCCTTTGTCTTATCATAATGTGCTGTCATTCTGCCTATTATAACCATTAGCCCAATTCCTTATCCTCACTATGACCTGCAATCCCTCCATCCCTCATTTCTTTTCTAGGTCATTGCTTCTGTCTCGGCTCCACTCTTCTCCCATATTAGTATTTAACAATTGGCAGACAAGTTCAACACTATGTTGTCCTCTTTTCTTGAGTCCCTTCTCCCCATATCTTATTCATGTTCTATTTCTGCTGAGTCTCAACCTTGGATAACTTTGGCTTCCACTAGTTTGATTCCTGATCACTGTCTGATGTATTGCTTTGCTTTACTGATTTTCTTCCCATTTTTCTTCTATTTTTTTAGTTATTTGTGTTAATGATGGTTCTCTGAGAGAGAAAGAGGAGCGATGTGTAAGGTGAAATCTCAGTATTTAAAAATGTATCATTAAATACATTTTAAAGGAAGAGAAATGATGAACAATTGTCAAAAAAGTCTAACAGAGTTAATTACTATATTGAAAGTATATGCAAGTACTGAGAAAAAGTCATTCAGTGTGTTGATTATGAGTTGGTTGGTAACCACTGAGAAAGCAATCTTAGACTAGTGGAGACAAAAATCTCCTTTCCTTCATTTGATTTTAAAATCACTTATTTGGTTAATAATGGGAAACAATTATGAAAAATTATTTTGCTATACCATGAAATAAGGACCAGACTAAACATTTATGATTGTTTTTAATTTTCTGGAATTTTGACCTATTTTTTATAAGTAGTTCTCAATCTCTAATTTTTTCCCATTCTCACTCAAATCACATTCAGTACACTCAATCTTACAGGTATATATATAAAAAAATCACTATTGTTTCCCAATTACAGTAAACAACACAATGGGGAGATGAGCTTAATGATACTATGCCAGCAATTTTCATCTCTTTCTTTTGTGTTCTAAATTGGAACGCGCTTGTTTATATCTTCAGAGACCTCTCCTCTTGCTCTGTGTACATATCCTGTTGATTAATGTAGCTTTCAAAATGTGTATAACAAAATGTAAATTAAATAATGTGTAACCAATTAACCAAAGGAAATAGATTTTTCTTAAAAATCATCGACTGTGAGGGCATCCACTGCTTTTCTACAAATGTGTACAATATATCACATTGATTTTCTGTGATATTAACAAACTTGACTCTTCTGCTTCTCAAACTATTGCAGCTTTCCATCTTAAAAAATTAAAAATCCCTCTTATCAATTTATCTTAAAGGAAGAAATTATTTTTGATAAGAATTATGCATATTAAAGATAATAGAAAAGTTTAACTAGTATAAATAATTTAACAAATTAGTAATACAGAAAGGCCATTTTATACAGTTAAATTCTATTTTAAAGATTAAAATTAAACATATTAATTGAGCAAAAGCCCTTTGCTAGGCATTTTAATAATCATCTGGTCAAATTAGGTTGGATAGAACTTGGAATAAGGAAAACTATTCTTCATGAGTTAGAATCTGGTCTCATATACATAGTAACTGTGTGTTGCTGGGCAAGTCACTTAACCCTGTTTGCCTCAGTTCCTCATCTGTTAAATGAGTTGGAGAAGGAAATGGTAAACTACTCCAGAATCTTTGCAAAGAAAACCCCAAGTGTGATCATGAAGAGTCAGACACTACTGGAAAATAACTGAACAATAACAATTAATCATAAGGTAGGACAGAAACATTTGTACTATACTATCATGGATATTAGACAGTTTAGAGCCTAGTAAAAGTAGAATCTAGAAAAAAGAGAAGTATATAGGAATTAATACAGCAGCATATGATAAGCTAGGTAAGAGTGGTTAAGCATTCTGAAGAGATTGGGACCATTTCTTACTAGAGTAAACATAGAAGATTTTATGTGGAATTCAATATGTGAGCTTGATCAGAAGTTATAACTATAATGTGAATAAATTGAAAATATGCTGGGATAGAGGAATGGTTAGAAGTTATTTTAGATGTTGGAAAATCATGTCTCTTCAAATTCAAAGATAAACAAGGGCAAAGTGTGTCCAGAAAATGGAGCACTATATTTTTTTTTCTAAATTAGTGTATGTGTAATGAAATATTTGGGCATAATTCTGGAAAGGTAGGTAAGGACAAACTTGTAGAGGAGAAGGCTTAAAAGTTTATACTTAACTCACTAAACAATGAGACTCAGGGTAGAAAGTTTGAACATAATATTGAAAGGCTTGAAATAGCAATTTAAGAAGGTGAATATATGAAAAAATATTCAGTTCTTACTATCTTCTAAGCTAAAGGAATATAAATATAAAAACAATATATTATCTGTGTTCAAGATACTTACACATTGATTAGGAACTTAAACATTAATATAGGTAACCAAATACATGGGAGAGTGGTCATTAGGAAAACATATTTTGTTCTCTGCATTCAAAGAGATGTTAAGGCAACTGGTCAATTTATTGATCTGTGATTTTAAGGAATAATAACAGTTTGTTTTATTCAATTCACTTCTCTTTTCAGTTCCAAATTCTTCCCATCTCACTTGCATTGAGTACACAAGGGTAAAAAAAATTGCACATTTCCACTTAAATGATTTTAAAAAAAAATAAAGGCAAAATTAAGTAGGGAAGGAGGAAAGGAAAAAAGAGGAAGGAAAGAAGGAAGAAGAGAAGGAAAGAGGAAGGAAGAAAAGGAGGAAGGAAGTAAAGAAGGAAGGAAGGAAGGAAGGAAGGGATAGCAATATTGATTTAATTACTTTTCTCAGAGTAAAAGGTAGAATATGTGCATATATTGTGTATTCATGTGTAAATATGTATTTGGAGAAAGGGGAAAGTCATATCCTTGCATGACATAGCTATGACAAGAGTGCTTTTTGGCAGATAATGGTGTCAACTAGATGTGGTCAACTATTATCAGTTTGGAGAAAGGTATAAAAAGATGACTGGGAGACTAGTTAGTTAGGAAGCTATTTTATAAGTTTAATAGTACATTGTTGGGGTAATAAAGACTTGAATGACGGTGCTAAAATTTGTATATTTAAATTCTACATATTTTGGTTCAGGATAGAGTATAAAAGAAATATCTGATCTAACATTCTGCAATAAGTTCTATTAATGAAACTTAAGACAGCATTCACTTGTTATTCTGCCCTGTGATATAGTTGATTCAATTTGAGTTTCTCTTCAACTAAAATTACAACTATTCAGGGGAACTATAATCTAGCCATACTTCACCTTCCCTATATTTTTGCAGTAGATTCCTTGAACCTAAGTGTAGGAATTTACACTAATTAATATTAAATTTCTGCTTATTCAATTTGGCTGATCATAATAGCATTGCTTCTTTTTGGACCTTAATTTTGTTTTCTAATAATATACAACACATCCTAGATTTTTAGTATTTGAGATTTAATAAACTATTTAATAATAAAGTAAAAGAATAATGAATAATAATAATAGAGTACATTTAATAAACATCATTTATGCCTTTTTCTAAGTCACTGAGAAAGATATTATTTTAATACATGCAGAGGAGAGAGCTTTTTTCTTAACAGCAGAAATGTTTTTATACATTGACATTAATCTGTGCAGAGTGCTTTAATCATCTTAAAATCTCCTAAATGTACTAACATCTATCCACCATTTCTTTATCTTGCCCATAAAGGTAACATAATTTCCCATTGTATTGCCTCTCAGAACTTAAAGACAAAACAACTTTGTCTTTACTTATATTAAACACACACACACACACAACATGGCAAAGTACATAAGGTGAAAGGTATAGGAGAATTACCACCAGATTTGGATTGAGAACCAGGGTTCAAAGTACATCTCTACTATTTGCTATCTGGGTGAACTTAGACAAGCAATAACTGCCTTTTAAATGTTTCCCATCTCCAAATCTGTCAAAATGACTAGGTGGACCTAGATGATCTTTGATTTCCTCTTTAAAAAAAAATCTCAGAAACCTATGAACTCATTCCAACCAAATGTCAGTGTTTAGTAGGATTATCCACTTCAAAACATTTTCTTCTTAGTCCCTTCTTACAATCACTGCCACTAGTGCTACCATCTCTGTATCTGAAAAGGTAAAATTTAAAAAAAAATACTTAACATTGAGGAGGATTGTCAGATACATTTTTTTGGACTGAAAAGAGCTAATTTGAAGAACTTTATGTCATCGGGGTTCTGAAGCAAAAGGTTTATTTTCACAAGAGCAAATGCCCTTTTGAAAATGACCAAGGGTGGAAGGCATGTAGAAATATAGGGACACTAAGGGAGAGAAGGAAGAAAAAGGAAGGATGGCAGGAAAAAGGGGAGGAAGGAAAGAAAGAAGGGAACAAAAAAAGGAAAGGTGAGAAAGATAACAAGAGGGAGGGAGGCAAGGAGGAAAGAAAGAAAGAAGGAAATAAGCAGTTATTAAGCCCAGGTACTAGGTTAAGTTGACAAATGTTATTTCCTTTGATTTTCATAACAACCCTTAAAGACAGGTTATTTTATTATCTCCATTTTTCAGTTCAGGTTGGCAAGGTAGATAGCAATTAAGTGATTTACCCAGGATCACACAGCTAGTAAATGTTTGACATCAGATATAAGGTCCTTTTTATAGTCTGACTATACCAATATCAATGTTGATATCTCTATCTATCTATCTATCTATCTATCTATCTATCTATCTATCTATCTATCTATCTATCTATCTATCTATCTATATGTGTGTGTACCCACACAAACAGACACACATTTTTTATTTAAAGTCTGACTCCTTGCCCAGCACTTTGATCTCTTGCCTGTAATGGAAATGCAAATTTAAAGATCTTCTCTGCTCCTAGGTTAAGTGCACCTGGAGCCTGTGGTGGGAGGCTTGTTTTTCAGGAAAGACCACACCTTGATACTTTGTGATTGGGCAGTGGGTCAAGAAGGTTGTTAACCTTCTCTGAGCCAGGAGAGAAGGATATATAAACTCTGTAGGGAGGCTTTGCTTTGGGGCTCACTTTGAGAAGTGTTGTGTGATTTGACCAGATGAGACTCTGGGCAGCCACTGAGAGCCCCCCAGCTTTGAAAACCCAGATGTTGATGCTTCCCTCTCTGGTAACTGTGATTTTGGTATTGATAATGGTTGGACATTTGATCTGTTTCTTTGTTTTGAAACTTATGTCTGTATACTCTGAAGTTCGGGGTGCTGACCTTTTTTCCCCCTGAGCTAGGTAATATATGTTTGATTGATTAAAGTATGCTCGTTAACCCATTTTGAGTTACTTTCCTTTAGAAAAGCATGTCTAAGAACCTGCGTTGGCAGCCACCCTGGGGATGCTGGGGTGCTTGCTTTTCTGTTACATTGCCCCATCTAACTTCCTCTCATGTCAGTATAGGAGGAAAAGCACTGGCCTGGGACTCAGGAAGATTTCAATCCCACTTCAGGGATCTATTAGTGATACATCATTTGATGTGTCAAAGCTTGTTTGAGCCCCAGTTTACTTATTTATTAAACTGATAGGATTATAGCATGTACATTCCAGAATTGTTGTGAGTTAAATATGTTTACATGTGCTTATGAATATATATGATGTTATTTATTATATTTTATGATTTTTATATTATGTACAATATTTGGATTATATATGAGTACATTTACAAACTCAACATTGAAACATTACCATATTACAGAAAGTCAGAAATTATTTCTGCGTTTTTCCAAGTTACATATGAGGTCACTGGGTTGCAGAGAATTTAAATGACTTGCCAACAGAGACATGACTAGCAAGTTATCAAGATACATGTAGAACTCAGATCTTCCTCATTTTAAGTCCATCTCTCTATCCATAGCATCATATAACCATAAACCCACATAAGTTAATAAATGGTAATAGATTTAAGTGAAACAATAGAAGTAGGATTTTGAATTGATCAAAGTCTATTTAATTTCACAGTGGGGAAAAAATCTGCCTATATGATAAAATGTTTAAAGCTTTGTCTATATATAAATGCAAATCAGATTTACTAATATCTATTTTAAAATAAATGTTGAATTTTCAGTGTTTTGAGCATAAGTGAAATACATCATCTACTTGTTTCATGTTTGTTTTTAAATACATTTATTTTTAAAAATAAATATTGTACTAATTAAGATAATCTGAAAATAAATATCTTTACTTTAACTACTAAGTTTAGGCCTACAATATGCTTTTTTCTTCAAATGGTCGCCAAAAAGTGCATTTTGCTCCTTCAAAAATTACATAAAATATTTTAACACCTTGAGTCTTGATTTTTGATATAAAGAAAAATCATACACTTCCTCCTTGTGCCATTCCTTCCCAATATTCCTCTTTCTATCCTGCCTTGCTAAAGCATATATACAAATTATTGTTCTCTGAAAATTATTTTGAAAAAAAATAGTGATATTTTCTTTTCCTCATCACTAACAAAACTAAAACATTTATCCCTACTATGGGTTGATTTTAAGGACTCCTCCAGTTTTCTTGGAAATGGATAGTTAGATAATTTATTTCACTTTAAATTCTCTATAAATAAACTAATTTTTAAAAGTCTTACAGATCAGAAAGTGACCCAAAAAGTAATTCATGAACTTCTAATGGAGTTATTTGATCTCTTTACACAATACTGACCTCTAGTGAATAAGAATGAAGGAGTGAAAGGTGGATAATGTAATATGTCAATGGAGAGGCTCTTGGGGTGACAGAGATTGGAAGGAAAAGAGGAAAAGAAAAATTCAGACAAAAACAGCATACTGAGCATTTAGTTAAAATGTCAGATGTCTTATGAAACTTTTGTGTTCTAGTTTGTCAGTAGATCAACTAAATCCTTTTTAATTGTTGTTTATCACTTATAATTATTTGAGTGACAGAGAATTCACTTAGCATTTTCAGAACAGCTGGGGTCATGGGCTCTAATAGAAAATCCAAATGAATAAGCAGTTTCTTCTAATCCAGTCTATTCCTAATATTTGATAATTTTAACCATATTGAGCTAGGTTTCTTTATAACATAGAATTGAACAACAGGTCTTTAAGAATATTAGGATAATAAAAAATTCCATTATATAGTTATACATATTTATATATATATATATCATATATATATATATTTAAAGACATATAACAATAATGAGGACATATTTTAGAGAATTCAAAAGTTATTGCATTGACAGGTCTCAGTAGTTAAGATTAAAATATAAACAAATATAAGAATAATAGAATAATTCGAGATTCCTTTAACATTTCTGTCAGTTCATTAAATAGATAAGTAACCATTAAAAACAAGAATGATGCCAGA
The DNA here is from genome assembly GCA_011680675.1 of Gymnobelideus leadbeateri. Lineage (NCBI taxonomy): Eukaryota > Metazoa > Chordata > Mammalia > Diprotodontia > Petauridae > Gymnobelideus > Gymnobelideus leadbeateri. The sequence continues at coordinate 67,596 of WOXC01003578.1, forward strand.
AATTCATAAAACATAGACCTAGAATTGTACCATCTGCCGTATTGCATGAGTTGCATGTCAACTGATAGTGTAACTTAATTCAATTAGAAAAATATCCAGGGTGGATTTTACATCTAACAAGTTCTAGGTCAGATTTTATTGGTTGTATCATTTAAAAAAGAAAATCACAAACCATAACAAGATATTTCCCTTGATCATGCCATTATATTCAGCTAAAGACTCATCTTTCTTTTCCCTTTTACTGCTGAATATTTTTAAAGTGTTATCCATACCTTCAATTCCTCATTACTCTATTATACTGATTGTGCAGTTTTTTGTTTTGTTTTTAGTTTATAGGTGACCTCTTTATCATCAGATTTAGTATTATTATTACTTTTCTACTATTTGTGTCTTTAGTCAGTTTTTAACACTCAAAAATTCCTTCAAGGCAGGCTCACTGCCCCTTTGATTTTGGAGCCAAAATATTTTCCTGTTGATCTTCATACTTCTAGCATTGTCTATACTATATTTTCACCCTCTTCTCAGTCCTAATATCTGGGCTTACTTCATAGGTCAATTCTTCAACTACTTCTCTCTCAATGTTCTCTCCTTTGGCTAGATCACATTTACTCTCCTGGCCTCAATTAACAACTACTCTGCAAGACACTTGCCAAATCTGTTGCTCCAGATTCACACCTCCAAGAGTGAATGAATGAATAGATCATTTGTTAAGCCATTACTATGTGCACAGTACTGGAAATAGAAGTAGAAAAGAAAGTTATTCTCAAGGAGCTCACAGTCTGATATGTGAGACCACTCATATGAAGGTTTCATCAACAAGTCAGATGGAAAAATGTCATTGCCTTTAGGGTGCAATTCAAAGCAGATATCAATAGTTCTTTAATTCTATTTCCACTTATATAATCTTATCAATTTTGGTGTTAAACTATTTGACCGTGCCAAGGACTTGCGGGGGGAGGGGGGGCAATAATTTCCCTTTATTCAATAAATGTGGCAGCAGAACTTGTAGAAGCAGTTGCCAGGCTGCAACTCTCTAAGTGTTACAGAGAAGAATAATGTCTGAGGGCTTTGGGCTGGAAGCAGTGCTATACCTGAGGTCTTGGTTTCAATGTCTTGGATGATTGTTGTGGTTGGTCTTACATGACTCGTTCATGCTGCCTGTTGTCTCTCCCTCAAGGTCCTTTACTGCTTTAATTAGGCTGGTTTGCCTGTAGTGTGTGGGGGAGTTGGTTGACAGTTGGTGGCAATGACTGGATCTTTGCCTACAGGAATTGTTTTCCTTGGATGAAGTCTATGAGGGCTGATCTAGAGACAGGACTAGTCATCTGTGGGGCACTGCCACTCTCAAACCTCTTGTGCCTGGTTTAGGATTAGTGGCAATTGGTTAACAGTTGTTACTGTTAGTGATAAAGAAGGTGATCCTTATAACTACAATGATTTCAAGCCTCACTAATGGTCAGTAGTTGTTGCTGGTGGTGATAAGGAAGGTGAGCCCCATTTCCACCATGATTTTTTATTCTAATTAATGACCATTAAGGCTTATATGGAAGCAGTTTTGGTGATTTGAGGGAAACAGCTACTACCAAGGTTCTTGGCTTCAGGATCCTGGGATCTTTTCTTCAGTCTCTGAGGGGACATGGTGGTCAAGATGGTAATGACAGACTAATTGCCTGGTGCACTTTACCCCTTGTCTCTCTTAAGATGCTTTAGTTCTTCAACTAGGCTACCTTTTCTGCCCAACAAGGTACCCCCACCTAGATGCCCTACTGAATCCTCAAACTAAATATGTCCATTTTTCTATTAAAAATCATCATTGAAGGGTGGCTAGGTGGCATAGTGAGTAAGAGCGCTGGCTCCGGAGTCAGGAGGACCCAGGATCAGTTCCGGCCTCAGTTACTTAGCACCCACACATAAATAACTAGCCTTATAACCTTGAGCAAGTTACTTAACCCCAATTGCTTTTTAAAAAATCATCATTGATTCTTCCTTGCTTAACAGTATTCACACTTCTTTACCCAATATTCAAACACTTCCAGAAGCTGGTACCACTCTACCTTTATAACTTTACCTCAAGTTACTGCCCTCCATACATTCTATGTTCTAAGCACTTGATTACCACCCCTCCCCCAGCCAATAGTGCATTCTTTGCATTTCTTAACATATTTATTTATTTATTTTTAAGATAGACCAACCATTTTATTTTCCTCTTATCTGCTCAGGAATGTTGATGGACAGACAGCTCTTTACATGGGCTTTGGAGGGGGTCTGGAGGCAGCACCTGCAGGTCTGAAGCGGGGCGGGGGCGTCTGGTCCTTGCGAGCCTCCCGGGAGAGTTTCCTCACCACCTTGCTGTGGATCCCACAGCTCACACAGTAATCCAGTTTCACGTACAGCTTGGGCAGCACATAGGAGTTGAAGACACTGGCCACAGAGATGTCTCTGAGGGCCGCGGCCTCCACGATGTTGCGGATGACGGACTTCTTTATGGCCTTGTCCTTGGGCCCTCAGCGGGCGCAGTTGGTGCAGCCTATGGGCTGCACGTGGCCATGGCCCTTCTTGGCGCACCCGTTGTTCCTCCTCTTCTTGGTCATCTTGGAAGCCAGGAACCCAAAAAGGCAACATATTTAATTATATTTAGAATGTGCATTAGGTAGCTAGGAAGATAGAGTACCAGGTTTAGAGTCCAGAAGGCCTGAGTTCAAATTCTACCTTAGGCACTTACAATGTGACTCTGAGCCCATTCTGTGCATTAGTTTCCTTATCTGTAAAATGATGGTATAATAGTATAGTAAAGTAGTAGTGTGTTAGTTGTTTTTGGATTGAGCCAATTACAACTACTTGGGAAATATATTTCTAATCTACCAAGGATATTTTTGTGTTTCTAAGAATAGTCTAAATATTATAATAAAAATGTAGGTATGACTTCTTTCTAGAGATGAACATTGGGGTATAAAACTGCACAGGAAGTTAGGAGTTTGATATTTTATTATCCACTGAGGCAACAAACCTATATTATTTTGAATAGTTGATTTAACCATGTTATACTTCAGTTTCCTTCTCTGCAAATTATAGTTGAAATAGATGATCTCAGTTAAATCTCTTCTGGTTCTAGGATTTTGTAATTCCCTGAAAGAACTGTAAATTTTTTTGTTTCCCCCAAGGTTTCTGAATATTTCTACTGATGTTTTAGTGACTTGGTGACCAGAATAGTTGTGGTGACCAGTCTATTGTTGGTGAAATGCTCTGTTTACTACCTTACAATAATAAAGGAATAACCTCCTTAATTAATATTGATCCATCTAGACTACCTAAATTTATTACAGATTTAATTCTATGTCTATTATACCAAGAAGATGCTTTAGAAATATAGAAAATAATAACAAAATTCATTTGGAGGCAGAAGATAAAAATAATCAAGGAAAATAATAGGGGGAAGTTAAAATGAAGGGGAAATAGCAATTATAGATGTAAAACTTTATTATAAAATATGGATCATTAAAATTGTTTGGTACTAGCTAAAAATCCTAGATCTGAGATAGAGACTAAATGAGAAAAAATCAGGAACAAAGGAATTTTCAAAAGCAAGATAAATTACCTAGGAAAAAGCTTTTATTTGGCAAATATTCCTGGAAAAACTATAAAGTAGTTTATCAGAAATTAGGTTTGAAAGATGGCGGAAAGGAAGCAGTAACCTCGCTGAGCTCCTCTGTCACTAAGTCCAAAAGGGTAAATCTGAGCAGATTCCGGAGTGACGAAGCCCAGTGGAAGACAGAGTGTGGCAGAATCCAGCCCAGGAGGTTGCCCAGAGTGTCCACACAGGTCGAGCGCAGAGCGCGTGGGGTCTGCACAGCTCAGACCTAAGAGCAGGCAAGCAGAATACACCAGAGAGAGAAAAAGCCCCAGCCTGCAGACTTACCAAGGACGAATCGCAGTCATCTCGCAGAGGGAACAGATCATTGGAGCCAGGTAGAGAGTCGGGCCCCCAGTGGAGAGAGTGGCTTCTCAGGCTGCATTCAGCCCCCAGCCTGGAAATTTAGAAACTGCCTGCCTGTATGATACAGGGGCTGGAATGGCAAAGTAAATTCTAGCTGCTCCAATCCTCCCATCCCTCCTTCATGAAGCAGAAAACCCAAAGATAAGTCTCCCACCCAGACTGAAATCCCAAGTTAATGGAAATAGCCTCAGGCTTGAGAATCTCCAAGAAAGGGTGTAACTGAGACAGCCAGGAATCTGAAGAGAAGAGAGGGAGGGGACCCAACTAGCCCCACCTCACCTCACCAACAAAAGCCTACTTATAGCCCAGGGGTATAGAGGCAGAAATCTGAAGTGGTCAGACTCATCCCCACCTACACATCTACATTCCCTAATTGACTCATAAGAACAAAACACACAGGACAATATAGACTCTCTGCCCACACCAGAGACCACAGATGGAAACATGATCTGGTCTCAAGCCGAAATAGCATTCCTGGAGGAGCTTAAGAAAAATTTTAAAGACCAAATCAGGGAGGCAATGAACAACTTGGAAAAAGAAAATACCTCCCTAAAAAAGGAACTTCAAAAACTTACTGAAGACCATAATTCACTAAAAATTAGATACAACCAAACTGAAACTCTGAACTCTATGATGCAGCAGGAGTCAATCGAAAAAAACAAGATGATCGAAAAATTGCAAGAAAATGTAAAATATCTCACTGGAAAAATAACTGACCTAGAGAACAGATCCAGGAGAGACAACCTAAGAATTATTGGTCTACCAGAAAGCCATGATGAGAAAAGCAGTCTAGACAACATCCTCCAAGAGATTGTCAAAGAAAACTGTCCTGAGGTCCTGGAATCAGAAGATAAAATAGCTATTGATAGAATTCACGGGACTCCTCCTGAAAGAGATCCCAAACTGAAAACTCCAAGAAATATAGTAGCCAAATTCCAGAATTATAAGATTAAAGAAAAATTCTACAAGCAGCCAAAAAGAAACAATTCAAATATCGAGGAACTACAGTTAGGATCACACAGGACCTAGCAGCTTCTACATTAAAAGAGCGGAGGGACTGGAATTTGATATTTCGTAGGGCAAGAGAGCTAGGACTACAACCAAGGATTAACTACCCGGCAAAACTGAGCATAATCTTTCAGGCAAGGAGATGGACGTTTAATGAAGTAAGGGACTTCCAGACTTTCCTAATGAAAAAGCCAGAGCTCAATGGAAAATTTGATCTCCAATTACAAGACTCCAGAAGAACATAAAAAGGTAAACAAGGGTAACATAGACTCACACATGCAGAAGTGCACATACCCACACCCACAAACACAAGCTCATTACTTGGGATGCAACAAGAGCAAAATGTTCACATCCCTATGTGTGGAGCTGATAACTGTCAATATTTGAAATCTCTATGATTATCATGACCTGCAAAAGGGTTATACTTAGAGGGTGTGGGTATGAATGCACTAACATGGAGTCTAAAAAAAAAAAAAAGACTATTAAGGGGATCAATGGTACTGTAATGGGAAAAAGGAAAGGATGAGCTAGGAAAAGGTAAAATATGCCATCTGAAGAGGCATCAAAACACACTATAGAAGAAGGGAAAGTAAGAGGGAGAGGAACATCATTTAAACACTATTCTCACTGGTTCTGGTTCAAAGAAGGATTAAATTAATCAGTGAAGTTTAAGAATCTAACGTGAATAGACACATAAATTCATTAAATAGAGGAATTGGAGGGAGGGAGAGGAGCATTGTTTGAAATTTACTCTCATTGGTTTGGAATCAAACGGGGAGTAATTTACTCTGATAAGTATAAAAATTTGTTGTGTCCTATAGATAGTGGGAGGGTAAGGGGGGGTGAAAAGGAGGAGACTAAAGGGAGGGATTATAAGGGAGGGAAATAGTAGTAAGGGGAGAGGGTAGGTTAAGAAGGGGGGTCACTGGGTGGGAACACTAAGGGAGGAGGCGGTCAAAAGGGAAAACTTCAAGGAGGGAAGGGAGAAGGAATAAACAAAAACATAAACAGGGGAGGGAATAGGATGGAAGGGAAGAGACAGATAGTCATCATTACTGTGAATGTGAATGGGATGAACTCTCCCATAAAACAGAGGCGGATAGCAGAATGGATTAAAAACCATAATCCTACAATATGCTGTCTTCAAGAAACACATTTGAAACAAAGGGATACCCACAGGGTAAGGGTAAAAGGTTGGAGTAAAATTTATTATGCCTCAGCTAAAGTAAAAAAAGCAGGGGTAGCAATACTTATCTCAGATAAAGCAAAAGCAAAAATAGATCTAATTAAAAGAGATAAGGAAGGAAACTATATCCTACTAAAAGGCACCATTGAGAATGAAGCAATATCACTACTTAATATATATGCACCAAGTGGTATAGCATCCAAATTCCTAGAGGAGAAGTTAAAGGAATTAGAGGAAGAAATAGATAGCAAAACTATACTAGTGGGGACCTTAATCTCCCCCTCTCTGAACTCGATAAATCTAACCTCAAAATAAACAAGAAAGAAGTTAAGGAGGTGAATAGAATCTTAGAGAGACTAGATATGATGGATCTCTGGAGAAAACTGAATGGGGATAAAAAGGAATTTACTTTCTTCTCAGCAGTGCATGGTACATACTCAAAAATAGACCATGTACTAGGGCATAAAAACCTCACAATCCAGTGCAGAAAGGCAGAAATATTAAGCACATCATTCTCAGATCATGATGCAATAAAAATTATATGCAATAAAGGGCCATGGAAAGATAGACTAAAAACTAATTGGAAATTAAACAATTTAATCCTAAAAAATTGGTGGGTCAAACAAGAAATTATAGAAACAATCAATAATTTCATTCAAGAGAATGATAATAATGAAACAACATACCAAAATTTGTGGGATGCACTAAAGGCAGTTCTCAGGAAGTTTTATATCCCTGAGTGCATACTTAATTAAAGCAGAGAGAAGGGAGGTCAGTGAATTGGACATGCAATTGAAAAAGTCAAAAAGAACAAATTGAAAATCCCCAATTTACTACTAAATTAGAAATACTGAAAACCAAAGGTGAGATTAATAAAATTGAAATTAAGAAAACCATTGAATTAATAAATAAAACCAAGAGCTGGTTTTATGAAAAAATCAACAAAATTGATAGACCCTTAGTCAATATGATAAAAAAAGAAAGAAGAAAACCAAATTATGAGTATCAAAAATAAAAAGGGTGAATCTACCTCCAATGAAGAGGAAATCAAAAAAAAATAATGAGGAAGTATTTTTCCCAATTGTATGCACATAAATATGACAATCTTAGTGAAATGGATGAATATTTACAAAATCACAAATTGCCCAGATTAACTGAAGAGGAAGTGAATTACCTAAATAACCCCATCTCAGAAAAAAGAAATCAAACAAGCCATCAATGAACTCCCTAGGAAAAAATCTCCAGGGCCAGATGGGTTCACTAGTGAATTCTATCAAACATTTAAAGAACAATTGATTCCAATACTCTACAAACTATTTGGGAAAATTAGTGAAGAAGGAGTCCTACTAAACTCTTTCTATGATACAAATATGGTACTGATTCCTAAATCAGGAAGAGATAAAACAGAGAAAGAAAATTATAGACCAATCTCCCTCATGAATTTAGATGCAAAAATTCTAAATAAAATATTAGCCAAAAGACTCCAACAACTTATCACAAAAATAATACACCCTGATCAGGTAGGATTCATTCCAGGAATGCAAGGATGGTTTAATATTAGGAAAACCATCAATATAATTGAGCATATCAACAACAAAACCAGCAAAAACCACATGATCATCTCAATAGATGCAGAAAAGGCTTTTGACAAAGTACAACATCCATTCCTATTAAAAACACTAGAAAGTATAGGAATAAATGGAGCCTTCCTTAAAATAGTTGCTAGCATCTATCTAAAACCATCAGCAAGTATTATATGCAATGGGGATAAACTAGAAGCCTTTCCAATAAGATCAGGAGTGAAACAAGGGTGTCCACTATCACCCCTCTTATTCAATCTGGTACTTGAAACGTTAGCAGTAGCAATTAGAGAAGAAAAAGAAATCAAAGGAATCAAATTAGGCAAAGAAGTGACCAAGCTGTCACTCTTTGCAGATGATATGATGATATACTTAGAGAATCCTAGAGAATCAAGTAAAAAACTACTTGAGACAATAAATAAATTTGGCAAAGTTGCAGGATATAAAATAAACCCACATAAATCCTCAGCATTCCTGTACATCTCTAATGAAACTCAACAGCAAGAGATAGAAAGAGAAATCCCATTTAAAGTCACTGTAGACATTATAAAATATTTGGGAATCTACTTGCCAAAACAAACCCAGAATCTATATGATCACAACTACAAAACACTTCTCACACAAATAAAAGCAGATCTAAATAGTTGGAAAAATATCAATTGCTCATGGCTGGGTCGAGCTAATATAATAAAATGACAATTTTACCCAAACTAAACTATATATTTAGTGCCATACCAATCAATTTACCAAAAAACTACTTTCTAGAGTTAGACAAAATAATAACAAAATTTATTTGGAAAAACAAAAGGTCTAGAATATCAAGGGAATTAATGAAAAGAAATGCTAGGGAAGGTGGACTAGCTATGCCAGATCTTAATCTGTATTATACAGCAGCAGTCATCAAAACTGCTTGGTACTGGCAGAGGTGTAGAGTAGTGGATCAATGGAATAGATTAGGTGCAGGAGACCCAGCAGTTAATGAATATAGTAATCTATTGTTCGATAAACACAAAGACCCCAGTTTTTGGGATAAGAATGCACTATTTGACAAAAACTGCTGGGAAAACTGGAATACAGTATGGCAGAAACTGGGCATAGATCACTATCTAACACCATATACCAAAATCAAGTCTAAATGGGTGCATGATCTAGGTGTAAAGGATGATACTGTAAGCAATTTGGGAAAGCAAGGAATAGTTTACCTGACAGATCTGTGGAGAGGGGAAGATTTTAGGACCAAACAAGAATTAGAGAGCATTATAAAATGCAAAATGGATAATTTTGATTACATTAAATTGAAAAGCTTCTGCACAAACAAAGCCAATGTAACCAAGATCAAGAGGGAGGTGGGAAATTGGGAAAGAATTTTTACAACCTGTGTCTCTGATAAAGGACTCATTTCTAAAATTTATAGAGAATTGAGCCAAATCTATATGAATACAAGTCATTCCCAAATTGAGAAATGGTCAAAGGATATGAATAGGAAGTTTTCAGAGAAAGAAATTAAAGATATCTATAAGCATATGAAGAAATGCTCTAAATCACTATTAATTAGAGAAATGCAAATCAAAACAACTCTGAGATACCACATCTCTCCAGTCAGATTGGCTAAGATGACAAAACAAGAAAGTGACAAATGCTGGAGAGGATGTGGGCAAATTGGAACGCTAATACATTGCTGGTGGGGTTGTGAACTTATCCAACCATTCTGGAGAGCTAATCTGGAATTATGCCCAAAAGATTATAAATAATTTCATACCCTTTGACCCAGCCATACCACTCCTAGGGTTATATCCCAAAGAGATCATAGTAGTGGGAGGAAGAACCATATGTACAAAAATATTTTTAGCAGCCCTTTTTGTGGTTGCAAAGAATTGGAAACTAAAGGGGTGCCCATCAATTGGGGAATGGCTAAACAAGTTGTGGTATATGAATGTAATGGAATTTTATTGTGCTATAAGAAACGAGGAGGTGACGGATTTCATAATTACCTGGAGAGACTTATACAAACTGATGCTGAGCGAGAAGAGTAGAATCAGAAGAAATTTGTATACAATCACAGACATACCATATCTGTGACGACCAACTGTGACAGACTGGACTCTTTTCAGCAATGCAGTGATATAAGTTAATCCCGAATGACTCAAGAAAGTGAGAAATGTGCCATCCAGAGATATAACTAGAAAGAACTGAGCCTGAATCCTGATGGAAGCAAACTAAATGATCTTGTTCTTCTCATTGTTTGGTTGTACTTCTTCCTTACCATCTTTCATCCCACCTAATACAATATGCCTTTGTAATTGGAATAATGTTTAATATGAATGCATTTGCAGACCCTATACTGTACTATATGATGTCATGAGGGGAGGGGGGAGGGAAGTAAAGGAAATTTGAAAATCAAGGAACTAAGGAATTGAATCTTGTCAACTGAAACTAAACTAATAAATTAATTAAAAAAAAAAAAAAAAGAAATTAGGTTTGAGACCAACACCTTACACCACATCTCATAATAAATTCAAAAGTATTATGGGAACTGAATATTAAATATCAAACTATTTAAAATATAAACAAATTGTATAAGTTATTTTTCAAAGATCTGTCTAAGCTGTATTTATTAACCAAATTATTGAGGAAATTAAATAAGATAAAATATATTCAATGATGTGAAATTTAAGAACCTGAAACACTAGAAATAATATAGATCATCGATTAGAGAATAACTAAATGGGTTTTAATAGAACATAATGCAAAATTATTATATTTTAAGAAACAAGAATGTAGTCAGTACCAAGAAATGTGGGAAAACTCATAAGAATTCAAACAAAGTAAAGTAAGCAGACCCAAGACACCAATATAGAGATATATGACAGCAATGTAAATGGAAAGAGCAACAACATCTAAAAAATTAATAGTGAATGTGGTAAAACTATGAATCAAGGAAGTAGTAATATGATAAGGCATCTCACCTGTTTCTTTGCAGACATAGAAAAATGTAACTATGTTTAATGTTCAGCTATTTGATACTGTGTTCACTTTTGTTATTTTTTTCTTAAGTTTTTTATCATGAAAGTTGGATCTCTGCTAGGGGAGAGGGAATAATGCATTGGGAAATGTATGTTTTATGAAAAAAATAACATCAACATCATCAATAATTCTTTATATACAAATGATGGCAGGATATTCCACACTTCCTGGAGAACATTGGAAAAAGAAATTAATAACATTTCTTTTTCTTTTTTTTTTAACTCCAACTATTGATTGTTTCAGTAAATATATATAGGAATGAAACTTTTTTTGGTCTTTGGGAGGGGAGAAGGCAGAGCAATTGGGGTTAAGTGACTTGCCCAAGGTCATACAGTGTTAAGTGTGTGAAACCATATTTGATCTCAGGTCCTCCTGACTTCAGGGCCAGTGCTCTATTCACTGCACCACATAGCTGTCCATGAAACTCTTTTTTAAAAAATTATTTTTAGTTTTCAACATTCACTTTTATAAGATTTTGAATTCCAAATTTTTTCCACATCACCAAGATAGCATGCAAACTCATATAGGTTATATGTGTACCATCACATTAAACATATTTCCACCTTAGTCATTTTGTGAAAGAATAAGAACAAAAAGAAAAAAAAAAACACAAGAAAAAAAAAAAAACAAGAAAAGAGAAAATAGTATATTTTGGTCTGCATTCAGACTCCATAGCTATTTCTCTGGATGTGGATAGCATTCTCTATCATGAATCTTTTGGAGTTGTCTTAGACAATTATGTTGCTGAGAAGAGCTAAATCTATCAAGTTTGGTCATAGTACAATGTTGCTATTACTATATATGGTGTTTTCCTGGTTCTGCTTACTTCACTCAACATCAGTTTGTGTAAATCTTTCCAGTTTTTCTGAAATCTACCTGTCACCATTTCTTATAGGATAATAGAATTCCATTACATTCATTTACCACAACTTGTTCAGCCATTCCCAAATTCATGGGCATCCCCTCAATTTCCAATTTTTTGCTACCACAAAAGAGCTGCTATAAATATTTTTGTACATGTGGGACTTTTCCCCCATTTTTATGATCTCTGTGACATATAGACCTGGTAGTGCTATTGCTAGATCAAAGGGTAGGCACAGTTTTATAGCCCTCTGGGTATAGTTTCAATTTCTCTCCAGAATGGTTAGATCAGTTCACAACTCCACCGATAATGTATTAAAGTTCCAAGTTTCCTAAAAATCTTCTCCAACATTCATAATTTTCTTTTTTTGGGGGGTGGGGGTTCATATTAGCCAATGTGAAAGTTATGAAGTGGTAGTCTTAATTTGAATTTCTTTAATTAATAGTGATTAAGCGCATTTTTCTTAAGACTATAGATAGCTTTAATTTCTTCATCTGGAAACTGCCTGTTCCTATCCTTTGGCTATTTATCAAATGGAGAATTGAGGGATCATTTATCATTTAATGGCACAGAGAATAAAGATCCAGCCTTGGAATCATGGTGACTTGTTTTAAAGTCCCACTTATAGAACATACTGGATGCATGTGTTTGGGCAGGTCACTTAATTATTGGGTGCCCTAGGCAACTGAGCAACTAAGTTCCAGATCTACTTTGGTGTAGAGAGATCCATGTATTTGTACATTTGTGTCTAACATATTGTATATAAATACAAAATTTCTTAATCACTAAAACTATTTTATCTATATGTATAAGCATAACATACACTTACAATTTTTGTCCCATAGGGAATGACTTCCATTCCAAGCTACTCTGTTCTTTTACAGTTTAAAAAACAAACAAAACAAAACACTCAAGTCCCCTTATTGCTGAGTTTACTTCAATAGTCTACTACCCAGCATCCCCAAAGCAAAAACATTTATTTAAACATCATGTAGCTACGTGTGTGGATACATATAATGCATAGTATCTTAAAGAAAACTTCTGTAGTCCAGATAGATATTTTATGTAGATGCAAATATTTAACATACTTCTGAACTCAAACCTCACAACTATCACTTTCAGAATAAGTTCCCTGTGAAAGACTACCCCCATATTTTTGGAACAATGCAGGTCAACGCTTTTAAAACTATATAACTCATCAATATGCTTATCTTCAGTAGAGAGTGAAAAGGCACATTACTTCAAAGCAAAATCATTTACTGCAAAAGCATGGTAAGAACAGAATCTATATAACACACCTTCTCTTTAGGGCTCATTGCCCCAAGTACACATAATATTAGTGGAAAGGATGGGCACACCCATAGTAAAGAGTGGGTATATATTAGTAGAGATGATTACCTATTGCAATTGACCAAGGCAAGTCATCACATTGACATTGCAGAGCCTAGAAGGTATTATTTTTCTTATGGTGTCCTCATATTACTCTTTTTCATTGCATTGCTTTTTTCTGGGAAGTTTGCTCCATTGGTATCTTTGAGTTTGCCTCTCTCCATAACTAAACTCAGTCTTGAAGCAGGGCTCTCTAGACCTACTCTCCTCTGGGCCAGGTATCTCCTGCTTATCAAGTTCTTCCTCTATTAAGAAAAATTCCTCCCCTTGGCCTCTGTTCTCTGAGCCCAGCAGAGGATCCCCCAACCAGAAACTCAACATGTCTATTTACAAGATCCAGGCAAGAGAGATCTTCGACTCTTGTGGAAACCCCACTGTTGAAGTTGATCTCTACACTAAAAAAGGTCTGTTCTGAGCTGCTGTGCCAGTGGTACTTCTACAGGTATCCATGAAGCCTTGGAGTTCTGAGACAATGATAAGATCCGCTACATGGGGAAAGGTGTCTCAAAAGTGGTTGAGCATATCTATAAAACTATTTCCCCGACCCTGATTAGCAAGAAACTGAATGTTGTAGAGCAGGAGCAGATTGACAAATTAATGATAGAGATGGATAACACTGAGAATAAATCTAAATTTAGTGTAAATGCCATATTGGGAGTGTCTCTGTCTGTAAGGCTGGAGCTGCTGAGAAAGTTTCCTCCCTGTACTGCCATATTGCTGATCTTGAAGGCAGTGATGAAGTCATCCTGTCAGTTCCAGCCTTCAACATGATCAATGGTGGCTCCCATGCTGGTAACAAGCTGGCCATGAAGGAGTTCGCGATCCTCCCTGTTGGAGCAGCAAACTTTAAGGAGGCCAAGCGCATTGGAGCTCAGGTCTACCACACCCTGAAGAGTGTGATTAAGCAGAAATATAGACAGGACACTACCAACATGGGGGATGAGGGTGGCTTTGCTCCAAACATCCTGGAGAATAAAGAAGCTCTGGACCTGCTAAAGAATGCAATTAGTAAAGCTGGCTATACTGATAAAGTCGTAATTGGCATGGATGTTGCTGCCGCAGAATTCTTTAGATCTAGGAAATATGTCTTGGACTTCCAGTCTTCTGATGATCCCACCAGATACATCTCCCTTCTGAGCTTGGAGACCTCTATATGAACTTTATAAAGGACTATGCAGTGGTGTCTATTAAAGATCATTTTGACCAGGATGATTGGGAAACATGGAAGAACTTCACTGCTACTACAGGCATCCAGGTGGTAGGGGACGACCTCACAGTGACCAATCCCAAGTGCATTGAAAAGGCTGTGAATGAAAAAGCCTGCAACTGCCTCCTACTCAAAGTGAACCAGATTGGGTTTGTGACTGAATCTCTCCAGGTGTGCAAGCTGGCCCAATCCAATGGGTGGGGAGTAATGGTTTCCCATTTTTCTGGGAAGACTGAAGATACCTTCATTGCAGACCTGGTGGTGGGTCTCTGCACTGGGAAGATCAAGACTGGTGTCCCCTGCCAATCTGAGCGTCTGGCCAAGTATACTTGCTTCCCAGAATTGAGGAAGAGCTAGGCATCAAGGCTAAATATGCTGAAAGGAACTTCAGAAACCCTCGGCCAAATAAGTTCTGTGATCAGGAGGCCTAATAGCTCACAGGCAGTAGGCACTTCTGTCCTAAGAATGAGCAGCACCAAGTATTAGATCAGTTTTGTTTTGGGGGCAGGGGCCTCTGCTGCTTAACTTCCCTCTCCACCTTTCTGTGATGTTCTCACTGCTTCATTAGAACTGTCTTACAGCAGAGACTTCCTGATCATCTAGCTCACCCTTTTCATCCTGTGATTAGGATAGAATGACCTGTTCTCACCTCTAACCCTGGTGTTGAGGTGTGAAGACATATACTTGTGATGAAGCCTGATAAGCCCATAGGTCAGATCCTTGGTGGCTTCTATGTGCATTATAAAAGTATTCAGTAACCTACTGGAAAAAACAAAATTCCTGAAGAAACAAGACCTTGTTTCTTCTTCTATGGATAGATGTCTTAATAACTGCAAGAGAAATTATTGGATTGATATCACTTTCAGAAATGATAGGGAAAAATCCATTCCTAGTGCATGCCTTTATAAAGGGCAGTCAGTTGATCTTTCAGTTAGCCAATTACTAATTGTCCCATAATTGTACAAAGTCAGTGTAGAAACTTATTCATACCACCAAAAGGACTGTCTACCTAAATTTTACTAGCAGAGCATGGGACACAATTATTTGATCACACATTGCAACTTGGAAATAGGTCAATGAGGAACACAATGAGGTTATAGACTCAAGGTCTTTACAAAGTATAAAATGATTCACTCAGATTAGAATCTGGCACAATCTTTATAAAGTCCAAAAGTGACTATTCAAAATGTGAAAGCAGGAGCAGAGTCAAGATGGCTGAGTAGAAACAGCACTTCCATGGAGCTCCAGCCCACACCACTTCAAAATTATGTAAAAGGGGGACTCTAAATGACATCTAGAGCTCCAGAACCCATAAAATGACACAGAGAAGCTAACCTCCTGCTGAGGACAGTTCAGCAGCCCGGGCTACATAGCTACACATATACAATATATACTGAATTGCTTATCTTCCCAGTAAGGGTGGGTGACAAGGGAGGAAAGGAATGAATCTGGAATTAAAAGTTTTAAAATCAAATGTTGTAAATATATAAATACTATTATTAATACAATTTTACATATAATTGGGAGATAAGATGTGCAGGCATTGGGGCATGGGGATTCACCTTGCCCTTCTGTAAAAGTCAAAGGGGGTATTGGAGAAGAGATGGGAGAGAGCAGATTCAATGAGGGGATATCTTGTGGGACTGCTATTCTGGTGTGGTGGGTAGGGGAAAAATATGGGAAAAAATTGTAACTGAAAATCTGACAGAAATGAGTGATGTAAACCAGAAGTTAAGAAAGCATTTGAAAAAAAATGTGAAAGCAGCATAACCTTAGGACCTCACTTTTTCTGCCTCTTACACCCTATAATTTCATCAAGTATTCAGTGGGAAGTCAATCAATTGGCCAGGGGCCCTCTGATAAAGCTCCTTTATATTGTCGTTAACCCCCCTACTGTGTATAAAATGGAAACCATTTAGATTTACTGGACAATTACACATACCTAGGTATTATCCTTCAAAACTAAAGGAGAAATGGGGATAATTGTTATTGGAGGTAGAGAAGAGAATCATTGTTAAATAGGGAATTAATTTTTTCTTTCATATTATGAGGGACAATCAGTGATTAAGAGAAATTAAAGCAAATCATTAAACTACTTTAGAAATGTGGACAAAATTGTTTCTACTTTTACATTGTAGAAAAATCCAAATATTAAATCATAGTAGTTAGGATATGAAGTATTCTGTACTTTTGTCCCAATCTCTAATTTTATTAGTGTGGTAAACCCCCAAGTACAGAAATTCCTTCCAGTGATATAGATTAGACACTCATTTATGACTTACAGCATAGGAGAATTATCTGGGCATATGATGGTTAAATGATTTGCTCATGGTTACATAGCTAGAATGTTAAAGGCAGGATATGAACCCAGATCCTCCTCTAAATCCAAGCCTGCCATTTCAATCTGCCTTTCTATAGGTTAATATTGTCTTAGCAAAATTTAAAAAAATCATCTGATATTCTCCTCTACTGAGGTAAATTTCTGAAATTCAGATTTTTGACCCATTCTTTATCAAATGTACGTGTGTTTTAGAGAGGAGTAAGAATGTGACTTTCATAGAAATATATAAAGCATTGTCTATATATGTGCATACTGTATACATATATGTAAGAGAGGCAGAGAGAGAGAGGGAGAGAGACAGAGAGAGAGAGGGAGAGAGACAGAGACAGAGAGACAAGAGAGACACAGAGAGAGACAGGTAGAGAGAGAGACAGAGAGAGACAGAGAGAGAGAGAGAGAGAGAGAGAGAGAGAGAGAGAGGGGGGGGGGTAACCATTTTAATAATATCTGAATTTTCTGGTAAAATTATTTGTAGAAGCCTTTTATTTTGTTTTTATTAGTAATTTAAGAAACTCCACTTCAAATAGAGGCAGTTGCTTTTTAGAGGCAGTACTTTAGGCAATAACCTCAATAATATAGTAAAACAAAAAGAAAATTACATGAATCTTTGTTTCAAAGGTTCCTTCTGATATTAAGGTAATATATAGTCTATAGTGATCCAGTTCATCCTTTAAAACTTTCCCCTTAGAAAATGTAGTGTATATTTTTGATAATATTCCGTGATCACATTGGAAAAGTAGCCTCCAGAAATGGCTTTCTATTTGAAGCTCATTTAGGGAAAGAGAATCCATCACCCTAACCACTTTTCTTCTCCATCATTTTGAGAACTGCAGTAGCAGATTTCTGATTAATGTATTGGAGACATGTGGAAATACACTTTAAGTCTTTGCTTTCTGAATGATCACAGGTTGACAGCTTTGTCTATGTTCAAAGTCCTGGATAGATTGCTAGGCAGCCTTCTCAGCTAGGAAAAGCCTTGCAAGAAACAGCAGCAAAAGAAAAGTGAATTCATCATTCTAAGCATGGTTTTTAATGTGCTTCAATAAGCCTTTCCTCTCTTTTCAGGCCAGCTAAAATAAAGCTGATTAAGCAGTGACATTGTGCAGAGCTTAAGTTAGCCTCAAACTAATGAAGGTCAACATAGAATCCCATAGAAAACGAACAGATTATGATTGTTAACATAAACCCATGTGATAATGAAATCCACAAATCAAAACCCTTCCATGCCCTAGAATGCTCTGGCATGATTTTTTTTTTCTGTTCATCTAACCTTTATTTTACTGTCTATGTTCTAGTATATATTGATTTGTTAAAGACATTATGAACTGTCAAAAGTAGAAAGTGTATTTTAATAAAGAAGTAATCATTACCTCCTTAACAATGTGCAAATTTAATAGGATTTTAATGAATTGAATTAAATGCTCTCTGCCCCAATAATCTTGCCATTAATGCTGTGATATGTAATTCATAAAAGATAAAATAAAATGCTATATGAAACGTGAATTAATCCTTATTCTGAAAACTTCATTGAAACAAAAAATAACTATTTCTAACACTATTCAGTGGATGTGCAACAATAACGTCATACTATAGTAGGGATATTAAAGATGGTAGATTCTCAAACACTTTTATTTTTCCATAATATGCAGTAAATATATATATACATATATATACATATATATAGAGAGAGAGTACAAAATAATGCTATTAAATATTTAGAAAGGTGATGCATTAATTTATGCAAGAAAATTTCTCTTTGATTTTACTCAGCAAATAATTATATCCCTTGTAAAATGCATGTAACATATAGAATTTTGTCTCTTTAAATGCATGTCTGAATAAATTTTATTGTAAAAATATTATATTTTTCACAGCCAAACTTTTCAGTCTCTCCTGGAGTATGTTCATAAATATATAAATATGGAGATTATTTTTCTACCTAGTTATTAGAGTGACAGAAGAAAGAATATAACCTCTAGGGTTCAAAGGCCCTGACCACATCTGATGGTTATTTAGTTAACTTATATTAACATATTTGACCAGGGTGTTAGTTCCCACATCTGTGGGGCAGCTAGGTGATTTAGTGAATAGAGCACTGGCCCTGGAGTCAGGAGGACCTGAGCTCAATCTGGATTCAGACACTTGACACACTAGCTGTGTGACCTTGGGCAAGTCATTTAACTCCAATTGCCTTGCCTCTCCCCCTCCAAAACAAAACAAAACAAAACAAAAACTCAACATCTGTGAAATGAGGAGGTTGGACTAAATATAGTTTCTGATTCTTGTAGCTTTAGGTTTATTATCATGTGATTTTTTTTTTCTCATTTTGGTCTGGACCTTTTATTACATCAGCTTGGGCAACTCTTCTTCCACTAATGCAGACAAGCAATTTATCAGAAGTTTATATTTCTGAGAGTGATTGGAGATAATAGGGGCAGCTAGCTGGCACAGTGGATAGAGTGTCAGGCCTAAAATCAAGAAGACTTGTCTTCCTGAATTCAAATCTGGCCTCAGAATCTTACTAACAGTGTGACACTGGGCAAGTCACTTAACTTTGCCTCAGTTTTCTCATCTGTAAAATGAGCTAGAAAAGGAAATGGCAAACCACTCTAGTATTTTTTTAAAATGGGGTCATGAAGTGTTGGATACAACTGAAAACTGACTGAATAACAACACTGGAGATACTAAAAGATTGAATGACATGCCTGTGATCACTGAACTAGCATTTCCCATGGATAGGACTATAATCTATTATTCTGCATGATACTTCTCTTTGCTTGGTTGTCCAAAATGTTATTCACTTAAAAAAAATACATATTTTTGACCCATTTGAGTATGACGATTAGGGTTAGATTCAGTTGTTTTAACAAAGTCTACCCAAAGCAAATCTGTTATTTCTTTCAGCAGCAACTTAATACCTAATTGTAAGGCAGTGCATCAGACATTCAGTCAGTTGATTAAATCCAATATGTTTTGTTCGACATTTCATTATTTAACAAATATATGTTACTTTGAGAAATCAGTTACTACAAGAAGAAAATAAACCATATATACGTGTTCTTAATATTTTCTTCTCTTGAATTGATAAAATGAATACACATAAATATGCATACAGCAATTCATATGTATGCATATACACACATGCACATTCATACATATACATGTTTGTGAGAAGGGGAGGTATTTTGATGTTTGGTCCAAAGTCTTTCATAACCTGGCTCTCCTTACCTTTCCAGCCTTCTAAAATGATACACTGTTCTCCTTCCTCACCTTACTTTTCAGTGCAGTAATACTGATTTCCTTATGGTTTCTCCAACTAGGCAATCCATCTCTCAGCTCTGGACATTTTCTCTGTCACCCCTTCCTAAAATACTCTGCCTCATCCTTTCTTCCTCCTAACTTCCTTGGTTTCCTTAAAATCCCAACTAAAAAAATCTCATAAGCAATGAGATGTCTTTGCAAAATCTTCTTACGTCTTACCTCTGTTAATTATTTCCTGTTTATCTTGTATTTAGTTTCTTTGTACATTTTTTTCACATATTGTCCTTTTGATTAGATTGAAAGCTCCTGAAGTTCAGGGACTATCTTTTGCTTTTCTTTGTATCCCCAGCCCTTAGCCTGTATCACAGTAGACATATAAATAAATTCTTATTGACTGGATAATGCACATATTTGTTTTTGTTTATATGTGTATAAAATATATGAATGCATGTAAATTAATAATTTATATAGTGGTAGCTTCAGAGTTAGGAAGACCTAGGTTCAAATTCTGCCTTTGAAACATAGTAGTTGCATGATGATGGACAAATCAAAGTAGTTGTTGACTTGCATTAGTGATGGCAGGTTCCACACCAGGAATTCCTCACAGCTACCACAATATTGGACAAAACTATATCGATTAATTGATCAATAGATTTTTTGTTGAGTCATTTCAATCACGTTTAGCTGTCTATGAATCCATTTTGGAGTTTTTCTTGACAAAGATACCAGAATGATTTTTCATGTCTTTTTCCAGATCATTATAGAGATGAGACAACTGAAGCAAATAGGGTTGAGTTGCCAAGGCGCACACACGTAGGAATTGCCTGAGACCAGATTTGCACTCATGAATATTACTCTGTCTATTCTAACCCCAATTTCTATCCACTGTGACCATCTACTAGATAGATAGATAGATAGATAGATAGATAGATAGATAGATGGATAGATAGACAGATAAGCTAACAAATAACTTTATAGCATATCTTCTTTCTCTGTGCTATAAAATTATAACAGAGAGACATCAAAATAATTAGCCAGATTAAAATTATGAGTGCAAAGAACGTTAAATATTAGGAAAGCATCAGTAATAAACTTTTGGTATAAAAATTTCATTTCACGATCAATGTGATCGGGAGAAAAGGTAGGCTAAGTACCACTAAATTTGGTGTCATAAAAGACCAAGCAAATTATGTTAAAAGTAATTTGACAGGGGAGGAATGGCCATGCTTATCATTGTTTAAGGGAGAAAATCCTTCATTCAGTGCTACAACAGTAACTGCCCACTATGTTTTGTATTCCCAGTTTACCGGAGAAAACCAAGATACAGAGTACTTTGTTCATGGTTACAAATGTAATGTGTCAGAGGTGTGACGTAAAACCAGGTCTTCTTTTACTTGAACCAGATTTTCTCCCTCTACTAACATCATCTGGCAAGATTTGTATCATTTTTCAAGTTCTTCAAATAAATAAAATATGTTTCTATAAGAATATCTGCATAAAGGGTACTAAAAATGGTGAAGATAAATTTTGATGTTCATACAAATAGGACTAATTTGAATAAATGTATAGATAGGAAAATTGCCTTCATTTATATGTGCTTTTGAGGAAAACTACCTATTACCATTATTTAATATAGTTTTGGCATTAAATGTGTGTCATATATAAGGTACATATGCAGATATAAATATATACATACATGCTTGTATGTGTATATGTACATATATGTGTATTGTGTTTGTGTGTAATGTGTGTGTTCAGAGGTCAGAGAAGAAAACTGAAGGAGTATCTGAAGACAGAGATACCACCCCCACACCCCAGAAAAAAGGTGATTACAAAAATTAAGCTATTAACCCCCCCAAATGCACAGGCAAACGAGAAAGATCCTAATCATGGAGAGTTACTATAGGAATAGAGAAGACCAGGGTTCACCTTCAGAGAAGGATAGTAAAGCAAAGAAACCTTCTTCCACCCTCAAAGAGTAAAATCAAATGGTCCCCTGCTCAGAAAGAATTCTTAGACAAGTTTTAAAAACATCTTTAAATGTTTTAAAAAGAAAAAGAAAGAAAGAACAATCAAAAAAAAAAAAGACTAGGAAAAGAAAGTCAACCAATTAGAAAAGGAGATCTGAAGCCTTAAGGAAGAAAATAACTCCTTGACAATCAGAATTGGGCAAGGGGAAGCCAATAAATCTAGAAGAGACCAAGAAATTACAAAACAAGACATAAAGAATAAAATAAAAAGTGCAGAATGTGAAACATTTTATAATAAAAACAAATGAACTGGAGAACATATCAAGAAGACAAAACATAAGACTAACCAGACTACCTGAAAGCTATGACCAAATGAAGAATATTGATAAAATAAGGCAAGAAATAATTAAAGAAAAATTTCCTTCAGAACAAGAAGGAAAAGTAGAAAGAGTAAAAAAATCCACTTAAAAGTGATCCTATGAGGAAAACCCACTAAAATATTATACTCAAATTCTGAAACCCCCAGCTCAATGATAATGTATTATGAGGAGCAAGGAAAAAAACAATTTGCATATGCCTGGTAGAAGTAAAATAAAGGACTCTGGAGTGGATAGGAAATAAGAGATATGCAGAAACATGAAAAAATTTTTATTAGGAAAAGTTTCTCTCTTGGGGAAAGTTAGTTTATGTATATATGTATATGTATATATGTGTGCATATGTGTAGTGACATCTATACATAAACATATCCATGCTTAATTGTAGCCACCAGTGCTGGGGGGGGCGGGAAGGGGAAAAAGACCAAAGTAAAAAGTATACAGCAGAGAAAAAAAAAAACCTACAAGGAAACAAAGATTTTCAACCATCCATAGTATTTAATGTATAGGCTTTTTCTATAGTTTTATTGCTATATATTTTGAATCTGCTCACAGTCTGCTGTGCATGTGACATTTTTTACATTCCTCTTTTATATTTATGTATATATATATATATATATATTTTTTTTTTTGAAACATTTAATTTTTAAACCTCAAATTTCAGATCCATTCCCTTCCTCCCTTATCACCCATTCCCTCTGGTAAGATAAGTAATTCAGTATGTTTTGTACATGTATAGCTATGCAAAACATTACCATAGTAGATATATTGTAAAAGGCTGCTTATAATTCCCTCACACCCATCCCACCCCCCACCTGGTCCATTCCCTACTTTGATCCTGTCCCTCTTTGATAGTGGGTACTTCCAACCTCCCCTTCCTCCAGAATGCCCCCCCCTCCATCATCCCCCCTATCATCCCCCTTCCTCCTACTCTCCACCAGACTGAGATATCCCATTTAGTATGTATGTCATTCTCTCCCTGATCCAAATTCAATGAGAATATGGTTTTGCCTTTTTGCCTTCCTGTTCTATCCCTCCCTGGGCGCTGTGCTGTCAGCTTCCAGAATGCTGCGCTGGCCACTCCCTGCAGGGCTGCTGGGCTGTCCTCAGCAGGAGGTTAGCTTCTCTGTGTTGTTCTGTGGGTGCTAGGGCTCCAGAAGTTGTTCAGAGTCCCCTTTTACATGGTTTGGAGGTGGTCTGGGGGGAGAGCACCTTGGAGGTGCTATTTCTACTCTGCCATTATATTTATGTTTTAATATTAGTCTATGATGTTTTTCTTTTTCTTTTCTTAATATGTATTTAAGTTTTAGTATTCAAGTCTAAAATTGAAAAAAATTAAATTAAAAAGAGAAAGTGTGGTCAGGTGTAGAAAATTACTGGGTCTCCTAACAGAAAAGATCTTATAAAACATTATAGACTTTGTTACTGATTTTAAGAAAGTGGATTTAATGGGCGGAGTGGAGCAGCCTCCGATTTAAAGCAAAGAGACATGTTTCTAAATTCATAAAAACAAACAGCTTAAGACTATAAATTAACATAGTAAAATGACAGACTCATTTGTTCTTTTCACATTTCTCACATTGCATATGAAAAAGAGATTTTCCACATATACGTTAAGACACAAAAGAGGTTGAAACCATCAGTCTCCATTTCATTCTGCTTGCTTTTTAAAAGGACACATATAAATTGTACTATAAAAGATAGATATAAATTATTCATATCACTTTCAAAACTGGCCTACTTATCTGTACTTCCTTCTGAAGTTATTTTTAGTCTTTTCTATGCATTTAAAAATACATATATCAGTGACATTCCCCCTTTTTTGCATCATTCTTCCTAAACCTGATTTCTCTCAACCTCTCAACGATACCCTTTAAAAGCAAGGATTGAAAAAAAAGTGAGAGGCAAACATTTAATAGTGACGATAATCAGTTATTCCTGGCAGTAGAGCTAGAAACCAGATATTTCTTCCTTTAGCTCAGACAAAACAAAAATTTCTTATTGTCCCCTGAAACATCCCCATATGCCAAATGCCAACCTAGCATTCTAGATTATCAATGTCCTTAGGAATCTTTATTCTGTAGCTCTGAATTAACTACTCCCGCCTTAGTATAATTTGAAAGTTTTATAAACTTTTTTATGCCTTCAACTAAGTCAATGTCAAAAAGATGGACAAGATAAGGCAAAGGAGAAATCCTTGGGGTCATCTTCTATAGTCTATTCAGAGACAAACCAGATCTCTTAAAGGTTACTCTGGAGTCTTGTCAGTCAACTAGTTTCAAATTAATTGAATTATTATTCTCTACAAATATCTCCTAATGCTGTACCAGGTTATGAGAAACTCTTTCAAATGCTTCCCTGAAATCCAGATATTTGTAATATTCTCCCCATGTTCCTAGAATATTTACTAATAAGAAGAAAAAAGCATTTTTTGTAAACAAAGGACTATATACTGTAACACATTTGTTAAACAGGTTAATTTTTGATATTATTTTGTGTTTTACACACTATTTCTCCTTCACATCTGTCCTTCTGTAAAATAAACTTATTATAGAGATCATAGTAAAGATTGCTTGTAAAGTCCATGATGTGGGTTTTCAGGAGAATGTGGGAGAACAATGATGAATTAAGACTTTGAGGATATAAGATCCCATACAAACATTCCAGGAAAATTCGAAAACGTTATTAGATTGAAATAAAAAAAAATTTTAAATAAGCCATAAACTCCTCTCCCTCAGTCCAAGACTTAAAAACAACTTTCAGGATTACACTCTAAAAAAAAAATGAGAAGTTGAAATATAGTGTTCCACGCAGCAGAATATAAAGACATAAAATCTAAAACATCCTAGATAGCTGGATATAGAAATATAAGAATATGTAAATATATATGCATATATTCACATGTACACACATATATACACAATCATATTTACACACATAATATAAATATATAACAGCACATACATATACACACATTTACATAGGTATACATATATGCATATATTATACATACATACGTGTGTGTGTGTGTGTGTGTGTGTGTGTGTGTATAATGTGTTAGTGCCAGGTTTTGAATCCCAGTATTTCTATCTTCAAACTTGGCTCTTTTTCTATTAAATCAAATTGCCTCCATGTTCTTGCTAACAGTCAGTGTAAAGAGAAGGTATATCCATCTGAAATTCTAAAATCTTTTTAGCCTTTCCAAACTAAATACAACTCAAAGTATTTATTAAATGGCATACGACATGGATATTGCTGACTAAGGTCCACAATAATGAAAGTTGTAGTTTAGACAAGATTCAAATCAAGTCTGAACTTTTTGTTTCTCATTTGATTACTGACATATTTAAAAAGTCATATCTACATTTAGGGAAACAAGATAAACTAAAGAATGGCATAATCAATGATAGGTTTGCTCTGGCCATCTTAACAAATGGTATTAATCATTATATGTTCAATAAAAATTTCTGCAAAATAATTACAGCTGTGACACCACTGAGTTGATTACAATTGATTGGCTGTCATAAATCATGCCACCTTCATTACCATGCATATTGTTTGGCTCATTCATATTGACAAATCTATGTGAGTTGACATAGAACTTGGTTGGAGTAACAAACACCAAGACTTCAATTCTAGATTGGACATTTACCAGCTGTGTGACCTTAGCATCTCCTTATTACATCCGGAATAAAATATAAAATGCTATGTTTCACTTCTAAATCACTTCATAACTTGGCCACTTTTTACCTGTCTAGTATTTTTAAACCATACTCCATTCTATGTATTCTATGATCCAGTGATACAAATAATTGTTGTCCCTTGCAAGAAGACAATCCATTAATCTTAATCATTGCATTTTCACTAGTTCTCTCCCATGTCTACAATGTCCTCCTTATATCTATGTTCTGATTTCCCTGGTTTCCTTCAAGGGTCAACAAAATTCCATTTTTACAAGAAGATTTTTCCCTTGAAGTTAATGCCATTCTTTGGAGATTATCTCTAATTTTCCTGTATATATCTCATTTATACAGATTTGTTTGAATATTGCCTCTCTCATTGGACTGTTAACTCCTTGAGAGAAGGGACCATTTTAACCTTTTATTTTATCATGTTATTTTATACATTAAAAAATAAGCATCTACTGTGTATCAAGATGCAAGAGCTGGGGATACAAAAAGACAAAAATAGTGCCTGTCTTGGAAGAGCTTACAATCTAATGGGTGGAGACAACTTGAAAGCATATATATATATATAAAACATCATATATCATATATCATACATACATATATATGATAAATAAAATATGATTATAAGAGGGAAATCACTGGAATTAAGAGGGATTGGGGAAGGCTTCCTGTAATGTGGGATTTTAGTTGAGAGACATTAACTGGCACATAGTTGGTACTTACTAAATGCATATTTAGTTAACTTGACCTTGAGAAGGTGGGGGAAACAAATTCTTGAACTTTAACATGGAGATAATAATAGCTATAGAACATATCTCACATGTTTTTTGTGAGGATAAAATAGAAAAAATATGAAATTGCTAAGTAAACTTAAAGGAACATACACATGTTAATTATAATAATAATACTAATTATTATTAGGCAATGAAATATATAAAACCAAGTACAATAATATCAACTACCTTTCTTCCAAAAGGCATTTATGTGTTCCTTTAAGTTTACTGCTGTTAGGAGGGGAAATAATAGGTGTTTGGACTATATTTGAACCTCAGACTCACCTAAATTGATTCAAAGAAGAATAAATACATGTATATACATATAGACATAGGTATATACATATGTGTATATATGTATTTATGTATGTATATATGTGTATATATGCCTATAGGTTTGGGTATGTGTGTATATATTTGTGCATAATTGTGAGTATGAATGAAATTAATTCACCTAAAAATGGAAGTTGATAGCAGAATAAATTAGAAATCAGAATCCAAAAATATGTCGTTTACAAGAAACATACTTGAAACAGAGAGACATATACAAAGTTAAAATCAGGGGTTAAAACAAATCTGTTGTGCTTCAGTTGAAGTAAAAAAGCCAGCAATAACAATCATAATTTCAGAGGAAAGGAAAGCAAAAATATAGCAATTTAAAGAGATAAGTGGGGGGGGGGGGACTACATCTTGATAGAATGCACCCTAGACAATTGTGTAATATTAATATTAAACATATGTGTACCATATATGCACTGACAAGCTCAGGGCAATGGATAGATATTTATTCTTTAAAAAACCTCGACAGTAACAAAAGAGGAATTAGATTAAATTTAAATAACCCTGTCTTAGAAAAAGAAATGGAACAAGCCACTAATGAGTTCCCTAAGAAAAAGTCCCAGGACCAGATGGATTTACAAGTAAATTCTACCTATCATTAAGGAATGATGAAATCCACACCTCAACACCATATAATCTATTTGGAAAAATAGGTAAGAATATCTGCTGAATTCCTGTTGTGACAAAAGTGGGTGGGATATCTAAACCAGGGAAAGGAAAACAAAGAAAGAAGACTTTAGATATAGAGAGATATAGATATCTATATCTATATCTTTACACACATATGATCAATTTCCTTAATGAATATTTATAAATAAAATAGTAGCAAGGAGATTAAATCATACTCTATAACCAGTTGAGATTTAAACTAAGAATGTAGGGATAGCTCAATATTAGGAAACTATTGGCCATATAAATTGTTGATCATGTAAATTTGGCCAAATAAATTGACCATATAATTGGCCATATAACTAATAAAATAATAATATACCAACAGATGTAGGTGGGAGAAAACTTTTTATAAAATATAAGTCATTCCTATTAAAAATAATGTCTGAGGCCTAGGGCAACATTACCTATAACTAAGTATTAAAACTTGATAATAAAAATATTAAGCTGCTAAAAATAAAATAAGATCAATTAAAAGTAAGAATGAATAAGTAAAGTAAAAAAAAAAAGAACCTGACCATTTATAGCTACTATGATGTAAAAGAAGATCTTGAACCATATTCAGAGAAAGATAGTGACATTAAGAAAAAGCCACTCCTACTGTAAGGAGTAGTGTCAAGTCATCACAAGCCCCAAAAGAAATCTTGAAAGAACTGAAAAAGGATTTTCAAAATCCAAATAAGAGAGGAGGATATAATAGAAAAAATTTTTTTTAAATTCAAGAAATTTATGAAAAATTTTAACCAACTAGAAAAAAAGAAACAAAATCCTAAGGAACATAATAACTCCTTGAATACTAGAATTGGGCAAATGGAATTGAAAGGCATTATAAGACACCACAAAACAATAAAACTAGAAAAAATAGAAGAGATTATGAAATATCTCATTAGAAAAACAACTAAACTGAAGAACAGATTGAGGAGAGAAAATGGAAGAATTGTTAAACTACCTGAAAGTTACATACTTTTTTTTAAAAGTCTGGAAATATTACATGAAATTCTTAAGGAAAATTCCTCCAAAGTTTTAGAACACTAAGGTACAGTAGAAAAAGAAAGAATCCATTGATAACCACCTGAAAGGGATAGATCCTAGGAAGAAAACTGACAGAAAAAAGACCAGGACTCAATGGAAAATTTGATATAAAAGATCCAGAAGAAATGCAAGGAAATCATTAAAGACTAATTATAAGACACTGATAAAGGTTAAACTATTTGCTTATGATATATGGAAATTTTATTAGTATTCTTAAAACTGTTATCATTACTAAGGTAGTTTGAATGAAAGTTATGGCTGAGTGTGTAAGATGGGGCGATTCTCAAAAAATATGTAGTAATAGGTAAAGAGAAAAGCAATATCTCATAAAAATCGTGTGTGAAAGGAATAACTAATACAGAGGAAACAAGTAGGACTGAAGAGTGGGTAATGTTGGAATCTTACTTCGTTTGGGTTGAAGAGGAAATAAAGTATAGACCTGATGAGGCTTAAAAATCTTCTGAACTAGAGAGATAAGGAAACTGGAGGATAGGATGAGGAAGAAACTTTTAAATGAGTGTAGAGAATAAGATTAAGAGGGTCATGGGAGATGATGAGAGGCAATTTTAGAGGAGTGGGTAAAATAAAGAATAAAAGGATAAGGGGAAAAGATAACATAACAGGGATAGGTTAAAAGAAAGATTGAGAAGGAAAATAGTGAGTAAAATTAAGATGGAGGAAAATTCACCGATAGTAATTAGAACTTTGTCAAATTTTTAAGCATATGAGTCATTCCCTAATTGATAAATCATCAAAAGGTATGGAAAGACAGTTTTCCAATGGAGAAATCTAGACAATTTGTAAGCATATAAAATGCTCTAAACTGTTATTGATTAGAGAAATACAAATTAAAACAACTCTGGGATTCCAATCCATACCTCTCAGATTAGCTAATGTGACAGAAAAGGAAACTGAAATTATGTGAGAGAGGAGGTAGAAAATACACACACTAATATAGTTTTGATAGAGTTGTTAATTTGTCCAATCATTCTGGAAAATTATTTAGAACTATGCCCAATGGACTCTAAAACCATGGACATTATTTTACCCAGCAATACACAATTAGTCAATGTGTATACAAAAGAGATAAAATAAGGGAGATGGAGGGGGGAAGAATGTTAATACCCATTAGTACAAAAATATTCATAGCAACTCCTTTTCTGGTGTTAAATAATTAGAAATTAAGGGAATGCCACCTGGGGAAGGACTGAATAAATTATAGTATATGATTATGATGGAATACTATTGTGCTATAAGAAATAAAGAGCAGTATGTTTAAGAAAAAGCTAGGAAGACTTATATGAACTGAAGCAAAATGAAGTGAGCAGAACCAGGAAAACATTATACACAGTAGTAGCAATGTTACAAGGTTGATCAACTGAGAAAGACTTACCTGCTGTCAGCAAGGTAATTCCAAAGAACGCAAAATGAAAAAAACTCTATCTACCTTTAGAAAAGTAACTCATGAATTATGAACTCTGAATGCAGGTTGACCATTAATTGCTAAATTTTAACTTATGTTTCTTTTTTAATTTGTTTTTTTTTAAATTTTCAACATGGCTAATATAGAAATATGTTTTACATTACTATACATATACATACATGTTATATGTATATAAAATCAACATCATATTACTTGTCTTCTCAGGTAGTGGGAAGGATAGAAGAAAGAGAATTTGGAAGACAAAATAAAAAAGAATTATAATTTTATATGTAAGTTGGAAATATTTGATGAAATAAAATATATTTCTAAGACAATTATTACCATAACTATTTCACTTTTTATCCAGATTGGTCATTTATTTTTCCTATATACAGTTTTATTTTCCAGGATACATACATTGGATTAGAGTGTTTCTGAATTCATATAATTCTGGATGAATGAAAAAAATAATAATTCAATGTACACCAAAATCTGATAAGCTCTGGAGATTCAAATACAAAAACAAATGTTGTCTCAGTTCTCAAAGGGCTCACATTCTAATGGGGGAGAAAACAAATAAAAAAGAATTGTGGCTAGGAAGGGGTAATAAATAAATGGAAGATAAGGGAGATTGCTGCCTTTCCCTGTGCTGAGACAGTTATTTGGAACCTCTGGAGTCTGTATTAAAACACCTCTACCAAGATGTTGAGTACTTCTTGGGAAACGACAAGTAGTTCCTACCTTGATGTACTTCATTTTACATTATAAATAGTGTATGTATTTCTTCTAGAAGATAACTCTTTTATAGGTTGTTTGCTTATCATTACATCATGCTAAAATATTTGTTATACATGAAAAAGCAAAAACATAATCCTGTTAAACTTTTTTTTTCCAAATGCTATATTAAATTTTGGTTTACATCATTCATTTCCGCTATATTTTGAGTTACAATTTTTCCCCATTTTCCCCTACCCACCACCCCAGAATATCCCCTCATCCCACAGGATATCCCCTCATCCAATCTGCTCTCTCCCATGTCTTCTCCCATAACCACTTCACCTTTTTCATTAGGGCAAGGTGAATATCTGCCCCAATGCCTGCACATCTTAAATCCCAATTACATGCAAAATAGTATTAATAATTGTATTTATATATATTTGAAGCATTTAATTTTAAAACTTTGAATCCCAGATCCATTCCCTTTGTGCCTTGTCACTCACTCCCACTGGGAAGATAAGCAATTCAGTATATGTTGTACATGTATAACTATGCAAAACATTACCATAGTAGATATATTGTAAAAGACTGACTATATTTCCCTCCCACCCATCCCACCCTCCACCTGGTCCATTCCCTACTTTAATTCTGTCCCTTTTCAAAAGTGAATGCCTCCAAGCTCCCCTCCCCCCAGCATGCCCTACCCTCCACCATCCCCCCTCTCATGCCCCTCCCAGCCACTGTCTTGCAGGATGAGATATGCCATTTAGTAAGTATGTCATTCTCTCCCTGTGCCAAATTCAATGAGAATATGGTTTTGCCTTTTTGACTTCCTGTTCTTCCCCTCCACTGCAACTATTTCCCCTTGCCTCTTCTACATGAGATAATCCCCCCCCCATCTCTCCCCATCTCCTCTTGCCACATTCCTCTCTCACCTCTTAACTTCACCCCTTAAGTATCATCCCTTCCCACCAAATTGAACCTGTGCCCTCTATCCATGTATACCTGTAAACATATATACACACATTCACATATGTATCCATATGCACGTATACCCTTGTTTAATTATTTTCATACTGAGAAGGGTCTCATCAGTTACAGTTATTATTTTTCCATGTAGGAATTTAAATAGTTCAACTTTGATAAGTTCCTTTTGATTTCTTTTCCCTGTTTACCTTCTCAAGTATCTCTTGCTTCTTGTGTCTGAATGTCAAATTTTCTATTCAACTCTGGTTCTTTCCTCAAGAATGCTTGAAAGTCCTCTCTTCCACTGAATGACCATATTTTACCCTGAATCAAGAAACTCATTTTTGCTGGGTAGGTGATTTTTGGTTTTAATCCCAGGTTCTTTGCCCTTGTGGAATATCATATCCCATGCCCTTCGATCCATCCATGTAGAAGCTGCCAGGTCCTGGGCTACTCTGATTGTGGCTCCACAATATTGAAAGTGTTTCTTCCTGGCTGCTTGTAGTATTTTCTCCTTGATCTGGGAATTCTATAATATTGCTTGGAGTTTTCTTTTTGGGATCTTTTTCAGGAGGTGATCTGTGGATTCTTTCAACCTCTATTTTGCCCTCTGGGTCTAAAACATCAAGGCAATTTTCCTTCAGAATTTCTTGAAGGATGATTTCTAGGTTCTTTCTTTGATCATGGCTTTCAGGTAGTCCAAAAAATTTTAAATTATATCTCCTGGATCTATTTTCCAGGTCAGTGGTTTTTCCCATGAGATATTTCACATTACCTTCTATTATTTCAATTGCTTAGATCTGTTTAACAGCATCTTGATTTCTCATAAAGCCACTAGCTTCCATTTGCTCCAGTCTAGTTCTGAAGGAATGAATCTCCTCAGTGAGCTTTTGAGATTATTTTTCCATCTGGCAAAGTCAGCTTTTTAAAGCATTCTTCTCCTTATTGCCTTTTTGAGCCTCTTTGGCCATTTGAGTTAGTGTATTTTTTAAGGTGTTATTTTCTTCAGTCAGGCTATTGACTCTAATTTCATACTTTCTCTGCATCCTTCTCATTTCTATTCCTAATTTTTCCTCCACTTCTCTTATTTGGTTTTTAAAATCCTTCTTAAGGTCCTCTATGACCTGTAACCTGCTTGTCTTTTCATTTTGTGTTTTTGGTATAGGATTTCTGACCTCACAGTCCTCCTCCTGTTCCATGCTTCAATCCTCTTTGCCCCCAAAATAGGAGTCTAATGTTGCATTTTTCTGTTTCTTTGTTTCCTTTGCCTAGGCATGTTGCCACTTAATTACTTGACTTTTGGGCTTGTTGCCACAGTAGAAATCTGCCACCAGACAGGGAGCTTCCATCCCAAACATTGGGGTCTTCTCAGCTGCCAGAGGTATTATTTGGGTGCCCTCCCTGAAGGTCCCACACACTCTGCCAAGCTAGAGACACACCCCAAGACCTCCACCCCAGACTGAAATCCAGATCCAGGGAGGTTAAAGCAAGAGCAATTACACCCCAGACTGATTGCTGGATCCCCCTGCAGTTGGTAGGCCAGGAGCTGAAGCTGCAACTAAATCTGCAAAATGGCAGTGGTGTTATGGCTCCTCAGCAGCTTCTCACACTGAGGGGAAGAAGCTGACACCTTCACAAATACTGGTCCCAAAGTCCATAGGGCACAAACCTCTCACTTTGTCCATGGCACTTATGTGTTGGTAATTCTGGAAACCACAGCTTCTGGTCTTCTGGGGTCCCTCCAGCTGGCTGCTCCTCCGGCCACCCTGGGGCTAAAACCTCTGACTCATGGGGACCTGGTCTCAGCTCCCAGAGTGCTGTGCTGGCCACTTCCTGCCAGATTGCTGGGCTGTCCTCAGTGGGAGGTTAGCTTCTCTGTGTTGTTTTGTGATTTCTGGAGCTCCAGAGGTTGTTCACAGCCCCCCTTTTACATAATTTTGAAGTGGTCTGGGCTGGAGTGCTGTGGAAGTGCCGTTTCTACTCTGACACCTTGGTTCTGCCCTCTGCTCACTTTTTAAATGTTGAGATAAACACACACACACACACACACACACACACACACACGTGTGTGTGTATAAATAAATAAAATGGTTTGGGAACTTGTGATGGTGGAAAAGTGCCTTCTTGTAACTGAATAAGAGTAGTGAGATATTAGCTATTCTACTGTAGATAATGAATATTTTAGAATAACTAGAGTTGTAAAGAAAATGACAGGAATGGTGTGTTCTTCTTCCTGCTCCTCAGTGCAATCTATCCTATTAATTTTCTCTTTTTAAAAAGTTTTTTTGTTCACTTATTGGGGAATTTCTGAGTTTTTGTTATGGTAGAATATTTTTTAAATGGCTTTCAAATTTTTACAGATCCATGTTGTGTCTGGATCATTATTATTGTTAGGATATAATTCTTATCATCTGTTTTTTTTTAATGGCATCCAGATAAAAACACTAGTGGAAATGGTTACAATGGAGGGAAAGAACAAGAAGGCAAAAAGGCCAAAACTTATTCTCATTGAAATTGGCTCAGGGAGAGAATGACGTACATATTGGATGGGATGTTTCACCCTACAGGAGAGCAGGGGGGAAGGGAGATGGAGCGGGGGAAGACGGAGGGAAGGGCAGGCTGGGAGGGAGGGAAGTTGGAAGCACTTACTTTTGAAGAAGGACAGGATCATAGGAGGGAATAGATCAAGTGGGAGGTGGGATAGGAAGGAGGGCAATATAGTCGGTCTTT
Source organism: Gymnobelideus leadbeateri (assembly GCA_011680675.1). Lineage (NCBI taxonomy): Eukaryota > Metazoa > Chordata > Mammalia > Diprotodontia > Petauridae > Gymnobelideus > Gymnobelideus leadbeateri. The sequence continues at coordinate 102,132 of WOXC01003578.1, forward strand.
TACAATATATCTACTATGGTAATGTTTTGTATAGCTATACATATACAACATATACTGAATTGCTTAGCTTCCCAGTAAGAGTGGGTGACAAGGGAGGAAGGGAATGAATATGGAATTCAAATTTTTAAAATCCAATGTTTTAAATATATATAAACACTATTATTAATACCATTTTACATGTAATTTGGAAATAAGATATACAGGCATTGGGGCACAGAGATTCACCTTGCCCTACTGGAAAAGTCAAAGGGGGTATGGGAAAAGATATGGGAGAGAGCAGATTGGATGAGGGGATATCCTGTGGGACTGCTATTCTGGGGTGGTGGGTAGGGGAAAAATGGGGAAAAAATGTAACTCAAAATCTGGTAGAAATAAATGATATAAACCAGAAGATAATAAAGCATTTGGAAAAAAAACACTCCTAGAAAACAGCACCATCTTGCCATTATTATTCTATATTTAATCTTCTATGGGAACTTTTTAACAAGTAGGTTAAATATATACTTCTTATAGGTGAATATAACAATTTATATGGGATTAGTGAAAAGACAATAGAGACCTAGACAAAGTTAGATCTCCCACAAAATTCCCAGTGATGTTCTTCAAATTAGAGGGAAAAACAAAAAAGTAAATAAGCCATATACTATGCCATCACATCCAAGACACTACCAAAAGATGTGCAGAATCCTCTGGAAATGCAGACTGGAGCAAGCTGAGGTAAGTGATACAGATCTTCACTAAGAGAAGTAAGTGAAGTAAGAGATCCAAATGTCAGTTGAAAAGAAGGAGCCAGAGTCAGAGTAGCATACAGTGCAGGGGAAAACAATGGGCCTATCCATGATAGGAAATAGAGCCATGATATTAGTATCCTGAGGCACCTGATACAGCATCTAGGCAGTTCCTTCCCAAATAGACAACCCTAACCAGAGACAGCAGGAGAAAAGTTCTTAAGATTCCTTCAGAAAGTAGGTTCTATTCCTATCCAACAACCTCAGAATCAACAAGGGCAAACTAGAACCAATTAAGAGGAATGGAGAGTAATTAGACCCTGAAGTACAAATCTTCAGTCCAGAAAATCAAGATGAAGACATGAATATATATATATATATATATATATATATATATATATATATATATATATATATATATATATGACAACAAAGAAATAGAGGAAATATGAGTGTAAAAGAATCCCAGGTGATCAAAGCTAAAGGAAGAGAGTAACTCCATAAGTCAAAGTGAGAGAAAAGAATTTTCTGTAGAAAAACAGATTGTGGAGAAAAGGCAGGGACTTGCCTAAACTCTCCCAAATTCCCCTCCAACCACCTTTAAATATCACCTCAAAACAAATTTTGGAGAAGTAAAAACTAAAAAATGAAAGGTGAAACACCTTTCCAATCCAATACAACTTAGAAGGATGACAAGAAAGGTCTGTTGCACCAGAGTGAGAGCAGAGGGCAGTCCAGTTGGAGTATAAATTTCAAGGGCACAGGCCATACCTCAACAAATCAGAAGTAAGCTTATGGCTAACCGAATCATCAGCTGCCATGGCAGTTTTCAGACATCTCAACCCACAGACAGTAAGGGTGTAAGACAACTGGTCGGAATGAGATTCTTTTGTTGGTACTGGATGCAGGACTCTTTCATTACCCATACAAAAATCTAGTTTATAGTCCCAGGATAAGGAGGAACACTAGCACACCAGAGCTTGTGGCCACAGAGGAGTGGAGACCCTGGTCACAGGTCCAGGGCAGAAAATAGTGCTTGTCATTGCTCATAGATCAGGGTACAGGCCAGGAGAATAATAAAGAAAACATCTCTCTTACATCATACCACTTATAAAGTACTAAAAGCTTACAATGTCCCATAACTAGCTCTGAAAGCAGCTGGATAAAAAAACCCTGAAGCTTGGGACAGCTTGGGACGTCCCCTGAACCTAAGGAGAGGAACATATCTTTAAGATATAAAGTCAAAAGTCAAGAAATAGGTGAGGAAAATGAGCAAACAACAACAACAAAAGAACTTGACTACAAAAAGTTGCTATAGTGACAAAGAAGATCAAACTATGAACTCAGAAGAAGACAATAAAATAAAAACTGCTATATCCAAAGCCTCAAATAAAAATTTGAATTGGCTATGGAAGAGTTTAACAAAGATTTTAAAAATCAAATGAAACAGAAGATCATAAAAAGAATCAAGAGCTCGGAGGCACAAAAAACACTGGAGAAAAAAACACCATAAAAGCAGAATAGGCTAAATGGTAAAAGTTAATTTTTTTCTTGAGTTGTATAGGATATTTGGAAATCTATATTTGTAGAATAAGGATTTGTCATAAATGAATTTCTCCTAATCAACAAATTATAACTTGTAAGGTGCTTGGTAGGTGATAAATCTTCGTAGCTTAAAATGAAGTTTCTACCTTTCTTTCACATAATCAGCATTGATTATTATATCCATGTTCCTTAAAGAGAGTTCTTCTGTAATTTTCTGATTTTTCATGATTACTTCTCCTACCTCACTCTCTTTTTTATAAATAAATGTGCGTTATAATCATTGGTTTTATGGTTCTTTGTTGACCTCGTGTTGAAGGAGTTCATTAGGTTATTACCCAAAGAGTTTGTTTTGCTTTGATTTCTTGGTCTTAGAAATTCAATGGGCTACATACAGTGGTAAATTATTTTTTAGTTATATTTGATAAATTCAATAGTATGTACCTTTTATTAGCTTTCCTAATGCTTCATGATATGAAGGCTTCTTGTTCCAAAATATTCCTGTAGTCTTTTTTTCTGTTTATAACATTATAAAATAGCTCCCAAGCTTCTCTTCTCCCTCTTTTCTCATTAAGTGTTACTCTTTCGATATATGCTTTAAGGTAATAGGTCCTATGTTTTTTTAATATTATAAAGGTATTTTCATTATGAAACTTTTGAAGTCTATTTCCATTTTGTAGTTTCAAAAGGTTATATTAAGACTGGTACTATGTAGACTTTAATTGCTTTAAACATGTTCTTCCCACTTATCTTTTATTTCAGAACACAACTGAGATCCTTAATATATTGAATTAGTCTTTTCTTTGATATCTATATGCTTAATATCGATAAATCGGGGGGCGGAGCCAAGATGGCGGAAAGGAAGCAGTAACCTCGCTGAGCTCCTCTGTCACTAAGTCCAAAAGGGTAAATCTGAGCAGATTCCGGAGTGACGAAGCCCAGTGGAAGACAGAGTGTGGCAGAATCCAGCACAGGAGGTTGCCCAGAGTGCCCGCACAGGTCGAGCGCAGAGCTCCTGGGGTCTGCACAGCTCAGACCTAAGAGCAGGCAAGCAGACTACACCAGAGAGAGAAAAAGCCCCAGCCTGCAGACTTACCAAGGACGAATCGCAGTCATCTCGCAGAGGGAACGGATCATTGGAGCCAGGTAGGAGAGTCGGGCCCCCAGTGGAGAGAGTGGCTTCTCAGGCTGCATTCAGCCCCCAGCCTGGAAATTTAGAAACTGCCTGCCTGTATGATACAGGGGCTGGAATGGCAAAGTAAATTCTAGCTGCTCCGATCCTCCCATCCCTCCTTCATGAAGCAGAAAACCCAAAGATAAGTCTCCCACCCAGACTGAAATCCCAAGTTAATGGAAATAGCCTCAGGCTTGAGAATCTCCAAGAAAGGGTGTAACTGAGACAGCCAGGAATCTGAAGAGAAGAGAGGGAGGGAACCCAACTAGCCCCACCTCACCTCACCAACAAAAGCCTACTTATAGCCCAGGGGTATAGAGGCAGAAATCTGAAGTGGTCAGACTCAACCCCACCTACACATCTACATTCCTCACTGACTTCCCTGACTTAGCCATAAACTAGCCACCCAGAGGTATTCAAAGTCAAGGATCAGGCCCCAAACTCATAGCCTGAGACACTAAGAAACAGGAAGTCACAATGGGAAGGAAGGAAGCTGAAAAGGAGAAGGGGAAGGCAAGAAAGTCTATTCGAGCATACTATGCAGGGCAAGAACAACAAAACACACAGGACAATATAGACTCTCTGCCCACACCAGAGACCACAGAAGGAAACATGATCTGGTCTCAAGCCCAAATAGCATTCCTGGAGGAGCTTAAGAAAAATTTTAAAGACCAAATCAGGGAGGCAATGACCAACTTGGAAAAAGAAAATACCTCCCTAAAAAAGGAACTTCAAAAACTTATTGAAGACCATAATTCACTAAAAATTAGATACAACCAAACTGAAACTCAGAACTCTATGATGCAGCAGGAGTCAATCGAAAAAAACAAGATGATCGAAAAATTGCAAGAAAATGTAAAATATCTCACTGGAAAAATAACTGACCTAGAGAACAGATCCAGGAGAGACAACCTAAGAATTATTGGTCTACCAGAAAGCCATGATGAGAAAAGCAGTCTAGACAACATCCTCCAAGAGATTGACAAAGAAAACTGTCCTGAGGTCCTGGAATCAGAAGATAAAATAGCTATTGATAGAATTCACCGGACTCCTCCTGAAAGAGATCCCAAACTGAAAACTCCAAGAAATATAGTAGCCAAATTCCAGAATTATAAGATTAAAGAAAAAATTCTACAAGCAGCCAAAAAGAAACAATTCAAATATCGAGGAACTACAGTTAGGATCACACAGGACCTAGCAGCTTCTACATTAAAAGAGCGGAGGGACTGGAATTTGATATTTCGTAGGGCAAGAGAGCTAGGACTACAACCAAGGATTAACTACCCGGCAAAACTGAGCATAATCTTTCAGGCAAGGAGATGGACGTTTAATGAAGTAAGGGACTTCCAGACTTTCCTAATGAAAAAGCCAGAGCTCAATGGAAAATTTGATCTCCAATTACAAGACTCCAGAAGAACATAAAAAGGTAAACAAGGGTAACATAGACTCACACATGCAGAAGTGCACATACCCACACCCACAAACACAAGCTCATTACTTGGGATGCAACAAGAGCAAAATGTTCACATCCCTATATGTGGAGCTGATAACTGTCAATATTTGAAATCTCTATGATTATCATGACCTGCAAAAGGGTTATACTTAGAGGGTGTGGGTATGAATGCACTAACATGGAGTCTAAAAAAAAAAAAGACTATTAAGGGGATCAATGGTACTGTAATGGGAAAAAGGAAAGGATGAGCTAGGAAAAGGTAAAATATGCCATCTGAAGAGGCATCAAAACACACTATAGAAGAAGGGAAAGTAAGAGGGAGAGGAACATCATTTAAACACTATTCTCATTGGTTCTGGTTCAAAGAAGGATCAAATTAATCAGTGAAGTTTAAGAATCTAATGTGAATAGACACATAAATTCATTAAATAGAGGAATTGGAGGGAGGGAGAGGAGCATTGTTTGAAATTTACTCTCATTGGTTTGGAATCAAACGGGGAGTAATTTACTCTGATAAGTATAAAAATTTATTGTGTCCTATAGATAGTGGGAGGGTAAGGGGGGTGAAAAGGAGGAGACTAAAGGGAGGGATTATAAGGGAGGGAAATAGTAGTAAGGGGAGAGGGTAGGTTAAGAAGGGGGGTCACTGGGTGGGAACACTGAGGGAGGGGGCGGTCAAAAGGGAAAACTTCAAGGAGGGGAAGGGAGAAGGAATAAACAAAAACATAAACAGGGGAGGGAATAGGATGGAAGGGAAGAGACAGATAGTCATCATTACTGTGAATGTGAATGGGATGAACTCTCCCATAAAACAGAGGCGGATAGCAGAATGGATTAAAAACCATAATCCTACAATATGCTGTCTTCAAGAAACACATTTGAAACAAAGGGATACCCACAGGGTAAAGGTAAAAGGTTGGAGTAAAATTTATTATGCCTCAGCTAAAGTAAAAAAGCAGGGGTAGCAATACTTATCTCAGATAAAGCAAAAGCAAAAATAGATCTAATTAAAAGAGATAAGGAAGGAAACTATATCCTACTAAAAGGCACCATTGAGAATGAAGCAATATCACTACTTAATATATATGCACCAAGTGGTATAGCATCCAAATTCCTAGAGGAGAAGTTAAAGGAATTAGAGGAAGAAATAGATAGCAAAACTATACTAGTGGGGGACCTTAATCTCCCCCTCTCTGAACTCGATAAATCTAACCTCAAAATAAACAAGAAAGAAGTTAAGGAGGTGAATAGAATCTTAGAGAGACTAGATATGATGGATCTCTGGAGAAAACTGAATGGGGATAAAAAGGAATTTACTTTCTTCTCAGCAGTGCATGGTACATACTCAAAAATAGACCATGTAATAGGGCATAAAAACCTCACAATCCAGTGCAGAAAGGCAGAAATAGTAAGCGCATCATTCTCAGATCATGATGCAATAAAAATTATATGCAATAAAGGGCCATGGAAAGATAGACTAAAAACTAATTGGAAACTAAACAATTTAATCCTAAAAAATTGGTGGGTCAAAGAAGAAATTATAGAAACAATCAATAATTTCATTCAAGAGAATGATAATGATGAAACAACATACCAAAATTTGTGGGATGCACTAAAGGCAGTTCTCAGGGGAAGTTTTATATCCCTGAGTGCATACTTAATTAAAGCAGAGAGAAGGGAGGTCAGTGAATTGGACATGCAATTGAAAAAGCTAGAAAAAGAACAAATTGAAAATCCCCAATTTAGTACTAAATTAGAAATACTGAAAACCAAAGGTGAGATTAATAAAATTGAAATTAAGAAAACCATTGAATTAATAAATAAAACCAAGAGCTGGTTTTATGAAAAAATCAACAAAATTGATAGACCCTTAGTCAATATGATAAAAAAAGAAAGAAGAAAACCAAATTATGAGTATCAAAAATAAAAAGGGTGAATCTACCTCCAATGAAGAGGAAATCAAAAAAATAATGAGGAATTATTTTTCCCAATTGTATGCACATAAATATGACAATCTTAGTGAAATGGATGAATATTTACAAAATCACAAATTGCCCAGATTAACTGAAGAGGAAGTGAATTACCTAAATAACCCCATCTCAGAAAAAGAAATCAAACAAGCCATCAATGAACTCCCTAGGAAAAAATCTCCAGGGCCAGATGGGTTCACTATTGAATTCTATCAAACATTTAAAGAACAATTGATTCCAATACTCTACAAACTATTTGGGAAAATTAGTGAAGAAGGAGTCCTACCAAACTCTTTCTATGACACAAATATGGTACTGATCCCTAAATCAGGAAGACATAAAACAGAGAAAGAAAATTATAGACCAATCTCCCTCATGAATTTAGACGCAAAAATTCTAAATAAAATATTAGCCAAAAGACTCCAACAACTTATCACAAAAATAATACACCCTGACCAGGTAGGATTCATTCCAGGAATGCAAGGATGGTTTAATATTAGGAAAACCATCAATATAATTGAGCATATCAACAACAAAACTAGCAAAAACCACATGATCATCTCAATAGATGCAGAAAAGGCTTTTGACAAAGTACAACATCCATTCCTATTAAAAACACTAGAAAGTATAGGAATAAATGGAGCCTTCCTTAAAATAGTTGCTAGCATCTATCTAAAACCATCAGCAAGTATTATATGCAATGGGGATAAACTAGAAGCCTTTCCAATAAGATCAGGAGTGAAACAAGGGTGTCCACTATCACCCCTCTTATTCAATCTGGTACTTGAAACGTTAGCAGTAGCAATTAGAGAAGAAAAAGAAATCAAAGGAATCAAATTAGGCAAAGAAGTGACCAAGCTGTCACTCTTTGCAGATGATATGATGATATACTTAGAGAATCCTAGAGAATCAAGTAAAAAATTACTTGAGACAATAAATAAATTTGGCAAAGTTGCAGGATATAAAATAAACCCACATAAATCCTCAGCATTCCTGTACATCTCTAATAAAACTCAACAGCAAGAGATAGAAAGAGAAATCCCATTTAAAGTCACTGTAGACATTATAAAATATTTGGGAATCTACTTGCCAAAACAAACCCAGAATCTATATGATCACAACTACAAAACACTTCTCACACAAATAAAATCAGATCTAAATAGTTGGAAAAATATCAATTGCTCATGGCTGGGTCGAGCTAATATAATAAAAATGACAATTTTACCCAAACTAAACTATATATTTAGTGCCATACCAATCAATTTACCAAAAAACTACTTTGTAGAGTTAGACAAAATAATAACAAAATTTATTTGGAAAAACAAACGGTCTAGAATATCAAGGGAATTAATGAAAAGAAATGCTAGGGAAGGTGGACTAGCTATGCCAGATCTTCATCTGTATTATACAGCAGCAGTCATCAAAACTGCTTGGTACTGGCAGAGGTGTAGAGTAGTGGATCAATGGAATAGATTAGGTGCAGGAGACCCAGCAGTTAATGAATATAGCAATCTATTGTTCGATAAACCCAAAGACCCCAGTTTTTGGGATAAGAATGCACTATTTGACAAAAACTGCTGGGAAAACTGGAATACAGTATGGCAGAAACTGGGCATAGATCACTATCTAACACCATATACCAAAATCAAGTCTAAATGGGTGCATGATCTAGGTGTAAAGGATGATACTGTAAGCAATTTGGGAAAGCAAGGAATAGTTTACCTGACAGATCTGTGGAGAGGGGAAGACTTTAGGACCAAACAAGAATTAGAGAGCATTATAAAATGCAAAATGGATAATTTTGATTACATTAAATTGAAAAGCTTCTGCACAAACAAAGCCAATGTAACCAAGATCAAGAGGGAGGTGGGAAATTGGGAAAGAATTTTTACAACCTGTGTCTCTGATAAAGGACTCATTTCTAAAATTTATAGAGAACTGAGCCAAATCTATATGAATACAAGTCATTCCCCAATTGAGAAATGGTCAAAGGATATGAATAGGAAGTTTTCAGAGAAAGAAATTAAAGATATCTATAAGCATATGAAGAAATGCTCTAAATCACTATTAATTAGAGAAATGCAAATCAAAACAACTCTGAGATACCACATCTCTCCAGTCAGATTGGCTAAGATGACAAAACAAGAAAATGACAAATGCTGGAGAGGTTGTGGGCAAATTGGAACGCTAATACATTGCTGGTGGAATTGTGAACTTATCCAACCATTCTGGAGAGCAATCTGGAATTATGCCCAAAGGATTATAAATAATTTCATACCCTTTGACCCAGCCATACCACTCCTAGGGTTATATCCCAAAGAGATCATAGTAGTGGGAGGAAGAACCATATGTACAAAAATATTTTTAGCAGCCCTTTTTGTGGTTGCAAAGAATTGGAAACTAAAGGAGTGCCCATCAATTGGGGAATGGCTAAACAAGTTGTGGTATATGAATGTAATGGAATTTTATTGTGCTATAAGAAACGAGGAGGTGACGGATTTCATAATTACCTGGAGAGACTTATACAAACTGATGCTGAGCGAGAAGAGTAGAATCAGAAGAAATTTGTATACAATCACAGACATACCATATCTGTGACGACCAACTATGACAGACTGGAATCTTTTCAGCAATGCAGTGATATAAGTTAATCCCGAATGACTCAAGAAAGTGAGAAATGTGCCATCCAGAGATATAACTAGAAAGAACTGAGCCTGAATCCTGATGGAAGCAAACTAAATGATCTTGTTCTTCTCATTGTTTGGTTGTACTTCTTCCTTACCATCTTTCATCCCACCTAGTACAATATGCCTTTGTAATTGGAATAATGTTTAATATGAATGCATTTGCAGACCCTATACTGTACTATATGATGTCATGAGGGGAGGGGTGAGGGAAGTAAAGGAAATTTGAAAATCAAGGAACTATGGAATTGAATCTTGTCAACTGAAACTAAACTAATAAATTAATTTAAAAAAAAAAATATCGATAAATCAGAAATTTGGACTGCCCATGTGCTAAGTGCAGGTGTTATAAAAGTAGTAAAATTATTTTGTTCAAGGATATTACATACTAAATGGAGCAACAACAGATAAATAAATATATTGATAAATGAATAAATGTGTGTCTGTATTCATGTATATAAGACACTACAGAGAAGAATAAAAATAAACCTGAGGGGTAAGGCTTAATTAACTGTGAAGGGAGGGAAGGGGAACAGAAAAGAGGAAGATATGTTGAAGAGGTAGTATATAACCCAAATCTTGAAAGGAGTCAGGAATTTCACAAGGTATCACTGAAAAGGCACAGCATTCTGGTGCAAAGGCACAATGATGAGACATTTAGTGATGTGTTGAATTTGAGTAATGTGTCTTGCCCAGAGAAAACCAATATTTGGGGCCATCACCTTTATCCTTTGGTTAAGGTGACATTATGATTTGAGCTGCAAACCTCCAGTTTTTATCTTTCTTTGGCATACATAAAGGATTTAGCCCTTATTGGTTCCAAATGACCCATTTTTCATCGTTAGTTTAAAAATCCACAAAAAAGCTGGGGTTTTCTGGAGACACATTAAGTGATTTATAACATTTTTTTCTAGTCCATGGGGCGGAGTCAAGATGGCAGAGTAGAAACAGCACTTCCTCAGAGCTCTAGCCCACACCACTTCAAAATTATGTAAAAGGGGTCTCTAAACAACATCTAGTGCTCCAGAACCCACAAAATGACCCAGAGAAGCTAACCTCTCACTGAGAACGCACAGCAGCTTGGGCTACATAGCTACACATATATAACATATACTGAATTGCTTATCTTCCCAGTAATGGTGGGTGACAAGGGAGGAAGGGAATTAATCTGGAATTCAAAGTTTTAAAATCAAATGTTTTAAAATATATAAAAACTATTATTAATAATATTTTACATATAATTGGGAGATAAGATATGCTGGCATTGGGGCACAAGGATTCCTGCTGGAAAACGTGAAGGTGATATGGGAGAAGAGATGGGAGAGAGAAGATTGGATGAGGGAATATCCTGTAGGACTGCTATTCTGGGGTCATCGGTAGGGGAAAAATGGGGGGAAAATTGTAACTCAAAATCTGACGGAAATGAATGATGTAAACCAGAAGTTTATAAAGCATTTGGAAAAAAAATAATATTTTTTCTGATTCTCCCTTTAAGATGAAAGCCATACATTTTTTTTGAAAGATGACAATGTCCTAGAGCCATACAGAACCATAATGTGCTTAAATAGTCTCCTAGAAAATATGTTTTATATAAATTTTTCTTGATGTGTTTTGTGGTATTTTTTAAATAGAGAATAGTTTTCCACATATGTCTGTATGTTTATATATATATATATATGTATATATATGATATAATATAGTACGTATAATATAGTACACATATACATGTATATATGTGTCTATAATATGTATATATAATATTTATTTGTAACACATGAATAACTCATGAATATTGGAACTGACTCCGTTTTTGCAATAATTCATAAAGGCAATATAATATTGCAATAATTCATAAAGGCAATATAATATTATAGTACTTTGCAACAGCTTGTTCAATAATTACTACACTGATATTTAATTTGCTCTTCATAACCTTGAAAGTTTTTGACATAGAGCTTTTACTATTTGACCAATATGGTGTTTCTTGTTTTATAGATTTTTTAGTGATACAAACTGTGAATGATATTTATTAAGTAAATAAACACATAATTGGCTTATATCTCAGAAATTCAATGATATTCTCATCTTTTAGAAATAAAGATTTGATGCCTTCTGTTAAGAAAGATGGGATCAATATTGTATGTGGTAAAAAAAAAAAAACTGAAACATTGTTTTGCTAATAATTTCTTTGCCACTGGGAGGCATTTTGGCCAATAATTTTAGGTCTTATTCAGCCCCACCAATTTCCAGGTTTCTTCAATATAATAGTAGCAAGCATTTATATAACACTTTAAAGATCCAAATATATTACCCCTTATTTCAATCAATCTTCATAACAACTGAGATATAGGTGCCATTTATTATCTCCATTTTACAAATAAGGAAAATAAAACACAGAGATGTTAAGGGACTTGTCCAGGGTCATACAGCTAGTAAATATCTGAACCAGTATTTAAATCCAGGTCTTTTAGTATCCAAGTCCATCCTTCTTTACATTAGGCCACCTAGAGAACAGAGAGAAGCATTTTTGAGTAATGCATACTAAAGAATTATATGAGGTTAGGTCTAGAGTTGTCAAAACAATGGAAAAATTTTTATAAATTTAGCTACAACCAAAGAATAAAACTACGAATTACATTTTGCATTATCTATGACTACCTCTGGATTGTCTGAGTTTTATACTCTCTCTCTGTGTATATATATATATACATATATATGTATATATATACACATACACTCATGCATGCATAGAATTTATATGTGTATACATATAACGTATGTATTTGAGTATATATACACATACATGTGTGTATATTTCTATATCTCTTCTGGAATGCTTACTATTATTTCTTCTGGCCTACTCACAATTCTTGACTTTCTTCTTAAGTCTCTAAGGACTTAAAAATAATTCTGGAAAGATATTGTTCCTTCTCCACTATCTTCTGACTTCTTTTAATTTTCTCTCCATACATTATAATTTCTGAAGTCAGTTCTTATGTGAGAGACAGTAAAATAAGTATAGAATGAAATTGACCAAGATGATTTTTTTTTTCTAGGAGAATTACTTTGTATGCAGATTAGACACTATTTATGAATATTCTATAGTACCTAGAAATGAAGAGGCAAACTTTTCAGTTTAGCTGTACTATTGACTGTAGTAAATCTACATGGAAATTTATAGTATTCTATGCTATAGAACAGACATGTTGCTGTAACCACAAAAGTCTAGAAATTCTCTCCTTCCTGAATCAATAATAGTAACTAGCATGGACAGTGAGAAATCTAGGCCCTGCCTGACTAAACCACAAAATCAAAGAATGGAGTTTTATGCTTTGACATTACCATCAAGAAGTTGTTTATATAAGTAGATCAGTAGATCAAAAAAAAAAAAATGGCATGCAAACCTCTGTCTACATTATATCCCTCAAGATGTTAGACACTGCATTTGGAGCCACAATTTAGACTAATTAATTGTCAAAATGAACATCTCAATTAAGAAAAAGACAAAGTGGGTTGATATCATAGCTCAAACTGACAAGTTTAGGGAACTTGAGAAAAGACACATTTATTCATTAAAGGCTTATTTGAATGTGGAATTATGCCACAAAGACTTTCCCCTTTGCTATATTTTATGAACCATACTAAAGTTGTATAAATTTGAAAAAATACTTCTAAAATGCACATTGTATGCCATAAATACATATAAATGTAAATTATTATTTGCCTGGGGTTGGCTCCTTAATGTGCTTCCCTTTGTTATTGACATAAGAGTCAGCCTCTGAAGGTGGTTTCATTAAATACAACCTACATGTTCTATTTAATATCTGAGGAAAGAACAAAGTAATAGCATCCCAGTGTGCACTCACTTTTTTAATCCAAACTCATTCAAGCCATAATCAACCATTCATCTTCACTGGGCTGCTTGCCTGAGGAGAATGAATGAGTAAGGTCACTAAAGTATCTTCTGCATCATGTGGTAAATGAATGTAGTGGTATAACAAGAAAGAATGCTTTAAGTACTTTACTCAGCCATTGCTGAGAGGGGGATGGTATCTTGCTATCAGAGAAAAATGGAACCTATCTTTCTTAACAGAAAGCATCACTTAGCTATTTCCAAAAAATGAGAACATCACTGAAATTTTAAAAACATATTTTACAAAAAATAAATATACGTTCAACGTCCTCTGAAATGAAAACAAGGACATCCGTTTGTATAAATCATCCTGCATCATCTCTCTTTTTCTACTGAGGATCCTTCCTGCTTTAAATGTCAGGACTATATTATGATCTCAGCTTTAGCATTTTCTCACACACTGCCATCTCTATAGAGTGAAATTCTGCAATTGGACATTTCCGTTATCATCCAAGAGCTAAATTAGACTTAGATTGTGCCAGAGTAAAAATCTTTCTTTCCACCAAACAGGATTTAACAAGGAATATCTCTTCCTATTACACCTGGGGATGGTAAACCTAGTAATATATTTACTGTTAGGGAAATATTTAGAAACCAAATTAAGTGGAAATAGTACAAGGGCATGCATCTTTTCAGCCTTACTCAGAAAATAATTTTGTTAACAAATATTTTTTTAAATGTGCAATACTGTGATACATAATTTTGAAAAGAATCTGTTATTTCCTTAAAATGTGAAAGTTCTGGTAAGACAAATCAGTTTTTCAGGCAAGGAAAGATACTTGTGGAATTAGAGTGAGGATTCCCTTTGTCATACAAGTAGGTCATTTTTAAGTGTTGGAGCAGGAGTTGAACCAGGACATTCAGATTCCAGGTCCAAGTGAGGTTTAGTGAATAGAATATTTGATTTGTAATTAAAATTAAGAAGATGGGTTCAAATCCAGAACTGGGTATTCCTGGCTGAATCTCTTATTCTCTTTAAACTCTTATGTGAATAATGGAGATGACAATAGAGCCTGCCTCCCAGAGTTACTGTGCATATGAAATGAGAAAATGTATAAAAAGTTTTTTGCAAAACCTAAAAAATTGCAATAGTATTAGCTATACGTGTTAGTTTTATTTATAATTTATAAATTGGAATTTTGGAAATCCAAATTTATAAAATGGATTCAATAAGTGTTAAATCCTTTATGTATGCCAAAAACTGTATAAAAACTGGAGGTTTGAAGCTCAAATCATGTTACCTTAACCAAAGGATAAAGGTGATGGCCCCTTTATTATTATATTATATTATACTTCTGATAATATATATATTACAATATTATACTTCATTAAAATATGGGAGGAGAAAATATTATAAACATATATATGGCAAATCTTCTGTAAATCAAACTATAAATATCCATAAAAGGAAGTATGGTATAACACAGTGCTAGATCTGGAGTTAAAGGATCTGGATTCGAATTCTGGCTCTATAACACACTACATGACTTTTGACAATGAGCTGAACCTCTCTCTGCCTCTTTTCCCATTTGCAAATGAAGGATTTAAATGAGAATTTTTTTTTAAATTCCTGCCTAAGGTGTTTATAAAACCTATATCAGATTGCAGGCTGCCACGCCTGTGGAGTGAGGTTTGAGGGGGAAATAAAGGGACAGAGAGAAAATTTGGAACTCAAGGGATTGTGGAACTAAGTGTTGTAAATTAAAAGTAAATACTAATTTTATTTATTTATTTATTTTGCTTTTTGGAGGGCAGTTGGGGTTACATGACTTGCCCAAGGTCACATGGCTAGTTTTGTGTTAATTGGTTGAGGCTGGATTTGAATTTAAGTCCTCCTGACTCCAGGACCAGTGCTCTATTCACTGCACCACCTAACCACCCCAATATTTTTTAAAAGAGAAAAAAAAATAGGACAACAACAACAACAAAAAGCTCAGGAGATGGAGCTACAGGAATCCCAAAGTCTGAAGCCAGATTTCTCTGCCAGCACAGCATTCATGAATTAGATATCAAAAAATTACATTCATATGAACCTTCAGGTGAGTTCCAAGAAGAAACTGGGTTGAGGACTCATCAGGCAGAGATGCTGCCTTTGGATGCAAACTTGGGGGAACCAATGTTCTGCAGCCTATTGTCACCCTCATGCCACAAGAGACTGAGATGATATAGGAGAGTGTATGCCCTGGAGGTATTGGGGAGAAAGTCTGTATATTTGTTCTGTCTAATCCTTTAATGTAAATATCCCCTTGTAAAATAAAGGTAAAAGAATGGCATTAGGCTGCTCAGCATTGCCTCTCCTAACAATGGAGGTAACAAAGCTGGTGGCAAGGGAGAAGAGGGGTGGTTAAGCGGTGCAGTGAATAGAGTACTAGCCCTGGAGTCAGGAGGACCTGAGTTCAAATCCAGCCTCAGACACTTAACACTTACTAGCTATGTGACCTTGGGCAAGTCACTTAACCTCAATTGTCCCTCCAAAAATAAAAGCTGAGAGAGAGAGAGAGAGAGAGAGAGAGAGAGAGAGAGAGAGAGAGAAAGAGAAGACACCTTAAATTCCTAAGGGTACCTGAGAGCCCTGAGGGGGAGATGTAGCAACCTGTTCCTGAGAAAAAGGGGCCAGAACACACAAGCTATATATTGATATCAAATTATTTTTATGATTTTCATTTTTTTTTCTTTTTGGAGGGGGGTAGGTAGGGCATTTGGGGTTGTGACTTGCCCAAGGTCACATGGCTAGTTTTATTTCAAGTGTCTGAGGCCAGATCAGAACTCAGGTCTTCCTGACTCCAGGGCTGGGGCTCTATTCACTGTACCACATAGCCACCCCTGATTTATTGTTGATGAGATTTTTTATATTCATGGTTTTTCCAGCATTCAATCATCCTTGCATTCCTGGTATAAAGCTTTCTTAATTGTAATAATTTCTTTTGTCAAAAAATATTCCTTCCTAATCATAAATCAGTAACTTTTAATAGACTACTTGTAAAGCCAAACACAAGCAGCTCTCCAGGGTACTGCTGCTGGGAATAACTTTAAGGTTCTGATCACATATATAGTGAATTTTCTATTCAGCAATAAACTAAAGCAAAGCATTCACAGAAACCAAAGTATAGCATTCACAGCAATATCACATGATAATTTATTAGTAAAGTGGCCACCTATTCTTAAACAAAAGATATTCATTAAGTCTCAATCTGAATCAATTAATATAAAGTACCCATCTAAAGTCTTCTTTCATCTTGATTGGAGACTGGTTTCCAATCATCCTTAACTCAATCATCCTTAAGGAGTACAAAGTACAAAGGTCTCCTAACCCTAGGTCACAATAAGTCATAATCTTGTTACTCATCACTAAGTACCCCAGTAAAAGTCCTTTTATCTTTACTCTAGTCTAACTTCCAAACTCCATGGTTCCTCTTCCAAGCTCCCAGCTCTTGCCTGAATTCACCCAATTGTCACCTGGATTCACAGGTAGGCTGTTCCTAGTTCCAGGTCCAGCTCCTGGTCCAACTTCACACATCAAGTTTAGCAGAGTTACAACAACATTCACACACATTGCTGGCACTATCATCAATGTACCTTCTGCCTGTGAAATCAACACAGACCAAGAGACAAGGCTTCTGCTTGAGAAATTAACACAAATGATCAGTAAAGTCCCAGGACCTCCGAAACATCATTAAAACCTTCCTTTAGGACTTCTGCAAATAGACGCAGGAAAGTTCTCTTTCAGGGCTTCTGGTCCCAGGGCCTCTATAACAAGAATAATGCCCTCTATCAACAGACAGATCTAACAAAGTAACATCAACACAGACAGAGTGCTGGCACCACAAACATCCTTTCCCCCAGTTCTGCTCAGTAACAGCTGTGCTCCAGCTTGTATATCATCGGCTTCTTCCTGTTCTGCCATTCTCTTATGTCCATCCTGTTCTGGTTTTTGGCAAGTTCCTCCCACTGTGGGCTTCACAGGTTCTCTTTCTAAAAAAGATGAAATAACTACAGATAAGGATCAAAGACACTAGCTGAAACAAGGAGCTAAATACTTGAATGTCTTAAACAAGGAGCTAAATTACTCCTTTACTTGCCATTACACTACTATAAACACTTGTCCTCTCCTAATTGTGAACCTCAGCAGTGAATTTTTATTTTTGTGATTTCTGTGCCTTAAGTACTCACTCCACTTTCAAAGCCTGCATCCATTCGGTATGGTAGTAGAGAGTATTCATGAAAAATTAAAATTTCATCCACACATACATCAATTTACACACACACACATGCACACACACACGCACATGCATGTACACACACAAACACAAATACAAACACACCCCACAGATCAATTAGTGTCTAAGCCTTTAATTGAAACACTAGAGTGAATTTAGCCAGAGTAACCCTTAATAAGGAGATGAGCAATCCATCAGCAAGTTTAAAACAGAAAGCTTTTCAAGTACTAGCTAGAGTTCACAGTCCACTGGCTTAGTCCTTTAGAATTCATGTCTATTTCTATGCTATGAAATGTCATTTAAATAGGCCTTACATAGAGAAAATTTAAATAAAATGGCATTATTTTTAAGCTCCTCTTGTAAAATTTGACTAATTTAACAATATAAAAATCTACTTACTTGCAGCCTTTAGGATCCCCTGGGTTCTTTATAGGTCTTTCTGCCAACTGTTTCAACTCCCTAAACAAGAACCCATGTCTCCTAGGATGCTCCAGAGTTCTAATTAACATAAAGCTAAGAAGTTTTCAAGGGTTTTAAATGCAAGCAAATTAAAAATTGATCCATGGAATAATTTTACACCTCTAACAGTGAATTAAAAGATTTCTTGGGTTTAAATAGTTTTTATCTTCTTGCCTGGCATTCTTTCCCTGTATACAGAATACTGGAGAGGCAGTAGCAGGTTCTTAAGTCTCTCAGAGAAGGAATGATGTTGAATAATACAATTATTGACAGTTTCAAATATTACATGGGGTCAATTATACATTGCAAATTTGCTCTATACATGGTATTCTTAATCAAAATGCCCGGAATTTCAATGCATTAATCTCTATTTTCCCTGTTTTGGGATTTTAAAAATCTGGATCTTTTATACATTTCCCACAACAACAGTCTGAGACAGTGTGGAAAAAGTCATTTACCTTTTCTGTCCTATTAGGCAATCTAATAGGAATGAAGTAGTGCCTCAGAATAGTTTTAATTTGCATTTCTTTAGTCAATAGTGAGTGATAATATCTTCTTTTCATATGGCTATAGGCAGCTTTACTTTATCTGAAAAGTGATGATATCTTTTGATCATTTATCAGTTGGAGAATAGCTCTTAATTTTTAGAAATTTGACTCAGTCCTCTATATGTTTGAGAAATAAGGCCTTTATCAGAAAAACTTCCTTCAATTTCTTTTTTCACAATTACAGTTGCTAACTGTATGTGCCTCCAACCTGTCCCCCTCATATATTCTGTTCTCTCTCTTCTTTCACCTTGTCCCTCCTCAGGTGTTTTGCTTCTGACTACCCCTGCCCCAGTATGCCCTCTCTTCTATCACTTCCCCTACTCTTAACCCTTCCCTCCTATTTTCATGTTGGGAATGATAAATTTCTCTACCTAAGGTTCACTCACTCCCCCTAACATCTCCCCTATTCTCCACTGTAAAAGTTTTTTCTTGATTCTTTTATGTGAGATAATTTACCCCTTTCTCTTTTGCCCAATACATTCCTCTCTCACCCCTTAATTTTATTTTCTAGATGTTACCACTTCATATTAAACTCACACCTATTCCCTCTGTCTATGTATACTCCTTCTAGCTACCATAATAATGAGAAAATTCTAATGGTTACAAATATTCTCTTCCCATATAGAAATGTAAATAGATTAACATTAAGTCCCTTATGATTTCCCTTTCTTGTTTATCTTTTAATGGTTAAGTCATGTATTTGAAAGTCAAATTTTCTATTCAGCTCATGATCTTTTCTCAAGAATGCTTGAAATTCCTCCATCTAATTGAATGCCCATTTATTCCCCCTTGAAGAATTATACTCAGTTTTGCTGGGTAGGTAATTCTTGGTCATAGTCCTAGATCCCTGCCCTCTGTAATATCATATTCCAAGATGTCTGCTCCTTTAATATAGAAGCTGTTAATTTTTGTGTTATCCTGTTTGTGGCTCCATGATAATTGAATTTTTTCTTTCTGGCTGGTTGCAATAGTTTCTCCTCGACCTGGGAACTCTGGAATTTGGCTATCATATTCCTGGTAGTTTTTGTTTTGGGATCTCTTTCAGGAGGTTATCAGTGGATTTTCCAATTTCTATTTTACACTCAGGTTCTAGAATATTGGGTTAGTTTTCCTTTATAATTTCTTGAAATATTATTTCTAGGCTCTTTTTTTATCATGGCTTTTAGGAAGTTCAATAATTTTTAAATGTTTTCTCTTCAATCTATTGCCCAGGTCAGTTGTTTTTCCAATGAGATATTTCACATGGTTGTGTTCCTTTTTTTTTATTATTATTCTTTTAGTTTTGTTTTGTTTCTTGATTTCTCATAAAGTCATTAGCTTCCATTTGCTCCATTCTAATTTTTAAGGAATTATTTTCTTCACTGAGCTTTTGGACCTCCTTTTCTTCTTAGCCAATTCTTCTTTTTAAGACATTCTTCTGATTGACTTTTTGAATTATTTTTTTTTTCCAATTTGGCCTAGTCTGCTTTTAAGATGTTATTTTCTTTAGTATTTTTTGGTGTCTCCTTTGACAAGTTGTTGACTAATTTTTCATGATTTTCTTGTATCACTCTGATTTCTCTTCCCATTTTTCCTCTACTTTTCTCATTGTTTTTCAAAATCATTTTTTGAGGTCTTCCATTGGTTGAGAGCAATTTATGTTTTTCTTGGAGGCTTTGGATATAGGAGTTTTGACTTTGTCATCTTCTTGTGAGTGTATGTTTTGATCTTTCTTATCATCATCATAATAATATATATATATTATATATAGCAATACATAGTAATACTGTAATATATAGTAATATATATATATTACACAAATATACATAGTTATATAAATATATACATATATTACTAAAAATGTATTTGTATAAAATTGCACAAAATCCCTATATAGTTCTTTATCTGATATATTTATTTTGAATATATGTATATATATATATACATATGTGTGTGTGTGTGTGTGTGTGTGTGTATTTTAATTTTAGGGGTTTTTGGTATGACAACAATACCTTTCTTTTGGCTTTGCCCAGTTATCCATTCTACATCACTGGAATCTGGAAAATCTGTGTAAAAAATTTTGGTACTCCCTTCAGACTAGAGAAGTCTGAATTATTAGAGTATTAAAAATGAGATATGTTGGGGAAGCTAGGTGGCGCAGTGAATAGAGCGCCAGCCCTGGAATCAGAAGGACCTGAGTTTGGAGCCGGCCTCAGACACTTAATCCACATAAACAAAAACCTAGCCGTGTAACCTTAGGCAAGTTACTTAACCCCAATTGCCCTAAAGGGGCGGCTAGGTGGTGCAGTGAGTAAGAGTGCCGGCCTCGGAGTTGGGATGACCCGAGATCAGATCCGGCCTCAGAAAATGAGCACCCACGCATAAATAATGACTAGCCGTGTAACCTTGAGCAAGTTACTTAACCCCAATTGCTTTAACAAAAAAAAAAAAGAGAGAGATATGTTGATATTATACAATATTAAAATATATTTTTTGCATTTCTGAATTTCTAAACTTTGTCCACTGGCCTTCATGTGTCATCTCCAGCTTTCACAAAATTCCAAAAAGTTCCCATTTAATTTCTTATGCCAAACCTCAATATATCAAAACTGCAATGTGGAAAATCATGATGTGGAATGGATAATTGTATAATTAAACTGACTTATTTTATCTCTAATAGTTTCTGTTTTGCTTACCTAAAAATGTATGCTCATCTACAATAGTTTTAGCATATTTTGGTTCATCTAGCCTTTTATTTTAAAAGATAGATCAGAGAGATGGCACCTTTTTAAAACTATTTTGTGTTTGAATCCAAATTTAATCATTCATTTTAACTCCTGTGAGAAAATGCCCTTAGCTAAGGTGGCTGATTGACTATTACTCTAAAGGGTAACCTTTAGAAAAGTTTACCTGCCTTTCAGTTTTGTTTCTAAGTGTATTTGTACTGGCTTAAAGTAAATGAAGAAAAAAAGAAGTGACTTCAAAGCTAATAACATGTAATTTAAGCACATAAAATTTGTCATTTGAATTAGAAAAGCATTAGTAGCAAGTAGCTGAGGATGTACTTTCTCATGATTAACTATTTTAGAGTTCCATGACAATGAAATACATATGTAAATATGGATGTGTATGTGTATTTGTGTGTGTATAATATGTATATACTTATATATATGTATATAGTTATATATTTATAATATATACACATATATATCACATACATTTAAAATATTTCAGGTCTTAGAAAGCCTTCTCTTTATCTTGATGTATTTGCGAAATATAAAGCTTAACTTCATGTTAGAAATCAAGAATATAGGTATCATTTTTCCTTTTTCTTGGGATTTTTCAAAATAATCCTGTTATTGAAGGGACATTTAGAATTGGGGAACAAAGGAGAAAGAGGCTTGTAATCATTTTGAGCAACTAATGACCTAGGTAGGAATTTTGTTTGAATAATTTGCCAGTGAGTTAAATTATGAGACAAAAGCTAAGACAGCAGGACAGCCCCAAAATGACTTGCAGGAGGCAAAAGTATGTAGTCAGCTATTAAATGGGTGTTTGAAAACAAACAAACATAAATACATGTTCAGTTTATTTGGAAGAGTCTGCCATGCTAATAATATAGGTAAACCATGCAAGCAGCTATTTATCTCTGAGCCTAGGGATATACTTACTTATAACGTGATGAGCTAGTGACTTACAAGGCTTAACAGAAGTGACAAACTTCACGTGACAAACTTCACGAGAGTACAATAAAAAAAAATCCAAATTCATTTATAAAGTTTAAGTATTCCTAGATGCTGTTCAAGGTATCCCCATTTTCTCACATCACAATGAAATAGGATGATAAAAATAAACTTTTTCTTCCTGGTAAAAGATGGACTAACAATACAGAATCATTATAATGTATCCTTGAAAATGCCTCCATTTTTAATAACTAAGTGGATACTGAAAAAATATAAACAAAGTACTTGTTTCATTGTTAAGACATGAATAATATAGGAACAACAAACACTCTACTACATAACGGGACTCAACGAAAAAGATTATTTGTCTGGTTAACATCTTTCTTTTCCAAATATATATGGTATTGTAGAAAAAGATTTGAAATGGAGACAGAATATATTTTTTGAGGAAAGAGTCTATATGGGTACCATCCCTTCTTCCATCATATGAGTGTAATGAATATAAGAGCATGGAAGAAAAAGAACTGAAAGCCAGGGAGTATACATCATAATCACACAGAAAATAGTAGAAGTCATAGGGATGATTTTCTCAACTAAAGCATCCATAGATAAAAGACACTGTAATGCTTTTTGATGTCAAGTTTACCTGAAATCTTGGAACCCTTCAATGAGATTAGCTCCAGGAATAGAATTGGGAATGAATCATCACCTTTCCTTAATTTCAGGAAAATAATGTAGAAGGAAAAATAATTGAAAACAAAATAATAAAATTAATAAACAACAGTTTTTGTAGTGACAAAAATGGAGATGTTAGAAAGAAGACAGAAAACTTAACCCTTGCTAGAATTATGGAGGATGTTAAATATTGGAAAAATTGAAGGAAAAAGACACACTAGCTAATTGAATATGCAACTAAAGTTTCAAAATAGATATGATTCTCATTCTGAATGAGTATCAGATAAAGAGTTTCCTGCTTGAAAGGGAAAGGAAGCTTTTTATCCATTTAAGAATGAGAGAGTTGAGTAACAGTAGGTATCAGGTGAGATTTTATATAATAAGAAGCCAGAAGAAGAGAATAACAATAACTACTGGTGATTCTCTGTGTAGTAGTATTGGGCTGGGTCTTTTTCAAGTTGATAATAACAAAAAACTAATCTGTTGCCTTCCTAGGGCATGAATCCAAGATATAATAGAGAACTTCCCAAGATTTATCAAGATGGGTGACGACTATCCATTTATGATGATACATACAGGTACAGATGATATTTCTTACAAAGTATTGCCAATTAATATGAAGACTTGGGTAAGAAACTGAAGACCATATGGACACAGGCTGTGTTTTACTAATTTTTCTAAATGAATTCAAGGAATAGAGGAGAGAGAAAAATTATATTTGATAAGTGAAGAATTAATAAGAAGGTGCTGTCTAAAAATAAGATTTGTATTTCTGAATCATGGCTTCCAATATGAGGTTTAAAAATTCCTGGCTAGAGATGGAATACATCTCATGAAGTCTGATAGGAATAGGTAGCTAGGTGGCTTTTTGAATAGAGGACTGGCCCTGCAGTCAAGAAGTTTTTAGTTCTAAACTGACCTCAAACGTTTATTTCTGCCCACTCTTTTTCTTTCACCCAAAATAACAATATATTTGCCAGGTGGTTTGAAAATCTACTCAAGGCGGAGCCAAGATGGTGGAGTAGAAACAAAACATCCAAGGTAGTCTCCCCCCAGATCACCTCCAAACCATGTAAAACAGGACTCTGAAAAACTTCTGGAGCCCCACCCCCCAAAGAATGACACAGAGAAGCTAACCTCCTGCGGAGGACAGCCCAACAGCCCTGCAGGAAGGGCCAGCTCAGTGCTCTGGAAGTTGACAGCCCAGCTCGCTGAGAGCTGAGGCCAGGTCCCTATGAGCTGTGGTTTTAGCCCCAGGGAGGCTGGGCCAGCAGACAGCTGGAGGGACCCCAGAACACCAGCATCTGTGGTGATTCCAGAATTATCAACACAGACATGCCTAGCACAAAGTGAGAGGTTAGTGCCCTATGGACTTTGGGACCAGTATTTGGGGAATGCGTCAGCTTCCTCCCCTAGGGCCTAGAAGACACTGAGGAGACACGCCATTTTGCAGTTTCAGTGGCAGCTCCAGCTCCTGGCCTGTGAACTGTAGGGAGATCCAGCAATCAGTCTTGGGGGGTAATCGCTCTTGCTTTAACCTCCCTGTATCTGGATTGTGGTCGGGGGTGAAAGTTGTGGGGTGGGTATACAGCTTGCCAGAACTGGAAGTTGTGAAGACCCCAACTTTGGTATGGAAGCTCCCATGTCTTGTGGCAGAGTCCTACTGTGGCAACAAGGCCAAAAGTCAAGTAATTAGGTGGCAACATGCCTAGGCAAAGGAAACAAAATAAACACAAAAATGCAACCTTAGACTCCTATTTGGGGGGCAAAGAGGATCGAAGCTTGGAACAGGAGGAGGACTGTGAGGTCAGAAATTGTGCACCAAAAGCCCCAAAGGAAAATATGAGCAAGTTACAGGCCATAGAGGATGTTAAGAAGGACTTTAAAAATCAAATAAGAGAAGTGGAGGAAAAATTGGGAAGAGAAATGAGAAGGATGCAGGAAAAGTATGAAATGAGGGTCAATAGCCTCACTGAGGAAAATGACACCTTTAAAAATAGACTAACTCAAATGGCAAAGGAGGCCCAAAAGGGCAATGAGGAGAAGAATGCCTTAAAAAGCTGAATTTGCCAGATGGAAAAAGAATCTCAAAAACTAACTGAGGAGATTCATTCCTTCAGAGTTAGACTGGAGCAAATGGAAGCTAATGACTTTATGAGAAATCAAAATGAGGTTAAACAGATCCAAGCCAATGAAAGAATAGAAGGCAATTTGAAATATCTCATGGGAAAAACCACTGACCTGGAAAATACATCCAGGAGAGTAAAAGAAAAAATCCAAAAAAAAAAAAAATCCCAAAAAGAAAACACCTACGAATATTATAGCCAGGTGCCAGAATTACCAGATCAAGGAGAAAATATTCCAAGCAGCCAGGAAGAAACAATTTCAATACTGTGGAAACACAATCAGAATAGCACAGGACCTGGCAGCTTCTACACTGAAGGATCGAAGGGCATGGAATATGATATTCCAGAGGGCAAAAGAGCTGGGATTGAAGCCAAGGGTAACCTACCCAGCAAAACTGAGTATTTTGTTTCAGGGGAAAATATGGTCATTCTGTGGAATAGAGGACTTTCAAGCATTCTTGAGGAAAAAACCAGAATTGAATAGAAATCTGACATCCAGACAGAAGAAGCAAGAGATGCCTGAAAAGGCAATCAGGGAAAAGAAATCAAAAGGAACTTATCAAAGTTGAACTATTTACATTCCTACATGGAAAAACAATAACTGTGACTGATGAAATCTTTCTCAGTATGAAAATAGTGGAAGAAGGGTATATGGGTATATGAATACATATGTGAATGTGTGTATATATGTTTATAGTTATACATGGGTAGAGGGCATAGGTTGAATTTGTTGGGAAGGGATGATACTTAAGGGGTGAAGTTAAGAGGTGAGACAGGTAAGTGGCAAGAGGAGATTGGGAGAGACAGGGTAGGGTAAACTATCTCATGTAGAAGAAACAAGTGGAAGTGGCTGCAGGGGAGGGGAAGAACAGGAAGGCAAAAAGGCAAAACCATATTCTCATTGAATTTAGCTCAAGGAGGGATTGACATACATACTAAATGGGATATCTCACCCTGCAGCAGAGTAGGGGGATGGGGGATGAGAGGGGGGATGATGTAGGGGTGGGCACTCTGAGGGAAGAGCAGGTTGGAAGTACCCACTATCAAAGAGGGACAGGATCAAAGTAGGGAATGGAGCAGTTCAGGGGTGGGATGGGTGGGAGGGAATTATAAGCAGCCTTTTACAATATATCTACTATGGTAATGTTTTGCATAGCTATACAAGTACAACACATACTGAATTACTTATATTTCCAGAGGGAATGGGTGACAAGGGAGGAAGGGAATGGATCTGAAATTTGAGGTCCTAAAATTAAATGTTTCAAACATATATAATACTATTATTAATATCATTTTGCATGTAATTGGGCGATAAGATGTTCAGGCAGTGGGGCACAGAGATTCACCTTGCTGTAATGGAAAAGTTGAAGGCGGTATGGGAGAAGATGTGGGGGAGAGCAGATTGGATGAGGGGATATCTTGTGGGACTGCTATTCTGGGATGTTGGGTAGAGGAAAAATGGGAAAAAATTGTAACTCAAAATCTGGTGGAAATGAATGATGTAAACCAGAAGTTAGTAAAGCATTTGTTAAAAAAAAAAAAACAGTCTAATCAAAAGTAATCTAAACTAAAATGAATACCAGAAGGAGATATCTACATTTTTATATCCCATAAGTTATATATTATGGCAAATAGGAAAGAAGGAGGATGAGGAGTAAGAGCAGAAAGAAGAGGAGGAGGAGGAGGAAGAGGAGAGGAAAGTTGCTGAGAAACATAGAAATTAACAAAAGGGGGAAAAAAAGCAAGAAGCTAGTAGCAAACTCTTTGGGCTTCAGATGGCTATATTTGAAGGTTCAGAGTTTATACAATAAACAAAAGGAACTACATATAATAATATGAAGGTACAAATTAAACTTTATATATACCAATAAGACTTGGAATGAAAGTCATGACTACTGGTGGCTCTGGACGAGTATCCCTAATTCAAAAAAAAAACAAGAAAATGAAAAGCAAGTATGTGGTGTGATCGTGTATTGAGAAGGTATCCATGGGAAGAAATCCAGCAATCACAGAAATGAAGCCTAGCAGAGAATGTTTGGCTAATGTTCAAGGGGTATTTTTTTTTTTATCATTGAAATTTACTATAGACCACCTGAGGGGGAGGGGAGAAGAGAAAAGAGAAATTCTCAAGAATCAAAGAAATGGGGTAGCAGGTAGACTCAAAACAGCAGAGTAGGAACATGAACTCCCCTGAACTCTCCCAAATTCTCTAGCAAACTACTTTGAAGTAACACATCAAACTGAATTCTGGAGTTGAACCACAAAAGATCAGGTAAAAACAATTTTCTAGCCCAGAGACATCAAACAAAAAATGTGAATTGGGAAAAAAAAAACCAAGACTTCTTGGATGAAATTTTAAAAACATGATGTAGAGAAAAAATTGGAAAAGAAATGAGAGGAATGCAAGATAATTATGGAAAAAAAAGAGTTGATGGCTTTTTTAAAGTGGCCGAAAAAATACTAAAAAAATTACGTCTTAAAAAACAAAATTGTGGGGCATCTAGGTGGCGCAGTGAGTAGAGCGCTGGCCCTGGAGTCAGAAGGACCTGAGTTCAGATCCAGCCTCAGACACTTAATGCACACACACACACACACACACACACACACACACACACACACAAAACCTAGCCGTGTGACCTTGGGCAAGTTACTTAACCCCAATTGCCCTCAAAAAAAAAAAAATTGTCCAAATGGTAAAAGAGGCACAAATATCCAGTGAAGAGAATTCCCTAAAAAGTAGAACTGGCCAAATGGGAAAAAAGTAGTTGCATAAAATAACTGAAGAAAATAATTCCTTAAAAATTAAAATTGTTTAAGTGGAAGCTAACAGCTTTATTAGATAGATATCAAGAAACAATAAAACAAAATTTAAAAACAGAAAGTAATATAAAATATTTCGTTGGAAAAAGAACTGACCTGGAAAATAAGTGAGGAGAGACAATTTAATGGTGGTTTAACTACCCAAATGCCATGATAAAAGAAAAAAAAAAGGTCCTAGACATCACCTTTCAAGAAGTTTTTCAAGGAAGGTTTCTCTGATATCTGAGAAACAGAGGGTAAAATAGAATTTGAAAGAATACACAGAGCACCTCCTGAAAGAGATCCAAAAGTGAAAACTCCCAGGAGTTTCATAGCAAAATTCCAGAGGCACCAGATCAAGGAGAAAAATATTTCAAGTAGCCAGGAAGATATATTTGACATATCATGGAGCCATAATCTGCATCACAGGAGATTTATCAATTCCCACATAAGAGGATCTGTGGACTTGGAATGATATTCCAGCCTGTCAAGGAGGTAGGGTTACAAAACAATAAACATCAACAACTTACTCAGCAAAACAGTATAATTCTCCAGAAAAAACTGGAAATTTAAACATACAAAAGACTTTTTCAAGCATTCCTCAGGAAAAGACCAGAGCTGTACAGAAAATCTGGCTTTCAAATATAAGACTAAAGAAAAGCATAGAAAGGATACATAAACATAAACAAAGGATACATAAACAAAAATCATAAGGATTCAATAAGGTTAAACTGTTTAATCTCTTTGTGAAGATGATAGTTATAATCACTAAGAACTTTATTATTAGGGAGATTAGGAAGTAGGGCATGAATGTGAGTTGAATATGTTGGGAAGATTTCCCAAAAAATAAAATTAAATTAAGATGTGAGAAAGAAGAATGCTTTGGAGGAGAAAGGTGTAGGAAGAATGTAGTATAAAAGATGCATGATTGGAAACTAAAGGGGTGTCCATCAATTGGGGAATGGCTAAACAAGTTGTGGTATATGAATGTAATGGAATATTATTGTGCTATAAGAAACGAGGAGGTGATGGATTTCATAATTACCTGGAGAGACTTATACAAACTGATACTGAGCGAGAAGAGTAGAATCAGAAGAAATTTGTATACAATCACAGACATACCATATCTGTGATGACTATGACAGACTGGACTCTTTTCAGCAATGCAGTGATATAAGTCAATCCCGAAAGACCCTAGAAAGTGAGAAATGCGCCATCCAGAGATATAACTAGAAAGAACTGAGCATGAATCCTGATGGAAGCAAACTAAATGATCTTTTTCTTTTCATTGTTTGGTTTTATTTCTTCCTTACCATCTTTCATCCCACCTAGTACAATACACCTTTGTAATTTGAATAATGTCTAATATGAATGAATTTGCAGATCCTCTACTGAACAATATGCTGTCTTGGGGGGAAGGGCGAGGGAAGTAAAGGAAATTTGAAAATCAAGGAACTATGGAATTGAATCTTGTTAACTGAAACTAAACTTACAAATTAATTTTAAAAAAAGATGCATGAAAGAAAGATCTTTTATAGTAGCAGGATGGTGTGGGGGGTTACAGATAATGCTTGAACCTTACTCCCATTTGAATTAGCTCAAAGAGGGAAAAACACACAACCAGGTGGGTGTAGAAATACATCTCACACAACCTGGAAGTAAGAGCTAAAGGGGATAAAAGAAAGGGGAGGCTTATAGAAGAGAGGGCAGATTAGGGAAGGCAGTGGTTAGAAGCAAAACAGATTTTGAGGAGGAATAGAGTAAAAAGAGAAGAATATATGGGTGAAAATAGGATGGAATAAAATATGCAGTTGGTAATCATAAATATGAATGTAAATTGTATTAACTCACCCATAAAACAGAAGTGGATAGCATAACAGTTTAAAAAACAGAATCTAATAAAACAAACTAACAAAAAGAACTGGTCTCTGCTAGTGTTTCTGTATGGAAATTCTTTCCCAGAATACTTTAGGAAATTTATGTTTTTCCAAATTCTGAAGGTGGCAGGGTGTGAAAGACGGAGTGGTAGATTAATCAGGAAAAGACATTATGGTTCTCTTGCAAAAAATGAAAGTTGAGAATCAACATAAAGACATTATTAGTTTGAAGGAATCCACTGAAATAAAATAAATAAATAAAACCACCATGAAATATTGACACAGAGTTTAAGATTAAAGATGACATTTTCAGGAAATGAGATAGGAGCACATAGATGAGAGTCAGTAAAGATCTAATCACTCAGTGTTTCTTGTAAATACCGTGTTATAAGTGTATATTCAGTCTGCTTTGAGTCATTTTTGAAAATGAAATAACTTTTAAAAAGTTCATACAAATGCTTAATACTTATTTCCTTCCTTCCTTGATTGCTTTCTTCCTTGCTTCCTTCCTTCCTTTCTTCCTTCCTCCTTCTTTCCTCCTTTCCTTATGCTTTCTCTCATCTCTCCATTTTAAAAAAATTCCCTCTTTTCTGAGTCTTTGTCTCCACTTTAGTTTTTTTTTTCTTTCTGCATTTTCCCCCTCTCTGTCTCCTCCTCCACCCTGTTTCTGTTTCTGTCTCTCTATATCTCTTTCTGTACATCTCTCTCTCTTCTTTCTCTGCATCTCTTTTACTCTTTCTCTGAGTCTCTATGTGTGTCTCTCCTTTTTCTCTGTATCTCTTTTTTGGTCTCTAGATCTTTGATTTTATCATTCTTCCCTATCTCTTTGTACTCTCTACCCACCTCTTTCCACACCCCCCTTTCCTAAGGTGATACCCTTCTCACATGTGAATAGTTTTGCCAAGGGAAGGGACAGGATTAAAAATAGTTGTGAGACACACAGAGAAAAGATATTCTTTCAGAGGAAAAATGTATTAGTGTCTAGCTTCTCAGCATATAATTGAAGTGCAACTGATATGAGCATCATACCATACAATATTTTCTTCCTAGTGTCTGAAAAATGTGTTCAAGGTATTAAATAAAATTGTTTAAGTCATAACAATCTCCTCAATTCCTTCCTATCAAGCATACCTTCCCCCCATACATATATCTTTGCTTTACCCTATACACATACATTTCAATCATTCACATTTTTAGAATTTGGTTTTTGGAGGATTTTTTTAGGAGGTGAGGTAGGGGATTGCCTTAACTGTTCAAATATTTGTGACATCTGGTATAACTGAAATCAGAAAAACAAGAGCATTAACTCTTACATAAACCATATATTAAATCTTCCATAATGCCTTCTATAAGAAACAGAGATGCTTGGGGCGGCTGGGTGGCACAGTGAGTAAGAGTGCCGGCCCCAGAGGGGGGTGGACCGGCCTCAGAAAATGAGCACCCACACATAAATAATGACTGGCTGTGTAACCTTGAGCAAGTTATTTAATCCCAATTGCTTTAAAAGAAAAGATAAGAAAAGAAACAGAGATGCTCCAAACAGAATGGAAAAATCCAAGTTATACTGTGAAGTTGACTTTATGATGGAACCCTATCCAAATGCCTATACTGAGTGCAGTTTGTATCTTATAATGTAACGTAGTGACCATTTCCAGTAGTATTTTAAAGTAAAGTGTGTTCTAGAGTATCAAAAAGATATTATTATCATGCTTTGCATCACGCCTGTAAGTGTTCATTTCACCTGTAATCCCTATTATCATGTTTTCAGAAGTCAATTGTCAGCGAGTTCAATCAATTGTGTCATGTAATATCTAAATGTACTCTGATGGAGAGAACTGCAAAAGGGAAAAAGGTATTAAAGCCACCCATGCACACACATACTCCTCATAGTGAATAATTAACATCACAGGATCTTGACTATGCCAATAGTATCACTTTAAAAATATAAGAGGTATAGAATAAATATTCAGTGGCACTAAAAGCTGTAATTTGAAAGTTCAAATCTAGAGCTTCAGTACTGGTAAATACTTTAATATTCAAAAGTTCTGTGATTTCATTTCTTGGTATTCTCTCCCAAAACTTTTAGAAACTGCCTCCCCTTCTTCATAATATATAAGAGTTGCAAGACCAGATTTAAAAGTTATGTTGCCAGATTGCCAACTTGGATGTTAGGTTTTATGAATGTATTTAGTCTCTCAGTCGATAACAGGTATACAATGAAGAACTAAGCATTCCCTATTTGATTTGATTTGCCGGAGGTGTTTTTATTTTTTTTCAAATGCTTTATTTACTTCTGGTTTACATCATTCATCTATGAGATTTTGAGTTACAGTTTTTTCCCCATGTTTTCCCTATCCCTGACCCCAGAATAGCAGTCCCACAGGATATCCCCTCACCCCATCTGCTCTCTCCTATATCTTCTCCCATACTCCCTTTGACTTTTTCAGTAGGGCAAGGTGAATCTTTGTGCCCCAATTCCTGTATATCTTATTTCCCAAGTACATGTAAAATTATATTAATAATAGCATTTATATATTTTTAAACATTTGATTTTAAAACTTTGAATTTCAGATTCATTCCCTTCCTCCCTTGTCACCCACCCTTAATGGGAAAATAAACAATTCAGTATATGTTGTACATGTGAAACTATGTAAAACATTGCCATAGCAGATATATTGTAAAAGACTGACTATAATTTCCTCCCTCCTATCCCACCTTCCTCTTGGTCTATTCCCCACTTTGATCCTGTCCCTTTTCAAAAGTAGGTGCTTCCAACTTCCCTGCCTCCCTTCCCTCCTACCTTCCGTTCCATCATCCCCCCTCTCGTCCCCTTCCCCTTTACTCTCCTGCAGGGTAAGATATCCTATTTAGTATGCATGTCACTGTCTCCCTGATCCAAATTCAATGAGAATAAGGTTTTGCCTTTTTGCCTTCCTGTTCTTCCCCTCCCTTGTAACCATTTTCCCCTGCCTCTTCTATATGACATAGTTTACCCCATTTTGACTCTCCCCATCTCCTCTTGTTATATTCCTCTCTCACCTCTTAAATTTCACCTTTTAATAATCATCCCTTCCTATTAAATTGGTCCTATGACCTCTATCTATGTATATCTGTAAACATATATATACACATTCACATATGTATTCATATGCCCATATACCCTTCTTCAACTATTTTCATACTGAGAAAAGTTTCATCAGTAAAAGTTATTGTTTTTCTCTTTGGGAATGTAAATAGTTCAACTTTGATAAGTTCATAATGATTTCTTTTCCCTGTTTACCTTCTCAAGCATCTCTTGCTTCTTGTATCTAAATGTCAAATTTTCTATTCAACTCTGGTTTTTTCATCAAGAATGCTTGAAAGTCCTTTATTCTACTGAATAACCATATTTTCCTGTGAAACATGGTACTCCATTTTTTTCTGGATAGGTGATTCTTGCTTTTAATCCGAGTTCCTTTGGCTTCTGGAATATCATATTCCAAGCCCTTCAATCCCTCACTGTAGAAGCTGCCAGATCCTATGCTATCCTGATTGCATTTCCACATTATTCAAATTGTTTCTTCCTGGCTGCCTGTAATATTTTCTCCTGGATCTGGGAATTCTGGACCCTGGCTATAATATTCCTAGGAGTTTTCTTTTTGGGATCTTTTTCAGGAGGTGATCAACGGATTTTTTCAACCTCTATTGTGCCCTCTGGTTCTAAAACATCAGGGCAAATTTCCTTGAGAATTTCTTGAAGGATGATTTCTAGGTTCTTTCTTTGATTGTGGTTTTCAGGTAGTCCCATAACTTTTAAATTATCTCTCCTGAATCTATTTTCCAGGTCAGTGCTTTTTCCTATGAGATATTTCACATTGCCTTACATTATTTCATTTCTTTGGATCTGCTTAATAGCACTCATAAAGTCACTAGCTTCCACTTTCTCCAGTCTAATTCTGAAGTAATGATTCTCCTCAGTGAGCTTTTGAGATTCTTTTTCCATCTGGCAAATTTGGCTTTTTAAGGCATTTTTCTCCTCATTGCCTTTTTAAGCCTCTTTTGCCATTTGAGTTAGTCTATTTTTAAGGTGTTATTTTCCTCAGTCAGGCAGTTGACTCTCATTTCATACTCTTCTTGCATCTTTCTCATTTCTCTTCCCAATTTTCCCCCCACTTCTCTTATCTGTTTCTTAAGGTCCTCTGTGGTTCTTATTTTCATTTGGGGCTTTTGGTGCAGAAGTTCTGATCTCCCAGTCCTCCTCCCATTCCATTCTTCGATCTTCTTTGCCCCCCAAATAGGAGTCTAATGTTGAATTTTTCTGTTTATTTTGTTTCCTTTGCCTGGGCATGTTGCCATGCAATTACTTGACTTTTTGGCTTGTTGCCACAGTAGGACTTTGCCACCAGCCAGGGGAGTGTTTGTCTGAAACCCTGGGGTTTTCTCAGCTGCCAGAAATATTAGTTGGGTGCCCTTTCTGAAGCCTTCACACACTCTGGCAAGCTGGTCACATACCCCACAACCTCTATCCCAGACCGCAATCCAGATCCAAAAAGGTTAAACAAGAGCACTTACCCCCCTGACCAATCACCTGATCCCCCTACAGTCTATAGGCCAGGAACTGAAGCTGTAAGATGGCGGCTGCACTGTGGCTACTCAGTGGCTTCATGTCCCCAGGGGAAGCAGCCGGTGCTCTCAGTCAACCAGTACCAACGTCCATAGGGCACTGACCTCTCACTTTGTCTTAGGCATCTATGTGTTTATACTTCTGGAAATGCCACAGCTGCTGTTGTTCTGGAGTCCCTGCTGCCAGCTGCTGGTTCATCCACCCTGGGGCTTTAACCTCAGACTCATGAGTGCCTGGGCTCAGCTCCCAGAATGCTTTGCTGGCCGCTCCCTGCTGGGCTGCTGGGCTGTCCTCAGGGAGAGGTTAGCTTCTTTTTGTTATTTTGTGGCTTGTGGAGCTCCAGAATTTGTTCAGAACCCTCTTTTACATAAATTTGGAAGTGGTGTGGCCGAGAACTCCGAGGAAGTGCTGTTACTACTTCACCATTTGACTCTTGGTCTATTTGCCAGAGTTTTTGCTCCACAGGTATTAGATTTGAGAATTCAAGGTTGTTTCCTCACCAAACAGCAGATACAGATATAAAGTGTTTGACATATCACAGTATGCCCATTTACTTCTTTATTAATAATAAAAATATTAAACTGTTATGTCTTAATCTTACATAATATAGTCTATAGTATTAGTTTCTACTAAAATAGTATTCTGTTGTCTCATTGAGGCATAGCTCATATTATTATAAATTTGAAGCTGGAAGGGACCTTAGCTAATCCAACTACTTTCCAGATTTGGACATTAAAGACAATAGACATATTAAATCCAATATGTCCCAAACTAAGCTTAATATCTCGTTCCCCAGTCTCCCAAATTTCTGAACTCAACTTTTACTATTGAGGGTACCACTATCCTCCTAGTCAACCAGGATTCCAACCTAGGTATCATCTTGTACTCCTCATCTCTCTTAATTCCCCACCCCCAATATCTAATAGGTTACCAAGAACTGTCAATTCAGCCTTCATAACATCCCTCATATATGCCCATTCTCATCACTGCTATTGACTCCACAACCCTGGTGCAGGCCCTTATCACTTCCTTATGGATAACCAGAATGGCCTTTTAGATTATCTCCATGCCCTCATGTGTTCTATTTTAGTGGAAAGACTTTCCTTCCCCTAAATGTCTAATTGATCTTTCCAAAATTCAGCTTTGGCTGTTTCTTTCCCTATTTAAACAACTTCAGTGACTCCCTATCACAGTCAATAAAAATAAAATATAAAATCCACTGACTTTAAATTTCTTTATAACCTTGCTCCTTCTATCTTTCTATCTTTCTTACCCTTTTACTGATCCTGGAAGTCTCTGCAATCCAATGAAACCAGTTTCCTTGTTCTTCCTCCACAACATACACCATAATTTTTTTTTCTTTTTCTGGCTATCTCCTTTGCCTGAAATTTTCTCCCCTCTCATCTCTGCTTCTGGGCTTCCCTGATTCCTTTCAAGCCCCAGCTAAAATTCTTTTTTTTTTTTTTTTTTTTTTTTTTTTTTGCTTTTTGGAGGGCAATTGGGGTTAAGTAAGTTGCCCAAGGTCACACGGCTAGGTTTTTTGTTTGTGTGTGCATTAAGTGTCTGAGGCCAGATCCAAACTCAGGTCCTTCTGACTCCAGGGCCAACACTCTACTCACTGTGCCACCTAGTTGCCCCTGTAACTTCCTTCTAACCTTAATGTGTTCTTCATGTTGACTGGAATATAAGATCATCTCTCTCAGGATTGTTGTGAAGATCAAGTGAGTTAACATATGCAAAACAAACATTAAAACACTATACATATTATAGCTATTATAAACATTGGGGTTTTTTTTATTGTTTTTCTTCTGCCCTAACTAGTGTCCTCTGGATTGTCTTGTTATACATTATCAGCACATTTTCCAATACCAATTAATTTAAAATAATTTTATAGATTATCAAATGTAGATAAAACTGAAATTGCCTTGCTTCAATATGTGATGATAAATTTTTAGAAACAGAAATGAAAACTCAGAAATATAATTTCCACTTACCAAATGATAAGGACTGCCAGTTATTTGGCATTAACAGATATCTGATTTGTAGAACATTTAATTAGTGAGGGGAACCCCCCCCCTAAAACTGAAACATGAAACAAAACTTTTGAAATTTTATCATTTAAACCCCCACAAAACTGCACCATTGATCTGTTTAATGCAATTTAAAAGTATGGATGTTTAAAATAAGTTTTCTGTGAAGCTTTTGAGACCACAAATGTCATTTGTGATGCAATTAGAGATACTACTGGAATGGTATTTACTATACCCTCAGGAATTTGTTGAATGGGATAAGTATATCTAGTTTATGTAAAGCATGACTGGGTTCACCACATAGTCCTAAGATTCTACTTACTGTTATAATCAAACAGGAACCATACTTGTTCTACTTCACCACTCAGACAACCAAACATCAATTTCTATTACCTTTTGCTTTCCTTATTTCACATGCATTATTTATTTTGGGTTCTTTTATTTCTGCAACTCTAGTGGTATTGATTTTAGACTAGGTAAATATAAATTCTTTCACTAAACTCTGATGCTGATCTTTAATTGTGTCATGGAGGTGACCCTAACTTCCCAAAGGCTATGTCCACGGATGGTAAGCACTGTCAGGTCCTATTAAGCTGCTACTACAGGCCCAATAATAGCTCACTTTTCTGCCATTTAAAGATCACCTTTATAAATTTTAGTGAGGCTCATCACCAAAAGGCTGACTGCTAACATGATATTTTTTTTGGTCACAAAATTTCATAAAACATTTTTTGCTGTGACTTAGATGACTTGGAAGTCTCACCGATGTAGAACTTATCTACAGAAATTAAATGATGGCTCTTTTGAAGTATTAAAGCTAGAGAAGTAAATTAAATATGTATCACCTTAAAGAGTTATATACATCATACATTTGGAAATACTGTTTTTTCCTAAATGTTTATAATCACACATCTAGAGCTGGAAGGGACCTTAGCTTCTTAGAATCAATCCATTTCAACCCCCTAATTTTATATATAAAGAAACTGAAAAAGAATAAGTTATTAAAAGTCACACATAGCAAGAGGCAAAGGAAGGCTTTGAATGTTGGTTCAAAACATTCAAAACTATCTATGAAATAAATACAAAATATATGAAGGATATATAGTTTACCTATGGGCCAACCAAACTTATGCCCCCATAGGCTTGATTTTATATTATAGGGGATAGGTTCTGTTAAACTTATAATGGATAAAAATGAGTTCATATAAAATAAACCAGATCTAGCTCTTTCATGTGCTACTATATCATTAACAATAAATTAATTAAAATAGAAATATTAATGTAAAACAATAAAAAGATTTTTAGCATCTATTCCTCAAATGAATACTCCCACTACTCTCTTCCAAGCAGAGTTTGAGAAGAGCATTTTCCCTCCCATATCTTTTCATTAAATTTGTGGTTGAACAGGTCAAAATCTCAGAAGTCTTGAGTAACCACAACTTATCCTTTTTAATCATTATTTTGGTTCTGGCTGCTATTTTCTAGTCTCTATACAGAACTGGCAAACACTGCTTGTTCACTAACCTATTTGTAGTATTGTTCCTCATCACCTGCATGAATTGAGATATTTTGGACTCTCCATAGAATGCTTAGTTTCTGTTTTCTTTTGTCCACAAAGCAGGTAGAATGCAGTATCATTCCCTTTTTTAATTGAAACGGCTTCAGGACATAGGCCAAGTAACTTATATGGAAAACTGGATGAATAGATGGGATGTGTGTCATTCTTTACTCTTTCCTGTGCTTTAACTTCCCACACCTAATTAGTTGCCAAGACTTTTCAAATTTATCTAGACCTTAACTTGGGTCCATTTACTAGTTATGACTTTCATTATCTCTTTTTTCAACAATAGCAATAGCCACCTAATTCATCTTGATGGATCAAGTATCTTCCCTCTCTAATCCATCCTTTTGCACACAATTGTCAAATGGATATACCTCAAGTACAATTGTGAACGTAGCATGATATTGCACCAAATGCTTCTGTGGCTCCCTGTTGCTTCTAAGACAAAATAAAAAACTTCTCTACTTAACATTAAACCCTTTAAATCTGGTTCCAGCCTATCTTTGCAAACTTATTACACTGTACTCTCACATATTTCATGGTCTTGAAAATCTGGCCTACCAGCTATTCCTCACACAGAACATTCCATCCTTATATTTTCTCACTTTATTTTCAAAGGAGGTTCCTCCTACATCCTTGTGGTGTACTTTCTCCTGATTATTTCTTCAGAGAACCCCTAATATCCTTCAAAATTCAACTTGATTGCTATCTCTTACATTAGACCTTTACTGATCTTTACTGATCCTTCCATCTGATGATACATTCCCCACCTCAAAATCTTCTTTAATTTTCTTTACACGTGTGTATCTTTACACATGCTCAGACAAGGAATGTATATGGCATATAAACTACATATATTTATCATTATCTCTATACTTATATTTATTAATATCATCCATGTATGTATTTTGAATGCCCTAATATATGGACATGTTTCCCCTGATATAATGCTAAGTTTCTTAACAATAAGAAATATTTCACTTTTTGTCTTTTTTTATCCCTAACACCTGGAACAGTACATAGCATATTAGAGGTTGAATAAATGCTTGATTTAATATATGTATGTATATATATATATATTATATGTATGTGTTTATGTATATACACACCCACACATATATATGTACTCACATGTATATATATATATATACATAATCTGAGAGTATATATCTCTATATATGTCCATATATATGTCTATAGATATATAGATATCTACATATATAGATATGTAGATATATACATAATGAGTATATTTTCCATTTGGGGTTTTTTAAAGGTCTTTTTTCAATTTAAAAAGATATTTTGAACCTAAGAAGTAAAACAGTTATTTCCATAATGTACCAGTAAAGTAAAAAAGATGATTCCACTTGAAACTGCAAAACTATTATGTATAATTTGCTGTTACTTTTAAATATATAATTAAGTAACTTTTTTTTTCTTTTCTTCCCTCCCCCTCACTATAGAGATGGCTACCATTTTTAATTTTATACATTCTCATACTTTTTATATATTGACAGATATATGATCTTATTAATGTCAGAGCATATTCCACAACTGCTGGTGAAGTTTTTATCCATATCTTCACCTAAATCTTCCTTAACAAATCTGCATTAAATGCTAGAGAACTTTCACTAGGACTTTAATTTGGGGGGTGTATTAATACAACACTCAGATTATTAATTTTTATCTTGCTTTTTTTTTTTTTTGCTCTGAATTTCCAGTCATATATATCCTCCTCAGTCTCTTTCCTCTAGAACTCAGAATCGGTTCCTGGGAACTAATGGGTAAAATTTCAACTCATTTTACTTGGAATAAAGACATCATGCCACTTGTTCTGGCCATCTTTCTCATTCCCTTTCCACTAAAGATGGTCTTGGCCTCTGCTTTGGAACACTGAACTCTGATAGGTGAATTTTCTACTTATCTCGTTAAGGAACAATCCTTCAAATCCCTTTGTACTCATTTTTAAATCATGCCATATATGTAGTCCTCAAATTCTATCTCTCTAGCTTCCTTTATATGTTGTTTTCCCCATTAGAATATAAAGTTCTTAAGGACTTGACCTTTTTTTGTTTATTTGTATTTGTATCTTTTGAATTTAATGCAATTCCTGACACATAGTATTAAATGTTTTTGTCTTGATTCATCAATACCTCCATTGTTAATTATTTTTTCTACTTTTCACATATGAGTCGTTAGAGAATGGCCTAATACCAGTACCATTTTGTTAGCTCAGATTAAAAGTTGAGATGAAATGTGGTGCTCATAAAATATTTAAAAATTAACAAAAAATTTATTTTGCCCTTTAATAGCACAAGTATGCAACAAGACTATAGTGGCATATAGTTTTGCTAAACCTCATTCCCACATGGAAACACATCAAGTTAATGTGGTTTAGTTTTCAGACAGACATCCATGGAGGCTTTGGAAGGATACCAAATACATGTAGATGGAACTTTTTGTGCCCTTAAGTATCTTGGATTTTGCATCAAGGGAAGCAGGGGTTAATCAGGTCCCAAGGACAGCTTTAATAATTTTTAAGGAAAACTGACCCCTATTGCAAAGAAACTAAAGAAGTTTAGTCTGATCACAGTCATTTCATTTAGTAAACTTAAAAAAAATCTACTATTACTCACATATCATCCTAAATTCAGGGGGATACAAAGAAAGGCAAAAGATAATTCCTCTCTTTCAGGAACCAGTAGTCATGGGTAAAAACATGCTTGCTACATTCAATTTATGACAACATTCTTCATTTAAGTTAACTGCAATTTTGATTGTTTTGTGGCATAGTCTGTTTTATAACAGGTATCAGTTCTCAACAGTAGACTATATTCTTTTTTTCTTTTAAGATAAACATTTGCCTAGGGCACTGATAGTCTTCATTATGTTTCTAAATGCATATCATAATCTGAGCAACATGCATTCTTGTATCTATTTAGTTTTTTCTGTAAGAATTGCTAGCTTGAATTGAGTGACCAAGGATCTCTTTGAAGAAGCTTTGCGTAACCCCATGCTTTGAGGGAAATAGCATAATGACATTTCCTTCAGGAACTTTTGGAAAACTTCACTATCCCTAGGAAATCATTGTTTAATTTGTACTTTGCCAAAAATACCCCAATGACAATGACAAGCATTTTTTTTTTTGCTTTTTGAAGGGCAATTGGGGTTAAGTAACTTGCCCAAGGTCACACAGCTAGGTTTTTGTTTGTGTGTAAGTTAAGTGTCT
This sequence comes from Gymnobelideus leadbeateri, assembly GCA_011680675.1. Taxonomy (NCBI): domain Eukaryota; kingdom Metazoa; phylum Chordata; class Mammalia; order Diprotodontia; family Petauridae; genus Gymnobelideus; species Gymnobelideus leadbeateri. The sequence goes on from WOXC01003578.1 coordinate 143,382, forward strand.
GAGGCCGGATCCAAACTCAGGTCCTTCTAACTCGAGGACCGGCGCTCTACTCACTGTGTCACCTAGCCGCCCCAATGACAAGCATTTTTAGTGGCATTTTTTTTTAAGCAATTGGGGTTAAGTAACTTGCTCAAGGTTACATGGCTAGTTAATTATTTATGTTTGGGTGCTAATTTTCTGAGGCCAGAACCGATCCTGGGTACTCTCAACTCCAGGGCTGGAGCTCTTACTCACTGCAGCACCTAGCCGCCCCAGTGGTATTTTTTCTATTAATTTTATTGATCCTTAGATCATTGAATAAAGTTCTCTTTCAGGTCTTGTCTTTCATTGAATAGCATTTTACTTTAACATACCTGGGAGAGATCCTTTGGTGGAAGGTAGTGTTAAGTCCATGTCTGCCCATGTCATTCAAATCAGCAGTCATTGATTAAATACCTATATGACAGGTACTATTGAAGATAAAAAGTCAAAAGGAGATAAGACCTGTCATTTAGGAGAATGCAATAAATTAAAAGGAATATTCTAAAAATAAAACACAGCAATATAAATGACAATTTACATATCTATCTTAAAATATAAATAACAGTGCTAAATAAATTGCAGATCAAATAACACAAACTCCATCTTCCAGTTTAAAAAAAAAAGTACTTTTTAAAATTTTGCCTAATACAATAAGATTGTTTAGTTTAGTTTTTAATATCATACGTGAAAGGAAAAAGCTTTCAAATTATTTGTGGAAATCACAGGGTTTATTATTTCACCACCAATGAGATGCCCCCCAAATAAAATAAAGTAATAAAGTAGATGGTTGAGTATTTTTTTACAGAATAAAAGAACTAAATTAAAACAAAATTGAGGAACTTTGTAACAGGAAAATATGATTTTACCAGTTTTCTTTATGCTTCTGTGTTTGTGTGCTTTCAGATGTTTTTCTTTTGTCCATGCTCTTCTGCTTGCTACCTGATAAGCTGAAACTGAATGATAAGCATGCCAAACACTAGGAAGCAGTTATTTGTAAAGGAAATTGATGACTATGTAAATAAATCAGTTGAATATTCATAGAATTACAAAAGCAAAGAATCATAGGATATCAGAACTCCCAGAATTCCAAGGAAATTCAGAGACCTTCTAGTTCCATCTGGATGAGGAATGCCCTTTAAAACATTTCTGACAAATGATCATCCACTCAAAACATGCATTTACAAGTAAACCATTTCTCTGAATGGCATCCCCTTTCACTTCTTGAGAACTCCATCTATTAGGAACTTTTTTCTTTTTATACATTCTAAAACTCATTAGCAACTTTTTTGCTTATTTCTTCTAGTTATAGGAATAAATAAAGCAAATACCCCTCCTCTAAATAAAAGTTCTTCAAATACTTAGAGACCATTTTGATTATCATTTGCCCTCTTCCAAACCTTCTCTAAGCAAAAGTTTCCTAATTCTTTTAACCAGTACTTTTAAAGCATAGCCTTTAACTTCCCCCACCATTCTAGTCACATTCCTCAGGATGAACTTCAATTTGTCATTGCTCTTCCTAAAATATCTGGCTCAGAATTGGCCATAAAACTCAAAATGGCATGATCAAGAAAACGTATGAGAGACTAAAGCCTATTAATTCAGCTCAAGATTGAATTATCTGTTTGGGCCTACTATTTTACAATGCTGTTCTTATAGCTCACTAAATCAGTCCCCTTTCCCATGAATTGTTATTGATTTGAGCAGAACACAACGGACTTCCCATTTGGGTGGTGTCTGAACAAATTGAGGAGAAAGATAATCAAATCTCATTATCAGCAACTCCTTCAGATGCTGACTTCACCCAGAAGAAAATGAGGTGATAGGAAAGGAAAAAAAAAAACAACCTGGATCTCCCCAATAATTGTTTATTTAATAATTATTTCTCTCAAAGTCCTGAGACAAGAAAAGATCCTTAGGGAATTTCACTGGAGGGCTTGTTTTAGGACTCTGGTAAACTATGAGAGGACCAGCAAACTTATACTATCTATTTTTCTGAATCTTTTTTCACTGTAATATCATGGAAGACTCAAATCTAGATATACTATATCCATTGAATTCCTTTGATCTACAATTGTAGTTACACTTTAAAAAGATATATAATTGTTAGTGTACCTTTGCAATGTAGAAAACAATATAGTCTAGTGGAAAGAGTGTTGGATTTGGAATGAGAGCACCTGGGCTCCAATCTCAAAACTTATTAGTTGTCTAATTTAAGTCCTCTGAGCCTTAGTTTCCTCATTTGTATATATGTACATAACATCCCCTATGCTTTATTTTCATGTCTTTTTAATTTTTAAGAGTAAATAGATTAATATATGTAAAATAATTTGTAAACTTTAAAACTCTCTAGATGTGAGAGAAGTGCCAAGAAGCAGTAAATCTGTTATAAGTTTGAGCCTAGTTGTCTTGAGACCACCATACCTTATAGAATCTATTCATGGAAACTTAAAATATTAGGCCAGATGGTTTTAAGGCTATCATGACAGTGTCCTTTAAGAGAGGCTATAAGCTTAAATAACATACTCATTAAAAAATAAACACTTACAATAACTTTTTTAAGTTGGTAAGGCTGTGTTCCCCAAAAATTATTTCACTGATGACTAGCTTGTTTTTTTTCCCTCATGCCAAACCTGCAAAATAATAATTTGTCCTGACCCCCAATATACCATTCAGTCAGCTCCAGAAAGGCAATACAAAATCCTAACATAAGAACCCCACTCTCAGAATGGAACATTGGAGCACAACTTCTCCTTTGGAGCATACCCTCCTGCTGGAGCAAACCTTTTCTGCTGAACGGAACCATTTGTCTCTACTCCCCAATAGAGTGTTACCCTTAAATGAGTGATATTCTATGTTAGCGTGGATGCCGGAGTTGGATGTTGGGTCCCCTTTTCCTCCCTCTCCTTTCTTCTCTTCCCAATTGTGTATAAAAAAGCTTTGCATTGAACTGACTGCTATTGTTTTACATGTCTTTCTCAGCACTGGAACTTGCTAAAGGGTTGTTTTCCTAATATCTCTGGCTGGCCCACAAGCCTTTACTTAGACATAAACTGAGTATCCACGCAAGTACTTAAGCTACTGACAGCTGCACATACACAGGGAAGCATGATGCTGTGAACCAGTTAAAAAAAGCAGAGGTCAATAGGTGAAACCTGTATCCTCCCAGGAGGGTCTCCCTTTTGCCAGAGGACTATTTCAAAACATTTAGCAGAGCAAACAGGGTCTTAAAAGAGTCATAGAAAGTAAAGGACAAACTTAGATTCAGGAATACTTCTGCATTTAAGTCCTATCTCATTATACTATCAAAACTACTGGCAAGCAATTTAATCTCACAGTTAGCCAAGCAACTTATGTTGTATGAATTATAGATGAGTTTCCAATCTATCAGTGGTAGGAGTTTCTTTACTGGAAATTCCCTAAACAAAACAACAATAACAACAACAACAAATAATAATAATTTTCCCTTTCTAAGTACTTTAATAATATGATCCAGTTCCCCCACCTCACCCCCATCCCCACACCAGGAATGACAGTTAAACTCATTTAGTCTATAATTGAAGAATCTATCATCTTTTTGTGTTTTTATTCCCATTCATAATAACATTTCTCATCAAATTACTTATCTCCCAGAAGGCATAATAGAAAGAAAGATTGTATATCTATAAATCTCAAAGAGAGTGGTTGACATGGATGAATCAAGGAAAAGTATCCGGGGAAGAGATCTGTGGCTTATGCAAACAATACTTCAGAATCACAGAATTTCTATGTAATTTCTATGTAAGGACAATAGATTACCACAAATAACAAAAGAAAAGAAAAACCTAAGTGAATGAAGAATGTCTATTGTTTATCCTACCATAAGTATAAGAATAACAATGAGTTTGAGGGGCTGGCAGCTAAGTGGCACAGTGGATGAAGTACTGGCCCTGGAATCAGGAAGACCTGAGTACAAATTTGGCTTCAGATACTTACTAGCTGTGTGATCCTGGGCAAGTCACTTCACCCTGTTTGCCTTAGTTCCTCATCTGTAAAATGATCTGGAGAAAGAAATGGTAAACCAATCTAGTATTTTTGTCATATGAACCCCAAATGGTGTCATTGAGAATCTGGTTGAAACAGAACAACCATAGCAACAACAACAAAAATAACAATAACCACCACCACAACAACAGCATATGAAGAGCTGGGACACTGTTATCATTCTTTTTCCACTAAGGGAATTCTGCTTAAGACCCATGAATATAGTCTAGACTGGATTCTGTTCTGGGGAGTGATTACCTGACCACTTAGAAGGGAAGTAAAAAATCCCTTTTCTCACATCCTTTAGCTTATGTTCCATATCCTAGAACTCTAGGAAAATTACTTAAAACAGAGGTTTGGGTTCATTTCTTATACGAAAAGGAAATGTTAAAGAGTAGAAACTCCTAAGTGTGCCTTGAAAGACAGGTTTTAAAAATAGTATTTGGTTTTTTAATTTAAAAATACCATTATACTCTGTCCAGGGAAGATAATTTTTTAAGCAGCAATACTAAATATTCATTCTACATTTCACCTCTGCTTTGCTTTGTCCCCTCATGACAGATATTTTCTAGAAAACTGGGCCAGGGAATAGCTTCTTCCATCTGACATATGTCCTCTTCTTCAGGAAGTGATGAAGTGGTTATCAGGGACTCATCTTCCTGCAGCCAGTTAGCTTCACTAAAAGACCCAGGTTCATGGAACCTCTCATCTTCGCACGGTGTCTATAAACCTGTATAGGTCCTTTTCAGGACTGAATGTAATTCACTTAATTTCAGGGAGCAAAAGCACAGAAGAAGTAGTTCAAAACCTAAGGTCAGGCTGAGGTAGAGAACGACTTTTAGTTGCCATGAGCTCCTATCCATACTGTAACCAGGGTTGGATATGGAGAAAACCACCTCCCATTCCTCTTGAAAAGTCACATGAAACAATCCTGACATGACTTATTGCTACAAAATTAAAAATAAATATTACTCAGAGAGCAATGGAGAAACTCATGACACGTGAGAAGTTCACAGTGTATTAAAAATGAAAAAGTTATGAAGAATAATTGGAATAAAGAATTTCATCAAAGAAATATATGATCAAAAAAGATGATAATTTGGTAACATGGCCAGAGCAAGAGAAAGCCACTGTGCAGTCTGTATGGTCCATTAGTATCCTTATGTAAAGAAAAAGCAAAGGTGTCCCCCGGCAAGTTAAATGTATACCTCCTTCAAAGGAGGTGAGAGAGGGGATGGACAAAGTTGGATAAATTATGGCTTGCTTCATTGGAAGGAACATTCACATATATGAAATCACAGATATAGTTGAGTATCTGAGTACCAGAAAGAGATTTCACATTATTCAGCACCAAATCAATACATCCAATTAACCACTCAATACTTCCTTCTGAGAGGGATATTTAAGAAGGATACTGAATGTCAATATCTAAGGATATACGAGCTGGTTGCTTCATTATATTATGATCTTTGTTATAACTCCAGACTGAATATTCAACATTGGCTGTCTTTTTTGAATAAATTTACAAACTAATTCAGTACAAATTCCTTTTAAGTTTTATGCCTCAATCTCTTCCCAAAACTTCTTAATAATGCTTCAGAAACCTATTCAACCTGGAAGACCACTCCAGCCCTGTACTTCACCCATGGGAAACACCCTACTCCCCCTCCTCACACTTCATCCAGCAAGATCCTTTCTTCTGATTGGCAGGTTTCTTCTAGAATATAAGTTACAAAACAAGCAACCAAAGAAACAGAAAATGAAAAAACCCAGGCCAGCAACACTTTTATCCAGTGAAATAGAAAGTCCTCCCCCAACTTTATAATGCCTACAAAGGACATCCATTATCCCATGTCCTTTCAAGCTTCTTTTTATACGTTGTAATCTCCCATTAGAATAAAAGCTCCTCAGAATAAAAACTACTTTTCTGCTTATATTTGTAAACCAATGCTTAACACAGTAGGAACTTAATAAATACTTATTGACTTGACAATACTTTTTTGACTATTTACTATTCTGTATGATACAGAGCTTGGTGCTAAACACTCAAAGATAAATGAAAACCAGTCATTGCTCTCAGGAAGCTTACATTCAACTGAGAATGAAAGTATATAAACAAGTAAATGCCACCAATTTAAGGAGTTACAGACACTAACACTGAAGGAATTAGAAAAAAAGTTCCTATAGGAGGTGAAATCTGTGCTAAATATCTGTGCCTTTGTTCTGGGTATAAACACAATGGTTCAGGTTGTAGTGAACAACAACAAAATTAGTTACATATAAGGTTCATGTGATGATTTAAGTCACTGTAGCATCTTCATTAAACATCTATCTTAGTTTATTTTTAACTGCCATCCTATGAATGATAAGCATTGCTGACTATGCCAGGGCTGGCTTGATGCAATTTATTTGCTTACACTTTGAGGGCATGGTGCAAACTGTCATCCATTCACCTCCTATCATTATTCAGAAAATCTGTTGTTGGGAAGGCAATGTCAGAGAATACCAGATGGTGACAAAGAGTGAAAGTTTTATAAAAACATAGAAGAAAGAGGATTTGTTAACTGAGAACACTCAGGGTACAATAACTACTGAAATAGTTGAATATACTGAATCCTGGCTAACAGTCACAGAATGGAAAAAAAAAATAATTCCATTGTAGCTTATTCTACAATTATGAAAGCCCATTTGTTCAATTTATAATACTAGAATATGAGGACCCTAGACTTCTTTTCTCAGCTTAAGGAAAGTTCTGATATGAGGCTGAGGTACAAAGATTATACAAGAATACAGCATAGTGGGGAAAAAAGCCTTTGGCTAGGAGTTAGAACACTTGTGTTCTAGCCTCTGCTCTTCCAATTATTTACCATGCCATCACGAACAAGTAATCGAACCACTGTGAACATGCATGCCCTCAGTCATAAAACAAATCTATAAATTGTATTCAGCTAGCAGTGCTTTTTTAAGGCCGTTGAAAAGCTCCAGAATTAAAGAATCATTTATTAAGCATTTATATGCCAAACACCAAGATAAATGTTAAAGATACAAATACAAAAGTTAGAAAGTTCCTGTTCTCAAGGAGCTTGTATTCTAATAAGGTAAAAACTGCTAGATTGGAATATGCCTTAGGATTTATATTGGTCCAGAGGGTGCCGAGGAATAGGGGTAGCCATGTGTAATGATAATGTTATTTGACCCCTTTGTATTGGCAAGTAAGCAGGTTTTTTAGCATTTAGTAATTGATCAAGGCTCTGTTGGGAAAACAGAAGGTATGAACTCCTATCTCCTGTTGCTGACATAACAGGAAGAAGTTGGCTAAAACAGGAAGCTAATGCTGTGTATATAAGAAAAGCCCCAGCAAGACACAGTCAGAATTTCTTGGGACAAGAATCTGGAGGCAGAGCAGCTGCAGAAGACAGAATGGAGAACTGAGCCAGAATTTCCTGAGAACTTCTGGTGGTGGAGCTTCTTCTGAACAGGAGCCCAGGAGCCAGGAGACCAGGAGCCCAGGAGCCCCGGAGCCCCCTACCCCAGGCTGGATAAGGTGATTCTGATTTTTTAATAAGCAACAGAAGACTGAGGAAGCATGACAGGAATGCAGGGAATTTATCTGTTTGTGGCTTGGTTGAAGCTTGAATTCATGGGAGCAGAAATTGTGAAGGATTAGAGATGGACTGGATACTGTGAACTTAAGTTTGGAGCAGGACCTGCCCAGAGAGCTGGGCAAGGAACTGGGAGCTGTCTGCCATTGAACCCAGGTGACAGTCTGGTGAATCCAGGTAGAATCTGGGACCATGTAAGGGGAACCAGGGAATCTGAGAACTGGCCCCAAGTCAAAATGAAAAGACCACTCCCTGGGTACTGAGTAAAGATGAAATTGTAGTTTACTAGTGACCTAGGGGTCGAGGGTTTGTGTATCCTCTAAGGATTGTACTTAGTCATTAATGATACTTAGTAATTGATTGCTGAATAAGTGACTGATTGAGTTAAATTATTGTGCCCCATTTGTGGAAGACTTTGACTATTGTACTTGGAAATGACTGTTCTTTGTTCTAAATGTTGTGACCACTTTGGTGAAAACCATGTGGCCATTTTAATGATAAGTCATTGAGAATGCTGTATTTTGACATGTTACTATATTATGACTTTCTGTAATAAGTTGTAATATTGTAAATGCTGTACCTTGATTTTTTGTGAATGTTTTGCTTTGATTTTTTTATGGAATAGTGTTCATTGTAAGCAGAACCATAAAAGCTGTTCATAGTAGCATTCTTCTGGAAAGATCTTTGCTCATGCATGGCGTTACATCATGAAGATCATACCATGAGGATAAGTTGAAGAAAATGGAGCTATTTAAAATGAAGAAAAGAAGACTTGGTAAGTGGAGTATGATAGCTGTTATCAATTATTTCAGTTGTGATTATGTGAAGATAAACAATGTCTCCAAAGAAGAGAGAAATAGAAATAATAGATATATAGTACAAAGAGCCACAGTAAGATATGATATAAGGGGGGAAAAGTAGAATGGACTCCGTCAGATAGTAATGGTTTTCCATGTACTAGAGGTCTTTTGAGGTCTTTGAACAAAAGACTCAATAACCATTTTTCAGGTAATTTGTCGTGGGTATTTTTTTTCAAATACAGATTGAAGTAAATGGGAGCTTTTGAGTTCTGAGATTTTGTGATTCTGTGATGTGATTAATCTATCTATACATGTTTCTTAAAATTCCAGGCACTGCATTAAGTATTAAAGATAGGCCAAAACAGTCTCTGCCTCCAGAAGCTTGCGTTTTAAACATATGGATAACTAGCTACATACAAGATACATACAAAGTGAGTTGAAGGTAACTTTGAGAGAATAACTCAGGCTGCAAAATTGGGATATAAAGAAATATATATGTGTATAAAGTGTATAAAGAAATGAGGGACTCTACAAGGGGAAGGTATAGAGGGAGAACATTTCAGGCATGGAAAAGAACCCCTATTACGGCACAGAGTTGGGAGGTGGCATGTTGTATGCAAAAATAAATAAATAACTGAATCCTAGAGTGCATTGGAGGGAAATATAAGAAGACTGGAAAAGTAGAAAGTGTCCAGGTTATCAAGAGTTTTAAAAGCTAAATGAATGACTTTATAAATGATAATATATAAGAATCCTTATAGCTCAATTCTTATATTAGACTATTACAACCCTTAGAAAGTAAAATAAAACTATAAACATATGCATGCCTACATAAAGATATATGCAGAACATTTATTTACACACAAATACACACACACAAACACACACATATATGTATATGTGTGTGTGTGTGTGTGTGTGTGTGTGTATATATATATATATATATATATATATGGGCATAGAGGGTTGCAGACAGAAGCATTGGAAAAAAGGTAAGGATTTCTAGGATCAGGAAAGGAGTTGCATGTATAACTTGCACGTGTGGAGTGGTAGCAATGGTTGAATTATTGGTGAGTGCCAGGACATGAAGCATTACAAGGCTAAGCATCCTGGGCATCAAAAAGGAGTTATTGTACAACACTAACTTTTTGGACCAAGTAGAAGAATTGTGAGACACAAGCTTTTTATGCAGCCTCAGAGCATCTTTGTTAAGTCATCATGTAGGGGAGCAAAACCAGACCTTATCCTTTGCTAGTACTGTGAGCTTTGCAGACTATGCAATTCTTCAAGACTTTTCTTATCAGGGAGATTCTGCCCTAGCACTGTGTAGCAGCAAGCACCCTACTATACCCAGGGTGGCTACCAACACAGGTTTGATCTGCTTTTCTAAAGGAAAGCAACTCAAAATGGGTTAACAATCTTCCTTTAATCAAACATATATCCTTTACCTAGTTCAGGGGGCAAAGGTCAGCAGCCCAAACTTCAGAGAATATAAACAAGTTACAAGCAGACAACAAATACAGAGAAAAATCAGCTGACAGGCTAACGGTCTGACCATTACATCCATGCATAGTCATTTACCAGAGAGGGAAGCACCAACATCTGGGTTTTTGAAGCCAGGGGCCTTAATGGCTACCCAGAGTCTCATCTTGTCAAATCATACAACTTTTCTAAAAGTGAGCCCCAAAGCAAAATCTCACATCAGGGCATTCTCCTGACTCAGAGAGTCACAACCCTCTTGACCCACTGCCCAATCACAAAACAACAAACTGTGGGCATTCCTGAAAAACAAGCCCCTGACCATAGGCTCCTGTTACCACATTCAGCCTATTAGGGGGCAGAGTAAATTTTCAAATCAAGGAAGGTTCTCAGAGTCACTTAAGTCTATCAAAGGGCCTAGGGGCAGGGAAGAGTTTAAATTCCCATTCCCATATCACACTGTCCTATAAATTTTGAGAGCAGAATATAGCACTGAGAGAAGTAAAAAAAATTAAATTAAATTAAAAAATTTAAAAGAAAGTTGTTTTGACTTTTTATAGGTTTAATTTCTAGTCATTTTATTTTCTATATGGTTAATAAAGCCTGCTATTGCTTTACATAAATTATCCCATTTGCTTACATGAGATCAATTGTCAATTTTACCTTTTCTGTAGAGACAAAAGGCATATAGTCTGAAAATCTTAAGGCAGAAGAAGGTTCTGGAAAAAATGAAGTAAATTTATTTATTCATTCAATGGGCATTTCCAATATAACCCCTATGTACCAGGCACTATAGCATGTACTAGGGATACAAAATCTAACCTGAAAAAGACTCTTTTTTTTTTTTTGCTTTTTTTGGAGGGGGGAAGGCAGGGCAATTGGGGTTAAGTGAATTACCCAAGGTTACATGGCTAGTAAGTGTTAAGTTTCTGAGGTTGGATTTGAACTCAGGTCCTCCTTGTAGCAGCAAGCACCCCAGCATCCCCAGAGTGGCTGCCAACACAGGTTCTTAGATCTGCTTTTCAAAAGGAAAGCAACTCAAAAGGAGTTAACAAGCTTACTTTAATCAAACATATATTACCTAGTTCAGGAGAAAAAGGTCAGCACCCCAAACTTCAGAGTATACAGACAGTTCAAACAGACAGGCTTCCAAACTGTCCAACCATTATATCAATACCAAATCACAGTTACCAGTGAGGGAAGCATCAACATCTGGGTTTTCAAAGCTGGGGGGCTCTCAACGGCTGCCCAGAGTCTCATCTGGTCAAATCACACAACACTTCTCAAAGTGAGCCCCAAAGCAAAAGCCTCACATCAGGGATTATATAGCCTTTTCCTGGGTCAGAGAATGTTACCACTTTCTGGACTCACTGCCCAATAACACAGCATCAAGGTGTGGTCATTCCTGAAAACCAAGCCTCCTACCACATGAGACCACATTGTGACCACATTCAGCCTATTAGGGGGCAGAGTATATTTTCAAATCAGGGAAGGTTCTCAGAGTCTCTTAAGCCAATGAAAGGGCAGGGAAGATCTTTAAATCTGCATTTCCATTACACTCCTGAGTCCAGGGCTGCTGCTCTATTTACTGTGCCACCTAGCCACCCCAAGAAACCATCCTTTCAAAGGAGTTACATTAGATTAAAGGTAGATAACATGCACAGAGATGAGTCAATATAAAATATATGTGTTCTGGCAGGAACAGTAGAAACTATAGGATGAGGATAGGATTTATATAGAAAGTTACATATTTTGAGCCTTTAAGGAAAATGGAAAATCTGTAAGTCAGAGGTCAGGATTCAGAGTATCCCATGCATTAGGGACAATCTGTGCAACATCATAGGGCTATGTGATTGAATATTGTGGAGGTCATTTGGGGGTAACTATAGTTTTCATGATGAAGGGTATGGTAAGTTATCCAGGATGGGTTCAGATTGCAAGGACTTTGATAGAGTACAGAAGATTTTGTATTTTATCCTAGGTGCAAATGAAAGCCAGAGAATCTTCTTGAATGGAAAAGTGTCATAATCCAAACTGTGATTTTAGAATATTAATTTGGAAAATACATGGAGAATAAATTAGGATCTAGGAGAGACTTGAGGCAGAGAGACAATCTAGGAAACTATTGTATTAAAGGTGATTAGGACAGTGGACATATGAATGGAGAGAAGAGGTTATATGTGAGAGATGTAAAGGTAGGTTCAATAAGACTTGATAATATTGGATATGGAGGTGGACTGCTCAAGAGGGAATATTCAAAGTTGACTCTGAGGTAACAAACCTAGGGTGACTAGAAGAATGATGGTGCCTTGAAGATATTGTTAATAAGGAATTTAGTGGAAAAACATCGATTTGGTATGGGCAAAGACAATGAATTGTCTATAATATATGTTGAGTTTATAATGTTTACATAGACTTACAAATGAAATAGGCAACTGGAAATGTAAGACTAGATATCTCAAAATAAACTTTGGCTGGATACATAGAAAAGGGAGCAATCTTCATAGAAATTATTATTGAACTCATAACAGCTAAGATCAGTGAGAGAGTGTTTGTATATGTAATATGTATGTATGTATGTATGTGTATGTGTGTACATATATACACATTCATACATGCTGTATAGTACATTATATAAAACACATATCTTTTTATATTTGTATACTATATTAAATTTACAACACATATATGCATACAAATACATATAAAATATGCATGTGTTTATATATATATATATACACATATGTGTGTATGGTATATTTATACCTATATCTATATGTTCCCAGAACAGAACTCTAGGAGACACCCAAAGATAGTCTAGAAAAAAAAAAAAGAAAGGAAAAGAAAGAGTGAACTGACATCTAAGAGAACTGAGAACGAGGGAGGAGAGAATATCCTCCAGTGTTCTACAATGTCAAATGCAGCAGCGAGATCAAACAGGATAAGGACTGAGAAGAGGCCATTCATTTGACAATTAAAAAGTCATTGGTAACCATGGTGAGAGCAGTTTCAGTTAAGTTCATTCAGAGAAGGCATCTATCAAGGGGTTAAATAGAGAATGAGAGGAGAGAAAATAATGCAATGAGTGCAGAGAGCTTTTCTAGGAGTTTGACTAGGATGATTGTTTGAGTGCATGTTAGGGTTATGCATGTTATTTAGGGCTCAGCTTATTATTTGGAGTAGCTGTTATATGTGATTACAATTCTGTAGCTGGGCTAGATAATTGACAAGAATCACTGTGGTGTGTAACTTCAATGTGTTATGACTGGACTCATTTTTATCTCTGAAAGGAACTTAAAGATTAAGTCTAAATTCTCATTTTATATACGTGTGACTTGACTAAGTTCACACAGCTAACTGATTAATAGTAAAAAGCTGAACTCAGAACCCCCAAGGTACCCCTGCAATCCCCACCTTGAAATAAGAAAATTTGTTTTTGGCATTAAGAAAAAAATAGAATTAAAGGGTCCTGCTGTCAAGAGTTGAGGAACCCTTTTGTGGGTGACCTAGTTATAAAAAAGAATTTGTAAATTTGCAGATTTCCCTTTACTTGCTAGAAATTTATTAGAAAATATCAGAGAAAACACATAATGTTTGTGTAGAAAGAGGTCATTATGTGTCCTTAGCTAAATTTTCACCTTGGATAATGGGGAGAGAAAGCAGATTGCAAAGCATTATGGAAAGAACAGATAGTAAAGAAATGGAGGTATCAGAGTCATGGATCTAAACTACTTACAGAGAGATTTGACTGGGAAATTAAAATAAATTAGAAGTAGCTAATAACGGGAAGAAGCAAAAGTTCAAGGAAGTTTTTCTTTGGTTTTTAAAATAATCCACAGAATCCTTCCTAGTTTTAATTTTATTTTTAAGAGAAAGAGAACTACATGAGAATTTGAAGGCATATTAGGAGAAAACAATTAGGGTGAGAGAAATTGCAAATACCACCCCCAGAAAGGGGGCACATTAGGATGGCTGGACATAGTCTGAGGATATGTCTGTCTTGTATGCAGTCTTAACTACTCTTCAGTGCTGGCATTAAGCATGGCAATTTGCACAACTCTCCAAAGATCCAGGAATGGGAATGACCTTTCATTTTTAAGAAATAACAGATGATCCTGACTGTTTTAATTTTTTTTGTATTAATTAGTTATTGGCGTATTACTGGGGTGTCTGAATAGCATAGCTTTTATTTTCAGTGATGTTATTTTCTCAATTTCAGTTGAGTTGTTTTCCTTCTCTAAAATACATAAATCCTGTCCCTTTACTATTGCTCACAAGATTTCCTGAAATTAAGAAAAGACATTTGACACATTTTAATAGTTCACTAATGAAATAAAATTTAATTCAAATGAAAATGTTAAATGCAATATCACTTCTTCTTGAACTAAAAAAATGCACATACTTTTTATAAATGCAATCATGTAGAATATTTTATATTATCATTCAACTATTAAAATTGTGATTATAAATATGCTTCTAGTATCCTAATATTCAAATGCCCATCCAGAAGACACAATTTAGATAATACATTTTAGCTGATTTTTGAAAACAAGCAGATATTGAAATCATGCTTTAGGCTTTACACAGCATTTTCTCAGTTAATTAATCCACAAACATTTATTGATCAACTATTATATTTTAAGAATTCTTCTAAATTATAAGGATAAAAAAAATAAGTAAAACTAAATGATTCCTTGTTTTGAAGTAGCTTAATCAGGTGGTGGAGTAGAGTGGAGGAAAGGGGTATATACTTATACACATATGGTTTATTTAGTATGTAATACTAATATATATTTGTGTGTATGTGTGTGTGTGTTCATACATATTTGTGTTTAATTCCATGGAGTCCTAACAAGTAGAGGAATCAGGAAAGGTCTTGATCTAGACTTTTGAGGGAGCTAGCTATTTTAAGAAATGAGATGGGAGTGTATTCTAGGCAAAGGGGATAGATGGGTGAAAGACATAATGTTGGGAAGTGGAATGATATGTATGAGGAATTCTCATAAAAGATTTCTTTGTAATAGAGTAAAATGCCATCTCTATTTAAAGACTATGGTAGATGTAAGTCCGAGAGGTTAAATGCCTTGTGAATCATAGGATGTATAGGATTGGGGTTGGAAGAGAACTGAAGAGACCAGTTGGTCCCCATCCTCCCATTTTACAGGAAACTGAGGCCCAAAAATGCTAAACGAGTTGATCTTGGGATCACATATGTAGTAGATGGCAGAGCCAGGATTTGAAGTTTCACCTCATAACTAAATTCCTTTCTCTTCCATTTGTGCCATGATGATTTTTCTGACGTCACAGAAAAATAGCAAAACTGGGACTCAGCTCCAGTTTTTATGAGTCTAGTGTTCTTCATACTGTACAATACACTCTGTCTCACATTGACTTGTAAGTTTAAGATACATATAACATAGAAGAGTTGTTTATTACCACCAATGTACATGTAGTAGGGAATTATGTTTTATATAGGGTTACAGATTTGTTCCCTCAGCCCTTATCTTCTGCGGCTGAGTAGATTATTTTTTATAGCAGCAAAGCAAACAATTTTGTTAAAACCTTATAATTGAAAAAAAATACCATTTGCCATTCTAACTACAATCACTGTCACAAAAGATTTACTCTTAAGCTAATTCACCATCTTGTTAAACACTTGTCCTTTCATTGGAATCTGAGATTTCAAATGCCATCTGGGTAAGATCAGAGTACTTTGGACCACTTTGATCTTTGCATTCATCTTTGGTTTGATACATTGGCCATTCTCATGGCTCACTTCACAAAGGCATATAGGAAAGGGGAGAGGCACCTTCCTAATCATGAAATGTGTGGCATTATGTGAAGTGATAAATGTAGATTATATAGACGTAGATAGACATATATACAAATAGATGATATAGATGTAAGTTGATAGGTATAGAGACAGAGATGATACAGATATAGACATGGATGTAAAGGTAGTGGTAGAGGTAGATGTAAATTAGATATGGAAATGTATATTAATGTGGCTATAAGTATAGATATTATTTCTAATTTTGCCTATCAGTATGTACATATGTGCATAATATACAAGTACATTATCAGAAGTAGAACCATTAACATATATGCTTAAGTAGCCATGTTGCTCTGTGGCCAAATTTTATGAAACTAGAGTTGTTAGCCCCTCAACCCTTTGCCAAACTATCAATCACTAGTTTACTATTCCTGAAGGAAGAATCAAACTATAGTAACCTCAGAAACTATGAGGAATTATCCTCTAACCTATCCTTGGCTCACACCAACCCCACATCCATTGAGGATATAGAACTATCTTTAATTCAAATCATCAAATATTCATTGAAATATCATTATTGTTGGAACACTATACTATGCGGTAGTATTTTAAATATGAAAGTATTTAAAGATGAACAGTCACTTTCAGTCAGAATCCTCATCATTTCTGTCCCACTAAGGAGTCTGTTGGGAAGAAACAGATTCATAAATTTCTCTATTTCACTCTTCCATCTTTTGGAGGTTGAGATTTTTACTAAGACAATTCAAGATAGCCATTCCTTTTTATGATTGCCATTGATCTTTGCCCATGAGTTTTTCCCTTTACAGTCTATCAACCTTAATGTGCTTTCATTTCCCCCTTTCACAGATTTGACCCTAGATTTAACCAATTCAGCTATGAAATATCTTCTATATTTGATTTTTTCTCTTTTTCCTTTCTTCACCCTACTTTTAAAAATAATTAAAATAACAACAATAAAAAAAATAATGGTACAATTCAACATAGTAGCATAGTGTTTTATAAATCAGAGAAAATCAATGTCTGTGGTGAAGTTTTCCTATTTGTTTGACAAAAAACAAACTACTAGAAAAATGGTGAAATAAACTTGGAAAAAAGCAGATTTAAACCATCATATATGATGCAAACTCCACATTGTTCCCCAATCTAAATTAAGAAATAAAAAAGGAGGGCGGCTAGGTGGCGCAGTGAGTACAGCGTTGGCCCTGGAGTCAGAAGGACATGAGTTCGGATCCGACCTCAGACACTTAATGAACACACAAACAAAAAAAAAAAATCCTAGCTGTGTGACCTTGGGAAAGTTACTTAACCCCATTGCCCTCCAAAAGGAAAAAAAAAAGAAATAAAAAAGGAACATGAAAAGAGATGTATCACAAAACTATAACTGAGGGATAATTTTAACTATAGATAAAATGAGGATAAAAGACAAAATATACATTTTCAATTATATAAAAATATTTGACATGAACAAAATCAATGCAGCTTGCAAAGAGGAGGGGGAGTGAGTTAAGAAAGAAATGTTTTCCTTTATCTCCCACACTGAGTGACTCCCACAATCCATGTCTACCCCTCCACTCCACCACCACCCCTCATTATCCCTCCAGTCCATTGCTGCTGAATACTGATGAAGGGAATTATGCATCAGTGATATATAATGAATTGTTCAACTACAAATTGATTTTATTATGTATTATTACGTTATCTAAAATCATATAGGCCCTTGTTATTAAATGGCAATCTTAGTGACATAGATTTTGGGCATTTTAAATAATATTTAACTCAATCTTGTAATTTTATAGAAGAGTAAACTAAGACCAGAAAGTATGAAATGCTTGCTAGAGATCACACAATAATTGCCAGTCCTGGGACACAGACCCAGTTCTCCTTAAGATGCAGGTGTTCCACTTTAAATTGAGTGATTTTTCCACTGCACTGCAAATTCCTTGTGATTTGGTTCAACCACCCAGAAGTGGAACTTCCTAGGAAAGCTCTATCCTTCCCTATGAAAATGTGGCCCTTGTCAGTGGACCTGAATGAGAGGAATTATTCCTTGTGGGTATGATCTTCACTGTTTTCAGAACTGAGCCTCAATTTCTCCTTTATGTGACTCATTAACTTGCCATTCCAACTTCTAGATGATATCACAATCTCCTTCTCATCTTACCAGTTTGATCTTTTTAGTCTTATCACGAATCATGCTTGTGCTAAACTCTACCCATTTAGACACTGCTATGTGCTGGCTCTTACCCTTGAATTTGAACATTCCTCTCATCATTGTCTCGAATAAATTTCTCTTTTAAATAATATTTCTGCTTTTTCTTTTGCATTTCCAAATGTATGGCATGTAAGAAATGATTTGATGCTTTTTTTTTAATCAGTTTAATTCTTCCTCGGGTAAGGAATCTCTTAGGTCATTCTTTTTCCAATCTGCAACTCTCTTACCTTTAATGATTCCTTCCCTTTTATCCTTTAAATCATACTCTAGTCCTGCTCTAGCTTCACCTCAGCCACACTCTCCATTCCTACAAATCTCTGAGACTGAAAACACAGTAGATACTCATAAAATCAACACCAACACCATTGGGAAAAAGGCATATTAGCAATTCTATTATCAAGTAAACCCAAAAGTGAAAAACAGAAATAAGCAAAATAAAGAGTAAACAAAAAATGAACTTGTTTTGAAGGTCGAAGTGAGATACTCAGGATTTGGGTCTTTTATGTCTGTTAAAGCAATAGAACAATGCTATTTTATTATTTTTAACAAGTGTTCAATTTATTCTGCTTACCTTAACTTAGAATACTAATGGTTCTCAGAGTTTGGACAAATTTCTGACTTAAATTATAACATCCATAATCATATTTATTAATTTTTATTAATATAATATAATATTTTATGCATAACACAAATATATCATATAAGATATATAATGTATTATATTATAATATTTAATATTATATGTTAATATAATATTAATTTTTTATTAGTGCTTCCTATAATAGACCAGTTCTTACTCAGGCCAACCTGGTAGATTAGGTTGGAGACTGCAATGTAGAATACTGTCAGACACACACACACACACACACACACACACACACACACACACTCACACACACACATTTTGTTATAAGAGGGAGCAGATATTCAGAGGAGAGAAAAGGTATTCAAAAAGAATGCAGCATTAATTCAGTTTAATTAAATTATTGTAGTGAGACTTTTGTATTCATTCATATATAAATATGACTTTTGGATGACTGCTTTTCTTCTGAGAACCATTTTGTGAAAGCTCATATAAAAATATAGGGATAAAAAGACTGAACCTCTGATTACACTGGGGAAGGAGGGGTTAAGCATTTATATGCTGACTACTCTGTGCCAGGTTCTGTGTTAAGCACTTTTTTTTCCTTTTACAAATGTTATCTCATTTGATTCTCAACAGCCTTGTGAGGTAGGTGCTATGATTATATACATTTTCGTTGTTGAGGAAAGTAAGATAAACAGAGGTTAAGGGACTTGCTCCTGATCACTTCAACTAATAAGTGTCTGAGGCTGTATCTGGTCTTAGGTCTTCCTGGTTCTAAGCTTATTTACTATACCACCAGCAGCCTCTGTACATTGGATACAGGAAATTCTCAGCTGAGGAAAACCACTCTACAGTTGTAGGTTAGCAGTAGGAGGTCAAGTCCACAAACATTTATTAAGTACCTTCTATGTGCCAGACTCTGTGCTAAGCACTAATGATACAAAGAAAAGTAAAAGACTGTCCCTGCCCTCAAGGAGTTTACAGTCTGACATATGTACAACAAGTCTAGTCCTCTGTCTTCTTTGCCTGCTGCCTCCCCAGGAAAATAAAATAAGACAAAGCTAGTGTATATTGAATAGTCATTTCTCCCCAAATATAAATGTCATGGGACTTTCATATAATTTTTATGTTTTAAAAAAATCTCCAAATTGCACACAGGCCTGAACATTATATTTGTACATTGGTAGGTTGATATGTCATTTGTGAACTAGAGATTAAGGGAAATGTTATTTTCATTTAGATGAAAAATCATATTTTATTTGTAAATGTTCCTTAATATTCCCTCTCCTTTTGTTCTTTCAAATTTTAGCTGCTAAATCTTCTTTAAGGTACAGTAATTCAGATGAATGCTACAGTAAGTAATGTTATTGAGCAGAAAATCTTAAATGAGAATGTTAGAGAACAGGGAGGCTTATTGGATATTGTCACCATCTATCTAGATGAAAAGTAAGGAAACAAATAAATTCAACTAATATGCCACAAATATCACACTTTTTTTGTACTCTTACAAAAAATAAACTAGAAAACACTCTTAATTTCAGTTTTTCATACTTAGAATAGTGGATTAAATTTACCTTAGATGAAAAGTTGAGATTTTGTAGTTTTCTGAGGGGCAGTTAGTCTGTAGACTGTGAAGCACTCAACACAGACATCTCAATAGAAACCATTTTTAATTAAATTATTTACATTAGAAACATTTTCAAGGCTGAGAAATCTTTATTGAAAGAAATATAGCAGTTTGTGTTCCCACTTTCTTAGTCTTTGAGTAAGGTGTTGAGTATGAGAGCCATTCCAGGTGCCTATGGTTAATTACTGGACACTGAAGGATACTTAACCTGAATCAATGCAATTACATAGCCATCAATTCCTTTTACAAACACTTGCTTCTGTTGAGGTTTGCCACATCTGTCAATAAATTCAAACCATTAGCCCATTGGGTAGTAAGAAAAGAAGTGTAGATGCCAGGAAAA
Source organism: Gymnobelideus leadbeateri (assembly GCA_011680675.1). Lineage (NCBI taxonomy): Eukaryota > Metazoa > Chordata > Mammalia > Diprotodontia > Petauridae > Gymnobelideus > Gymnobelideus leadbeateri. Next base: position 163,866 of record WOXC01003578.1, read on the forward strand.
GAATCTGTTTAGCTTAATGCTCTTATTTAAAACTTAGTTCTAATTTTTCAACGCACTTAATTTCATTATTAGTAATTGCAAAAGGTATATATCTCCATATATTTATTAAAATAATATATTTAATAAAATCAGTTTCATATGGGGATTATACTTTTCTTAAAAACAATGGGATGGAAATACACATCCTAGAAACTTTCAGTTCATTGTGGCTATATTTCAAAGGGAAAAGCTGACTACTCTCTTTATAGGAGGCTACATCTATTTATTCCCTTGATATTAAATCAACATCCTTTGATTTGTGGGAAGGCCTTTTGCATTATATTTTATGAATGAAAACGAGGCAGCATATTGTAATAGAATGGTTACTGCACTGGAAGTCTTGATCAGTCACTTATGGGTTGTATGACCTATTATTGAAAGTTAGTTGAGTTTCAGTTTTCTCATGTGGAAAACAGACATAATATTTGTAATACCACATGAGGTTATTTTGATGAAATTATTTGCTGTTATTAAGTATTAACCTAATTGTGTGACAATTATTAAATACCTAAATATTTTCTTTCCAATCATTCTTATCTAAGAGGATTAGATGACTTTGCTTTGAGCTCTTGACATGATCCATATAAATTGCAGCGACGCAGAAATATAATTCTTTCAATTGGAGATACCATAATTTTTCTAGTAGAGCAGCTAGGTGGCACAACAGAGCACTGAGCTGGTAATCAGGAAGACTCATCATCATGAGTTCAAATCTGGCCTCAGACACTTAGTGACTGTGTGACGCTGGACAAATCATTTTGCTCTTTTTGTCTCAGTCCTCATCTGTAAAAACAGCTCTAGAGAGAAATGGCAGACAGCTACAGTATCTTTGTCTAAAACAACCCCAAAATGGGGTCACAAGAGTTGGACATGACTGAAATGACTGGGTCAAAATCTGCTAGTTAGAGGTTACATTTTACAGTGGATAAAGAGTTAGCATTGGAATCAGAGAAACTGGAGTTTAAGTTCTGCCTCTGAGACACACTGTGTGGTCATAGAGAAATCACTTAAACATCTAAGTACCTCCCACAACTCTCTAGGACTATAAAGATGAGAATTACTGTTCTGAGTCACCTGAAAGAATAACCACACTATCTATGTTCACCCATCCCCCAAACACACCCACACAATGAACTAACAGATTGCACCTATCTCTGCCACTTAAAAAAAAAATCAATTAGGTTCAGTTTCATTATAGATTTGACCTTAGTCAAAATCAAAATATAGTAGAGTAGGAGAGTCTTCCTATGTCCTCATATTATGTAGGGAAAATAGAAAACACTTTGGCTTGCCAACAGAGCATCAGATAAATGGGTTCAACTGAAAAGTGAAAATTAGGTCATACCAATTATTTTGTGGACATGCAGGGAGATGGAAAAGATTGTTTTACTTAAGTTCAATACTTTTAAATGGAATTTAGTCAGTTTCTTTATGAGTATATACAGTCTTATGGTGTGTGAATGTATATGCCTGTGTGTTTTAAACTAAGGAAATCCACTTAATTTCTACATAATGGCTTCCTTCAAGGATATAATTAAAAATAATGCCATGAGGCTTATAGAAAGATCTTAGACTATCACAACTAGGACTTTTTCTTGAACCTCCTACAGCTCTGAAAAGCTTGATCACTTCAGCAACTTTCTATTTTGTGCCTGATTACAGGGTTCCTTTCTAAACTATCTCTTAATTTCTTTCTCCTTCAGTGCCTTGTCTTATGGCTCACTGCTTTCATAACTTGCCCTATTGAACTTAAAACCAGCCTTCTTAAAAAAGCATGGTTCATAATATTGAACCTGTGATTATTGCCTTTGAATATGAACATTTTACATTTGCATATGCAATTTGAGTACAACCACAAGGTGATTTTTTAAATCTATAATTCACTTGCATAAATTGACAGCAGAGTTTGAATTTTAGAAGAGTAATCCTGGTTGAGTATGTAGCCAGCAGCATAACTAGTCTTTCTCTTATTCATGCTATATGATCAAATAGATCAATAGATTAGATAAGACAGACCTAATAACACATCTAAAAGGATTAATTTGTATATTAAGATTAAAAATGTGCTCTAATAACTTTATAATATTTATATACTATTCTCCTGGCAATACTTGATATCTTATGTCACAAGTCACATTTCAGATTGTCCTGACTTTACTTGAAAGAAATGCAGAATTTCTTTTCCAAGCTGGAGGCTCCTGCTTTCCCCAGGACTTTTACTCTCACCTCACTCTATTTGTAGCTTTCACATGTCAATCTTTCCTTCTTTTCTGGGATAGGACTGTATTCATCACTTGAGATTTTGAACCTATGTAAATGTACCTTCTTTCTTTCTCTCAGTGATGACATAGTTGGGTTTTTTGTTTGTTTTTAACTTAGCCTATGAAACCTAGAGCTGTTTGCAAAGAATGATTTCTATATCATGGAATCATAGGTTTAGAGTTAGGAGAGAGCATTTCTGCATTTTATCAATTCCCTAATTTTACAGATGAGAAAACTGAGACCCAGAAAAATAATTTGTTTAAGGACAGAATCATAGGAGATCGATATGAATGTATAATGTACCTTAGGTTCAGACTCAGCCCCTTTTTTACAGGTGAGTATCCTAATGTCCAAAGAGGTTAAGCAACTTCCCCAAGGTCACACATGTAGTAAGGGACTGTCAGTATTTAAATCAAAGTATATAACATCCCACTCCATTCCCAATCTACTTCTATATTGCCTCCCTTTATAGATGTGACAATGAGAAAAGTATATTAGGAATCATAACTCATTGGTTCTACATCTAACTTCATTTAACCATGGGGATATTTGATTTCCTTTAGTATTTCTAGTCTTCAAAGTCATAACTTGTAAAATGAGGTTTAAAAAAGAGAATCTATAATGTTATAGCATTCTAGAAATGCTGGTCCTGTATATGTTTTGACCCATTTCAGAACTTGAGGTAATATTAGACCTTTTTTTTTTTTTTTGAGAGAGAGATAGGATGGTGTCATGGAAACAATTTTGCCCCTGGTGTCCAAATAAACCTAGACTCTGCCTCTGACACTTAACAGCTGTGTGACTATAGACATGTTGCTTAACCATTCTGAGGCTATTTTTACTTTCATAAAATGTGGATAAAACTATGTATTGGACCTAACTCACAGGATTATCGTAGAGATAAAATAATATAAATTATATATAGCTCTCTGTGATGTTAGAACTCTGCACAAAATTTCAATTTAAAAATCAAAACCTTCATTTTCCCATTAAGGAAACTAAGGACTAGAAAGGTTAAGCAATTTTTACTCAGACCATGAAGCAAGGACTTGGACATGCATCTTATATTTCCATATCCAATCTCCCTTATCCCTCTTCTCTCCCTTTCCCCTCAAGAGACTAGGCTAGGCTAGAGATAAGCAGACATCAGAATTATGTAAAGAACATCTGAAGATTCCTTGCAAAAAAGTCACCTACACACATTCAATAATAATAATAATAATAATAATAATAATAATAATAATAATAATAATAATAATAATAATAATAATAATAATTTATATGGTATTTTAATTTTGAAATGTGCTTATACATATCTATCATGTATAACACCCATTTGATAAAAGAGAAAACTGTGGCCCAGAGAATTTAAGGGAATTTCCTATGGTTACATAGCTAACAAGTTATCAAGAGGTAGGATTAGAAATTTTTGAGAAAACTGAGTGTTTTGTTTATTAGGCAACACTCTCAGTAAATAAATTTTGCTGGGATTTATTTGGTTTGCTTCTATTTGTGAATACCTGTTCAGGAAGGTTAAACTTACTGGTTAGTGACTTAGCAGTGCCCATTGTTTAAACCACACTAACTTCTAACTATTTACAAGACAACAGTGATAAGTAGACAGAGACTTAGAAAAGATGGAGAGAGCAGCTTGGAACAAAGGTTTATTTTGAACAAGATCAGGTATGAGCCATGTGGACATGTTCAGTTAAAGTGGACAGCATCAGGATTCTGGGTAACTAGAAAATAGAAGAGTGGAGATGAAAAATGAGAGGTGTAGCAAAGGAACTACTTTGAAATTTTGCATAGGGCCACAGGGGTATATACCTAAGGATGACATAGATTGCCAAAGCCTGACATGACTTTAGAAGATGACTTTAGAAGACTTCAAAATGATGAGGGGCAGGGTCTGGGAACCCCCTTGAGCTCTCCTTGAATCTTCCCACATAAGGCATTTGCCTGAGGCCATAGGCCTTTCATTGTGGCTCTGCCCAAATCTCTAGTCCTCCTTTGCAGAGCAATTTCCCACCCTTGATCCTCCCAAAATATATATACCCAAATCTTTTCCACCCTGGAGATGGCCTAGCCCACCATTATCTGTTTTCTCAATGTAGCCTCCAGCAACTTCCCACCCTTAATCACTCATTACTGGAGTCTGACCTCATCTCTCTCCACCTGAAGACTCTCCCCAAACTCCTCCTCTAGACCACCCCTAGTTTCCTTCCATGATCTTTCAGTGTATCAGACCCCATCTTACCTCCAGGAGAGGAAGAAGGCCAGAGAATGATTTATCACAGACTCATTCTGTGTCAGTAGATCCTGGCCTGCTAGCCCAATGCAAGTGTCACAGACACTAAGGCTCCTTAAGAGTCTACTCATTATGGCAAACTTTTAATAAACTATGCTTTTCTTTGAGAGAAGACAAGTTTAATTCATTTGGCAGGACCCAGTGTGTTGGTATTTTGGGGTCTTGTGCACCTCTAGCCTAAACCTTATCATTTTATGATGACCCTCTTCATTTTTTTTTGCTTTTTTTTTTGTTTTTGTTTTTGTTTTTGTTTTTGTTTTGTTTTGGAGGGCAATTGGGGTTAAGTAACTTGCCCAAGGTCACATGGGTAAGTTTTTGTTTGTGTGCTTTAAGTGTCTGAGGCCCAATCTGAACTCAGGTCCTTCTGACTCCCGGGCTGGCGCTCTACTCACTGCACCACATAGCTGCCCCAACCCTCTTCATTTTTAAGGCCACCTGTGACAAAGGAAGGAGAAAGGAGAAAACAAATGAATGTTCCTCATCTTTAATGGGAAGCATGTCTAAAGGAAGGCATGTCTCATGTCTCTTTACTCTTCCTTTATCATTTATTATTATATTATTGTGACATTTCCCTATTCACAGAAATTTCTGGAATTTATCCCCAGTTACAATAGTCATAAGGTTAAACTAGATAATGACTACAGTGAGGGAATTCTCAGCAGAGACTAGTTTAGGCTCCCAGAATGTAAAAGAAAGGTCATCTCAATGGTGTTTATAATAACCATTTTAACTACATTTTTATGAGCAGTTAGGTGGCACAGTAGATAGAGTGATGGTCCTAGAGTCAGAAAATTCATCTTCTTGAGTTCAGATCTGGCTTTCAAACATTTACTAGCTGTGTGACCCTGGCCAAGTCACTTTACTCTGTTTGCTTTAGTTTCCTCATCTGTAAAATGAGCAGGAGAAGGAAATGGCACACTACTCTAGTATCTATGCCAAGAAAACCCCAAATGTGGTAAAAGGGTCAGACACTGAGAATGACTGGACAAGAAGGAGAAAAACTTCACTTTAAGAATGCATTATTATAAATACCTTATCTTGGGGATTCAGGAGTATATAGGGTTTAGAGTAAAAATACAATTCTTTTTTAAATGTCAAATGCTTTATTAACTTCTGGTTTACTTCATTCATTTCTGCCAGATTTTGGGTTACAAATTTTCTCCCAGTTTTTCCCCTACACACCTCCCAAAATAGTGGTCCCCCAGGATATCCCCTCCTCTTATTTCCCAATTACATGTAAAATAGTATTAATAATAATAATAATATATATATTATTAACACTATAAATATATATGCATATATATATATATATATTTAAACATTTGGTTTTAAAACTTTGAATTCCAGATTCATTCCCTTCTTCCCTTGTCACCCACCCTTACTGGGAAGATAAGCAATTCAATATCGGTTGTGCATATGTAGCTAATGCAAAACATTATCATAGTAGTTATATTGTAGAAGACTGATTATATTTCCCTCCCTCCTATCCCACCTCCCACTTGTTCTATTCTCTATTTTGGTCCTGTCCCTTTTCAAAAGTGTGTGCTTCCAACTTCCCTCCACCCCCAGCCTGTCCTCCTTTCCATCATCCCTCCTCTCATCCCCTTCTCCCCTACTCTCCTGTAGGGTGAGATACCCCACCTAGTATGTATGTCATTCCCTCCCTGAGCCAAATTCAATGAGTATAAGGTTGACCATTCCCTTATGCCTTCCTGTTCTTCCCCTCCATTGTACCTATCTTCCATGCCTTTTCTATATGAGATAGTTTGCCCCATTCTGTCTCTCCCCATCTCCTCTCATTATATTCCTCTCTCACCTCTTAATTTTACCTTTTAAGTATCATCCCTTCCTATCTATATATACATGTAAACATATATATATATATATATATATATATATATATATATATATACATTCACATATGTATTCATATACCCCTATATACCCTATGATAAAGACTACACACACACACACACACACACACACACACACACACACACACACACACATATCTATTTCTATTCCCTTCAGCTATTTTCATACTGAGAAAAGTTTTATCAGTTACAATTATCATTTTTCCATGTAGGAATGTATATAGTTCAACTTTTATAAGTTCTTTATGATTTCTTTTCCCTGTTTACCTTCTCATGCTTCTCTTGCTTCTTGTATCTGAATGTCAAATTTTCTATTCAACTCTGGTTTTTTCTTCAACAATACTTGAAAGTCCTCTATTCCACTGAATGACCATATTTTCCCCTGAAACATGACACTCAGTTTTGCTGGGTAGGTGATTCTTGGTTTTAATCTCAAGTCCTTTGACTTCCGGAATATCAATAATATAGGCCCTTCCACCCCTCAGTGTAGAAGCTGCCAGATCCTGTGTTATACTGATTGTATTTTCACAGTATTCAAATTGTTTCTTCCTGGATGCTTGTAATATTCTCTCCTTGATCTGGGAAAAAATAGAATCCTTTATCTTGGGGAGTGAGACATTAGACATTAACATGAAATAGAAAGCCACAAGATGAAAGGGATGGAGAATTTATTGAGATCATATCAGGATTGTTAGAGAATGACCAAAGGAACCCACAAGCAAGAATAGTGAGTTTGTTAACAAAACAATGCAAACATCAGCATTCAACCACACCACTAAAGGGATATAACCTGAGCAGGTTTGTACTAGAGCTTACCACTGAAAATATAATGAAAGGAAACCAAGAGAGGAAGGACAGCAAGAATTTCCGGTTGAGGGGCACTTTAGGAAATATGAGAGAAGGCTGCCTATATATGTTGTGTTAATAAGAGAAGAAGAATTAGTTAAATATGAGATGCTATATCCATAAGGAAAGTTCAGCTTGTGCAAACTTGTTCCCCATTGCTTTTTATTTGGGGTTGTGTAGGTTTTATGGTCAATTCAATTGAATTCAATTCAGCTAAATTCAATTTAATAAAATGGCTGTTTATTTCTTTTATACGATGTATAAATCTTTCATTTAGGTCTGATTTTAGGCCTTAATTCAAACTCATGAAAGGTCAGTACCCTTTTTGTACTTAGAGTAAGAGGTCATACATATCATCTAACCTAAAAGATAAGCACTCTCTGAGATGAGTAGCAAAATATTTTGATTTGTCTCCAAGTCAGATCAACTGGATTAACCTAAAAGTCCTAATACATGCTGCGGATATAGCACCAACAAAGAAATAATATCAACAATTTGTTCCCTCAAGGAACTTACATTCTATTGAAAGAGATTTGGAGGAAGGCAGGGAATAAATTACTTAAATGTATTCAGGTTTCCTCTTGGCCTATCCTGTGACTCCGACATCCTCTGAAATGCTGAGATCCCTGCTGAATTATATTAGCCTATATTTTCAGCATTCCCTTTGCTTATGTATCATTAAAAAAAATAAAATTTAGTGCAAAAGATGCAAATTATGTAAGGAAATTTGGAAGCATTTACATCAATACTAATATTTTTCTACAGTACTAAAAATGTCCTTTTTGATGCTCTGAGCTCTTATTGTTCATAGGTTCTTTGAAGAAGGCTGTTATGTTTTGATGTCCTATGAAACCCCCAAGCCAAAAAGAAAGAAATAATGAAACATGTTATTCTGGCAGATTAAATATGTAAGTAATATCTATAAAATGTGGGTTATTATACTAAGGGATAATAGACAGAATTTATACTCCATTGGTACCCTTAGAACCTAGAGAAATCTAAATAAAGTCATACTTCTAGCAGCTAGATCTTCTGACCTTTGGGAGTTCACAAGGTCATAGCCTAGTTCAAAATTCTTTTTCCTGAAAGAGAAGGGAAAAGCACTACAGAAAGGGAAGCAATTACATGGCCATATGCCTTCAGGCCAAATGGCAATGGGTCAGGTAGGAAAATAAAGTCCATACTCATTCTCCTCCATTCTTGAGACTTACAGCAGTACTTGCTTCCTCTCCTTAACACAATTAAGAAAAGATGTCTTCCCTCAGTCTTCTGTTGAGCCTGTGCGTCCAGGAAATTGTACCCAACTTAATCAACCAAGCATTTATTAAGCCTCTATTTCATGTTAGTCACCGGACTGAATTCTGGGTATATGTGTGTGTGCATGCATGCACACACACACACACACACTTACACTCACGTGCTTACATGTGCACCCTTACACAGAGAAGGAAACAGCTCACATGTGCACCCATACACAGAGAAGGAAACAATCTCTGTGCTGAATGAACTTGAAGTGTGAAAAAACATGTATGTCTGATGAGGTGCAGGTTCTAATGAGTCAAGTCCCAGTCTTAACACTGCTCCAGTCCCTGCTTCCAAGTCCTGAAGAGGTTACCCATAAAGAGGGTTAGTGTTGCTCTGGAGACCCCAAAATACCAACACACAGGGTCCTGCTGAATGAATTCGACTCAAGTCTTCTAAGCCAAAGAAAAGTAAAGTTTATTTAAGTTAGCTTGTATTAATCACAGAGTAATTCTGTGCTAGGTCATTCTATTGGGTTCTCGCACAGAGAGGGAAGATGGAATCTTATATACAGAAAGTTGTGGGAGAATTCCAGGGGCGATCAAGAGGAAGAGGTTGGGGAAGGTCTTCAGGAGAAGTCAAATGAGGTCAATGAGTGATTAAGGGTGGGAAGTTACTGGAGGCTACCTAGAGACTACAGACAATGGTGGGCTGGGCCAGTTCAAGGGTAGATTGATATTTTGATAGTCTCAAAGGTGGGAAGTAGATGGACAATGGAAGGCTCTCAAGGGCTAGGCTAGTAACAGAGGTCTGGGCCCAGCCACAATATAAGGCTTATGGCCTCATGCAAATTCCTCATTAAATGGGATGATTTAATCAGAGTTCAAGGGGCATTCCCAGAGCCTCTACCTCAAAGATTCAAGGAGAGTTCAAGGGGGTTCCCAGAGCCTGCACCTCATCACATCTATACGTATTGTGAGGATCACACTATTGCTAGGTTCTAGCTGAAAAAATCAACTCCTTGTTTAACCACTGATTGATCTACCTGTTTGACAGGAAGTTACAGATGACTTGGTCAGTCTTGGGAATGCAAAATTAGCAAGCTATCAGCATAGAAAATTTCATGGGTGTATAAGGTTAGCAAACAAATCTAATCACAGTCTCTTTATTGTTTATAAGGAGCAGATGGCAGTCCAGATCACCGGCCAATTAACTCTCCCTACTATCTCCCACCCACACAGGCCTTGTGAATCTGCCTAACAACCATACTCAGATATAAAGGCAAAGACTAGGTAGATCTGGACCCTCATTTGGGTTACAAAGACCACTGTACACCACAACCAGTGACAAATTTCCTTGAGACTAAAGGGTGAGGGAGTCACATAAACATGCATACCTGGGAGTAATAAACTGCCTGATATGATCCTTTGACGACTTATGTGCCTTCCAAATGCCTCTTCACACACAATCACCTCATAATTATATAAAAAACACATATCAGTAAGATATCAGGTAACCTTAGAATAGAAGGGATTAGCAACTTAAAGGAACTAAAGAAAGTAGTTGAAGATTAAAGGAAACCAGAGATTCTAAGAGGCAGATGAGGAAGGAACACATTTATGCTATAGAGAGCATGTGCAAAGGCATTGATAGAGACAAAAATGGAGGGTAATAAGTAAGTGACAAAGAGATAGTAGGATCAAAATGTAGCAGGAGTGGGAGAACTACAAAAAAGACTAGAAATCTAGTAAGAAACCCATTGTGGAAGCTTTAAATAGTGAAGGATTTTTTTTTTCCCATTAGAGGTATTAATTAGGGAGTCATTGCAACTTATTAAATAGAGGTAAAAATGTAACATAGATAGTATTATGCTTTAGGAAAACCTTGTTATTTGTGAATTAGAGGAAGAATGGGAGTGGGGAAATATAAGGGAGTGATGCAAACTAAATGAATCTAAATTAGTCCATTATTCATTTTCTGAACTCCTCTAGATGACATAAAAAATGACATCCGTACTTTTTATCCTTTGATCTTGTTTACTTGATTTAAATGTTTGTAAATGAAATTTGATCCAAAATATCGCTCACTCCACTGTGGTACATTTGTCATAAAATTTATAAAGAACACTAAATATATAATTTCATTTTTCTATATATTCCTCAACTGATAGAAAACACAAATTCCCCACAACTCAGTAGATGAGCTCAATGAGTTGTTTTACGGAAAAACAAAACAAAATACATACTCATACATGCATTTTTCAATCAACCATTCAGCCACACTGAATAAGGTAAGTAGAAGAAAGGAAAGAAGGAAGGAAGGAAGGAAAGAAGGAAGGAAGGAAGGTAAGAAGGAAAAAAGGAAGGAAGGCGCAATTATCAATCTACATGCCAGGCACTATGCAAAGGACTTTACTAATATCTCATTTGATCCTCAGAAAAGCAATGGGAGGTAGGTGCTATTATTGTTCCTGTTTTATAGTTGAATAAAATGAGGCAAACAGCAATTAAGTGCTTGACACAGATTCACAAAACTAAGAAGTGTTTGAGCCTGGATTTGGTTTTCTTTACTCAAGCCTGAGAACTCTATCCACTGTGCCACCTACTTAACTGCCTCTAGCTATTTTACATGATAAGCACATAGACTTTTGTCAGGCTATAACCCACAACCTTTCCAACTTGGTAAGACTTAGAAGAGCTTAAACTTTGCTAAAATATTTCCAGTGAGTCCTGGGTCATTTCTACCTTCTAAGAGGAGTATTTGAGAAGAAATTTACTGAAGAATTATGTCTGTCCTCAAAAATATAGAAGCAGAAATAATTAACTAAATATTTAAATTAAAATGTATTTTAACCTCAACCCATTTTTAATGCAGAAATAAAAAAAATAAAGCTGCATCATATATCTCAAAAGGTATATTTGTTTAATGAAATATTAAACTACCTGGATGATTGATTTATAACAATTTTGGGGTAGTTTGATGAAAAGGGTTAGTCAGCTTCTGCTATTTGTACTCACCCTACTACTAACTCATCACCTATATTGGTTTCTAGGTATAAAGGATTATGAAAAAAAAAATCTCTGGCAGTGGAAGTTGTAAAAAAACCGATTTATTCTGTGTCTCTATCTGTCTCTTCTCTTTTCTCTCTCTCCCTTCCTCTACCATCCTCCCCACCCTATAAAACAAAAGAAAAACAAACTTGTTAAAACTATTTCTTTCTTCTCTAGGAACATTCTTTTCTCAATTGCATTTTTACTTCAGATAAATACACACAAACAAGCAGAAGTCTATCACTGACACTGTTTATAAAGACAAAGTATAAATGTAAAACAAATTAAGATAAGCAGTGGCACAGTGGATAGTGTTCTGGGTTTGGGGTCAGAAACACTCATCTTCCTGACTTCAAATCTGATCTCAGACCCTGGGCAATTCAGTTCAGCCTTTTTACCTTAGCTTCCTCATCTGTAAAATGAGCTGGAGAAGGAAATGTTAAACTACTCCAGTATCTCTGCCAAGAAAACCCAAGTGGGCTCACAAAGACTGGGGAAAAAACAAACAAACAAACAAACAAACAAAAAAACACTGAATAACAGCAAAAGATAGGCACAATTTCTCATGCCCAAAAAGAAAAAAAAATAAAGGTTTCTAAGAAGCAGCTCATGGGCAGAAAGGAGAAAAAAGATTACTGCCTTGGGGTCTGTACAGATTCCAGCCCAGCCAGCATTTGTCCCAGTACTCCCAGTGCCCTATTGACTCCCAAAACTTCACTAACAGAATTCTGATTCTGTCCCTGGTGGTAACTACTTCTTCCTGTGTTTTTGCTCTTCCAGCACAAAGTGGCTTCTTTCAACTTCTCTTTTCCCAGCTCTATTAGTTTTCTACACATCTCATCAGGAGCTAGTTTCTTTGATTTTTTTTTCTTTTTTTTTCCCCCAGGGGCTTAATGAATTGACAGTTATAGGTCACCCAGACATTTCACTTATTTTTTTTTGTCCTCTAGCATTGCTTGCCTTTCTGATCCACCAAAGACCTTATTTAGTACTTCGCAAAGGGATCAACTGTCATGGTTGTAATATTTACAGTGAGTTTAACACTTTATTATCACGACTCTATTTTGTGATCAGGTCTGGACTTTTTAAAAATAAAATTGTAGTATTAGGTTTAAAATAAGCAGTAAAAACTTAAATCAGAAAAGATGTTATATATAATTGGGAAATAAGATATACAGGCACCTGGGCATAGAGACCCACCATGCCCTACTGGAAAAGTTGAAGGAGGTATGGGGGAAGATATGGGAGAAAGCAGATTGGAGGAGGGGATATCCTGTAGGACTTCTATTCTGGGGCAGTGGGAAGGGGAAAAATGGGGAGAAAAATTATAATTCAAAGTCTGGCAGAAATGAATGATGTAAACCAGAAGTTAATAAAGCATTAAAAAAAAAAAAAGATGTTATAATAGGCCCCGTTGAAATGGAAGGAAACAGAAGCAAAGTTTCTCCATCTCAAGAATCTTACTTTTCTTGGCAATGAGATTAAAACTTAAGGATGTTTGGCTTAATGTGTGTTTATCTAATATTTGCTGAATATTTGCTTTTGTTCAAGATTATATTTAATACTATGAGAAACAGTTTAAAAGTTGTTGTTGGTTTTTCTTTTTGTTTGTTTATTTGTTTTTACCCTGCTCAAACACCTTTCTTGCCTGTGGGGTCAGGATTATTAAGACATTTTTAACTTGTTTTTGTTTGCTCCTGGCTGTTTCTTGTACTTTACTGGTTGTCCTTACCATCTCTATGGATGCAGTCAAGTTTAATTGCTTAAGTCCGACTTTAGCAGTTAACTCTGAACTAAAGTTCAAATTTTTTTTTCATTCAAATATCCATTGAAGGGGAATTATTCCAGAGAGGAAAATATGTAGATAGATAGATAGATAGATAGATGGATAGATAGATAGATAGACAGACAGACAGACAGATAGATAGAGAGAGAGAGAGCTGATAGCTGTAGATTCAACATATCTATATAACTTTAAATCATGAATACTAGTTTCCATATGGTTTTTATAGAGTAACTAAAGGGTGGCAAGACAACTGAACCTGGAATCATGAGACCCGAGTTCAAACAGACTCTAACTATTTGAATCTTAATTCTTCTGAACCTTAGCTTCATATTCAGTAAAATGGGGATGATAATAATTGTCTAGGCAACTAGGAGGCATAGTGAATAAGAGTGCAAAACCTGGAGTCAGAAAAGTCTGAATTCAAATCCTGCCTTACTCTTCTAGCATCTATGTGCATATGGCAATATATCACTTAAGTTCTCTCTGTATCTCCCTTCCTTTATCATTAAAATGGTGATAAAATCAAGAACCTTTCTCCCTGGGTTCTTATGAGGATCAAATGGGTCAATGTATATAAAGCGTTTTTTTTTTGTTCAAATTTTAAAGTGATAAAGAAATGAGTTGCAGTTGCTACTGCTGTTGCTGTTAATACTACGTTCACTATCTCCAAAATTTAATGCAAAGAAGGAACCCTTTGAACTATACAGCACTATATGAATGCAAAGAGTTACTGTAAACCACCACCAGACATCAATCTTTACTTTATAATGAACCTTTTTACATGATTGACTCCCATATTTGTTCTCATCAAGTTCAATTAGGTTATTGGCATTAATGTTTGTAAGTATTTATAAATCAAATAAATATTGAAAAAAATACAGCCAGAAAATTAGGTTACATGTTTGTTTAAGCTTTGCTCTTCTATCTCACTGCATTTCTGGTACTTGTTTCCTTTGCTACTCCTACTCACTGCCCTGCCAACAAATGTTCTGATTAAAGTGATGTTTATTAAAATTATTTCATAAAATATGACACTACACCATGTTCAGATTTTAACTTATGTAAAGAAGAAATTATTAATCACATTAAAAGCTGACCTTTAAAATTATGACTCTTTTGAAAGAGACATCTTGCCTTTTTTTTTAATTTCCTGGTTTGTCATATGATATATTGCATACTGGCAATGGTAGCAACAAGCCTCAAAGTGAAATTCCCTGTCATTGTTTACGAAGTGATCTTGTGTGTGGACTGTTGCCACTGAAAAAAATCTTTAGTTAACTCTTTAAAGGCTTCAAACTGTAAACTCATTAAAAAAAGATGTATAAACCATAAAATTCTGTTTTATGTATCCCCGCTCCCCACCTTAATACCTCGATCCAATGCAAAAACAATGAAAATTAATTTGCTTTTAAAGAGATGAATGTATAAGACTAAACAAGTATTGCAACAAGTACCTATTGGAGGGATCTGTTTAATGTGACTGAAATCTCACTGTGGTGGGAGTATCTAGTCTCACAGCTGGTGCTATTGATTATTCTTTCTTACAATTTTCTATTCTCCCAATCTTGCTTAACAAACAAAGACCTATTTACCAGCTATGGGAAGCACTTTCTATTTCCCTATTTTACATTATGGCAATAAATGAAAGTAAATGGGAAACATCAAGAATTCAAAAATGTATTAAGGCTTTTACGAAACAGTGCCATGTATTACAACGAATGCTGACATGGCAGTCAGAAGAGCTACTCAGAGTTTTTGTTTGTTTTTCAAAACATAATTTGTTGCATTAACTTTGTTCTTACTGAGTTAGACTGTAACTATCAAAATCACAAGACCTGCTTGTCCCCCAGCATTATTTGTTATGAGAGCCTTGGGAAGGCCAGCCACCCATCACCAATTGGGTCAAACTGCCCAAGTGCATACATGAGATTTTGTCAGAATAATGAGAACAAAGGGCAGATAGAGAAGCAGCACAGAAAGAAAAAAACACTTAGTATCAGGAATTCTGGGGTTGAGATCATATAGCGATGTGACCAAGGATAAGTCACTTTAACTTGCTGAGTCTTGACTTCTCCATTTATAAAGCAAGTGCAGTAAGATTTGTATTACCATCTTTGACAGCTGAAGACCCTGTGTATACTGACCCCCAAATGTATGGCAGTTGTATTCTTATCTTGCTTGTAACAGATATCTAGAAAATTCATTAACCATGTTCCCTACATATCTCCTTTAGATACCTCAAATTGAATATAACTTTTGTCTTATGAGTTATAAAATATGTCCAAAATAAAGTCATATTACTTTGAATGACTGGTACATGTAATAGTTCTAAAATGCTTCTTAATACTGCTATGTACAATGTGCTCAATTATATCATCAGTCATTTAAAGAGGAAAATCTGTTTTATGGCAGGATATGACATTATTAAGCATGCATACACATATATGCATGTATGTAAGTGGGCCCATATGTATTTTTATAAAGTAATTAATACTGCAGTATAATAATTCAATTTATAAGTTAACATAGGCTCTGTTAATCTAAAAATCAAGGAATTAAAACAATTTTATTCTCAGTCCCATTACAAATCACCTAGCATTTTCTATTGCTCCCTATCTCTATTCCATTATGTCCTTCCTTGCTGTTTCATTCTTACTTCTACCTCATGTCTAAGTATCAATCCATCATTAAAAGAAAATTCATTAAGGGCCTCTGGTGTGCTTTGAGCTATGTGAGGTGCTAAAGATAAAGAGACTAAAGAAACTCTATTCTCAAGGAACTTACATGCTATTGGGGGAGATAAATACAAAAGAGATATGTACAAAATAAATTCTAGATAGTTATTTTGAGGAGAGATACTAGAAATTACAAGGTTTACAGAAGGCCTGATGGAATAAGTGCCATTTAAGCTAAACTTTGAAGGAAAATAGGGACTCTGGTGTGATGTGGAGGAATGGAATACAGGTAAGAGGGAAAAGAAAGTCTATGCCAAAACACAGAGGTGGGAGATAGATTGTCTTATATGAGGAATAGCAAGATGGTCAGTAATAAAAAGACAAAGAATTAATGAATAAGAATAAAGTACCATATAATGAGGATAGAAAGACTTAACTGAAGCAAATTGTGAAGATCTTCAAATTACAAAATAGAGTTTACATTTGATTCTAAGGGCAAGTGATAACTACTAGATTTTATTGATCAGTGAACTGCCATGGTCATGCCTGACATTCTTTCTTACTGTGTCAAGGATGGCCTGGTAAAGGGATATGCTTGTAGCAAGGAGACCAATCAGGAGCCTATTTCAATAACCTAATTTAAAAGTCATCAGAGCATCTATTAGGGTGGTAGCCCTCTGAGGAGACAGAAACAGACAGATGGGAGAGAGATTAAGGAGGTAAAAATCAACAAAATGTGGCAAAGCATTTGATGAGAATGAATAAGGAGCCAAGGAAGACTCTAAATATCTGAATGCTTATGATTGGAAGGATGGTGTTCCTAGACAAAAACAGGGAAATTCAAGACAGGTTTGGAGTTGGGAGGTAGATAATGAATACTCTTTAGCTTGGACATTTTGAGTTTGTTATTTCTATAAAACATCCCCTTCAAAATGTCTAATAAATAACTGGTGAAGCAGGACTAGAGGTCAAAAGGTAGAATAGAACTGGATAACCACATGTTGGAGTCATGTGCATAGAGATAATAATTCCACATGGGAAATGTTGAGGAGAGAGATAGAAAAAGAGAGACAAACACATGGAGAGAGGAGGGACCAAGACAGAAATTTGGGGTTGAACACAATTAGTGGACAGATATAGAAGGCACAGTAAGACAAAAAATTAAAGATTTCAGAATATGGAGGAAGAGGGAGTTCTCAACATTGTGAAATATTTCAGAGATATAAAGAAAGATGATAACTGAGAGATTAAAAGATCTTGGATTTAGCAGTTAAGTGATCACTGATAAAGTTGAGTGATGAAGCCAGAAGGTTAAAATTTCAAGGACTGACAAGTGTGATCTCTGACCTTGGCCTCTATGTTGATTGCTTTCAAGTAAATCTCAAGTTTTAATACTCGTCCATGTGAAAAATATCTATTTGAAGTGCTTAAATTTAGAGCTGTGGTTATAAAAATGATCATAAGCTTTACAACTTCAAGGGACATTAAAAATAATCATTCATTTAAAAAGTACACAAGTACCGATAGAAATAGTGATTGGCCTTGGGGCGGCTAGGTGGTGCAATGAGTAAGAGCACTGGCCTCAGAGTTGGGATGAGCCGAGATCGAAACCGGCCTCAGAAAATGAGCACCCACACATAAATAATGACTAGCCGTGTAACCTTGAGCAAGTTACTTAACCCCAATTGCTTAAAAAAATAGTGATTGGCCTAAAGTGATATAACAAACAAGTGGTAGAGTAAAAATTCCTTGAGAAAGCCATCTGTGCTCAGTGTTGTCATTTCTTCTCCTTTCAATTGATTCTAAACACTGATCTGGTTTCTAACCTCATCAGTCAGTTGGAACTGTTTTCTCCAAACTACTCTCTTTTTTCTCTTAATTGCTCATCACAATGACCTTTTTCCATTCCTGCAGTCCTGGCATAGGCCCTTATTGCTGGGATGAGATAGCCTTGCGACTGATTTCCTTATCTCAAGGTTCTCTCCATTTCAGTCCATCTTCCAGTTATTAGACAAAATGACCTGCCTAAATTTGAAGGTCTAACCACATCACTATCCTATTCAAACAATTCTAGAGGTTCTCTATAACATCTAGGAGGAAACACAAAAGCCTGGTTCCTTCCTACTTTTCCTATTTTTTTCACACCTTAATTCCATTCACATCGTCTTAAATCAAGTGAAACAGGCCTCTTTTTTTATTTAACAAATGCTTTATTATCTTCTCATTTACATCATTCATTTCCTCCAGATTTTGAGTTACAATTTTTCCCCATTTTTCCCCTACCCACCACCCCAGAATAGCAGTCCCATAAGATATCCCCTCATCCAATCTGCTCTCTCCCATATCTTCTCCCATACCCCCTTCAACTTTTTTATTAGGGCAAGATGAATATCTGTGTCCCAATGCCTGAACAGTTTATCTCCCAATTACATGCAAAATAGTATTAATAATAGTATTTATATATATTTGAAACATTTAATTTTAACACTTCAAATTTCAGATCCATTCCCTTTCTCCCTTGTTACCCACTACCTCTGGGAAGATAAGCAATTCAGTATGTGTTGTACATGTTTAGCTATGCAAAACATTACCATAGTAGATATATTGTAAAAGACTGCTTATATTTCCCTCCCACCCATCCCACCTCCCACCTGGTCCATTCCCTACTTTGATCCTGTCACTTTTCAAAAGTGGGTACTTCCAACCTCTCCTCCCCCCAGAATGCCCTCCCCTCCATCATCCCCCCTTTCACCCCCTCCCCCCTACTCTCCTGCAGGGTGAGATATCCCATTTAGTATGTATGTCAATCTCTCCCTGAGCCAAATTCAATGAGAATATTGTTTTGCCTTTTTGCCTCCCTGTTCTTCCCCTCCTCTGCAAAAACTTCCCCTTGCTTCTTCTACATGAGATAGTTTACCCTACCCTGTCTCTCCCCATCTCCTCTTACCACTTACCTCTATGACCTCTTAAGCTCACCCCTTAAGTATCATCCCTCCCACCAAATTCAATCTGTGTCCTCTATCCATGTATAAATATAAACATATATAGACACATTCACATATGTATTCATATGCCCATATACCCTTCTTCAATTATTTTCATACTAAGAAAGGTTTCATCAATCACAGTTGTTGTTTTTTCCATGTAGGAATGTAAATAGTTCAATTTTGATAAGTTCCTTTTGATTTATTTTCTCTGATTACCTTCTCAGGCATCTCTTGCTTCTTGTGTCTGAATGTGAAATTTTCTATTCAACTCTGGGTTTTTCCTCAAGAATGCTTGAATGTCCTCTATTCCACTGAATGATGATATTTTCCCCTGAAACAAAATGCTCAGTTTTGCTGGGTATGAGTTTCTTGGTTTTAATCCCAGGTCTTTTGAACTCTGGAATATCATGTTACATGCCCTTTGATCCCTCAGTGTAGAAGCTGCCAGGTCCTGTGCTATTCTGATTGTGTTTCCACAATATGGAAATTGTTTCTTCCTCGCTGCATAGAGTATTTTCTCCTTGATCTGGGGATTCTGGAACCTGGCTATAATATTCTTAGGAGTTTTCTTTTTGGGATCTTTTTTCAGGAGGTGATCTCTGGATTCTTTCAACCTTTATTTCCCCCTATGCATCTAAAACATCAGGGCAATGTTCCTTGAGAATTTCTTAAAGGATGGTTTCTAGGTTCTTTCTTTGATCATAACTTTCAGGTAGTCGAACAGATTTTTTAAACAAATGCTTTATTAACTTCTGTTTTACATCATTCATTTCCGCCAGATTTTGAGTTACAATCATTTTCCCCCTGTTATTCCCCTACCCAACCTCCCAGAATAGCAGTCCCACAAGATATCGCTTCCTCCAATCTGCTCTCTCCCATACCTTCTCCCATACCCCCTTCGACTTTTCCATTAGAGGAAGGTGAATCTTTGTGTCCCAATGCCTGCACATCTTATCTCCCAATTATAAGCAAAAGAGTATTGATAATAGTATTTATATATATTTGAAACATTTAATGTTAAGACCTAGATTTTCAGATCCACTTCCTTCCTCCCTTGTCACCCATTCCCTCTGGGGAGATAAGTAATTCATTATTTGTTGTACATGTCTGGCTATGCAAAACATTATCATAGTAGATATATTGTACAAGGCTGCTTATAATTCCCTCCTACTCATCCCACACCCACCTGGTCCATTCCCTACATGATCCTGTACCTCTTCTATAGTGGGTACTTCCAACCTCCTCTCCCCCCAAGGATGCCCTCCCATCCATCATCCCTCCTCTCATCCCCCTTCCCCCTATTCTGCTGCAGGTTGAGATATCCCATTTAGTATGTATGTCATTCTCTCCCTGAACCAAATTCAATGAGAATGTGGTTTTGCCTTTTTTGCCTTCCTATTCTCCCCCTCCCTTGCAACCACTTCCCCTTGCTTCTTCTACATGAGATAGTTTACCCTACCCTGTCTCTCCCCATCTCCTCTTGCCACTTTCCTCTCTCACCTCATAATTTCATCCCTTGAGTATTCTCCCTTCCCAACAAATTCAACCTATGCCCTCTATCCATATATAACTGTAACCATATACACACACATTCACATATGTATTCATATGACCACACACCCTTCTTCCATTATTTTCATAGTGAGAAAGATTTCATCAGTCACAGTTATTGCTTTTCCATATAGGAATGTAAATAGTTCAACTTTGATAAGTTCCTTTTGATTTCTTTTCCCTGATTATCTTCTCAGGCATCTCTTCCTTCTTGTGTCTGGATGTCAAATTTTCTATTCAATTCTGGTTTTTTCCTCAAGAATGCTTGAAAGTCCTCTATTCCACTGAATGACCATATTTTCCCCTGAAACAAAATACTCAGTTTTGCTGGGCAGGTGACCCTTGGGTTCATTCCCAGTTCTTTTGCCCTCTGGAATATCATATTCCATGCCCTTCGATCCCTCAGTGTAGAAGCTGCCAGGTCCTGGGCTATTCTGATTGTGTTTCCACCATATTGAAATTGTTTCTTCCTGGCTGCTTGTAGTATTTTCTCCTTGATCTGGGGATTCTGGAACCTGGCTATAATATTCCTGGGAGTTTTCTTTTGGGCAT
Source organism: Gymnobelideus leadbeateri (assembly GCA_011680675.1). Classification (NCBI taxonomy): domain Eukaryota; kingdom Metazoa; phylum Chordata; class Mammalia; order Diprotodontia; family Petauridae; genus Gymnobelideus; species Gymnobelideus leadbeateri. Next base: position 185,038 of record WOXC01003578.1, read on the forward strand.
CTTTTTCAGGAGGTGATCAGTGGATTCTTTCAACCTCTATTTTGCCCTCTGGATCTAAAACATCAGGGCAATTTTCCTTGAGAATTTCTTGAAGGGTGATTTCTAGGTTCTTTCTTTAATCATGGCTTTCAGGTAGTCCAATAATTTTTAAATTGTCTTTCCTGGATTTATTTTCCAGGTCAGTGGTTTTTCCCATGAGATATTCCACATTGCCTTGTAATCTTTCATTTGTTTGGATCTGCTTAACAGCATCTTGATTTCTCATAAAGTCATTAGCTTCCATTTGCTCCAGTCTAACTCTGAAGGAATGAATCTCCTCAGTGAACTTTTGAGATTCTTTTTCCATCTGGCAAATTCGACTTTTTAAGGCATTCTTCACCTCATTGCCCTTTTGGGCCTCCTTTGCCATTTGAGTTAGTCGATTTTTTTAAGGTTTTGTTTTCCTTAGGCTGTTGACCCTTATTTCATACTTTTCCTGCATCCTTCTCATTTTTCTTTCCAATTTTTCCTCCACTTCTCTTATTTGATTTTTAAAGTCCTTCTTAAGCCCTATGGCCTGCAACCTGCTCATGTTTTCCCCTGGGGCTTTTGGAGCAGGACTTCTGACCTCACAGTCCTTTTCCCGCTCTATGCCCCCAAAATAGGAGTCTAGCGCTGCATTTTTCTGTTTCCTTTGCCTTGGCATGTTGCCACTTAATTACTTGACTTTTGGGTTTGTTGCGTCACTATGGCTTTAAGGCCAGATAGACGAATTTTCATCCCGAACATGTGGGGAGCAACTTCCGTTTCTGGCAAGTTGTAAACCCACCCATGACTTCCACCCTAGATCACAATCCAGATCCAGGGAGATTAAAGCAAGAGCGATTACCCCCCAACACTGATCGCTGGATCTCCCTACAGTTCGCAGGCCAGGAGCTGGAGCTGCCTCTGACAACTACAAAGTGGTGAGTCTCCTCAGGGGCTTCTAGCCCCCAGGGGAGGGAGCCGACGCATTCCCCAAATACTGGTCCCAAAGTCCATAGGACACTAGCCTCTTATTTTGTCCTAGGCATGTCTATGTTGATAATTCTGGAGTCGCCACAGCTGTTTGTGTTCTGGGGTCTCTCCAGCAGCTGCTGGCCCTGCCACCCTGGGGCTAAAACCTCAGCTCAAGGGGACCTGGGATCCGATAGGCTTGGCTCAGCTCCCCGCCCATCTGCGTGCTGTGTGCTGCTGGCTCCCTGACCATTGTGCTGGTCCTTCTGGCTGGGCTGCTGGACTGTCCTCAGCGGGAGGTTAGCTTCTCTGTTTCATTCTGTGGGTGCTGGGGCTCCAGAAGTTGTTCAGAGTCCCCTTTTACATAGTTTGGGGGGAATCTGGGGGCAGAGTGGTTTGGATGAGCTGTTTCTACTCCGCCATCTTGGCTCCGCCCCCAGTCCAATAATTTTTAAATTTTATCTCCTGGATCTGTTTTCCAGGTCAATGGTTTTTCTGTTTAACAGCATCTTGATTTCTCATAGAGTCACTAGCTTCCATTTGCTCTATTCTAACTCTGAAGGAAGGAATCTCCTCAGTGAGCTTTTGTGATTCTTTTTCCATCTGGCAAATTCAGCTTTTTAAGGCATTCTTCTCCTCATTGCCCTTTTTAGCATCCTTTGCCATTTGAGTTATTCTATTTTTTAAGGTGCTATTTTCCTCATTCAGGCTGTTGACTCTCATTTCATACTTTTCCTGCATTCTTCTCATTTCTCTTCCCAATTTTTCCTCCGCTTCTCTTATTTGGTTTTACAATCCTCCTTAAGGTTCTCTTTGGCTTGTAACCTGCTCATATTTTCATTTGAGGCTTTTGGTGAAGGATTTCTGATCTCACAGTCTTCCTCCTGTTCCCTGCTTCAATCCTCTTTGCCCCCATAATAGGAGTCTAATGTTGCATTTTCTGTTTATTTTGTTTCCTTTGCCTAGGCATGTTACCACTTAATTACTTGACTTTTGTGTTTGTTGGCACAGTAAGACTCTTCCACCAGACAGGGGAGCTTCTGTCCCAGAGAACTGTCCTGGATGCTCCCAGAGTGCTGTGCCAGCCACTCCCTGCAAGGCTGCTGGGCTGTTCTCTGTGGGAGGTTAGCTTCTCTGTTTTGTTCTGTGGGTGCTGGAGCTACAGCAGTTGTTCAGAGTCCCATTTTACATGATTTTGAAGTGGTGTGGGAGAGAGCACCTTGGAAATGCTGTTTCTGCTCTGAAAACAGGCCTCTTTACTGTTCCTTGAACAAAATACTCCATCTCTCAATTTTGGTCATTTACACTGTTTGCCCTTCGTACCTGGAATGCCCTCTGTCCTCATCTCTGCCTCTTGACTCCTCTGTCTTTCTACAAGTCTTCAGCTAAAATCCCACCTTCAACATCCTTTTCCCAATTCTTCTTAATGCTAGTTCCTTTCCTCTAGGATTAGCTCTAATTTGTCTGGTCTATACCACAATAGACTGTTAAGTCCTGTTTGGTAAGAGGATAGCAGATTTTTAAAAAATCATTCTTTGTAACCTTAGTACTTAGTAAAATCCCCAGCACATAGTAGGTAATAAATGCTTATTAGTTTGACCTGATCTTGACCTGAGTATCGCTCCTTAGTATTTTAATACTTCCTTTTTGCTTTCTTGTAGTATTTTTTTTCCTTGACTTGAAATCTCTGGATTTATAATATAATGTTTCTGGAAATTTTCATTTTAGGGTTTTTTTAAGAAGATGACCGGCATATTTCTTTTATTTTCACTTTCCCAACTTCATGTTCTAGGTTTTTGTCAAACAGTTTCAGGAGTTGGGCTAAAATGCTTCATCCTATTCAACCACCTTGGTTGGTTTCTTTAGGCAACCAGATTTTACCAATTGTTTGTTCTCAGACAAGTCAACTAACATCGAAGGGAACTTTTCTTTCATATGTGGAAAGGTTATAGAGTTCTGTTTCTTTATCTCAGAAAGGATGCTATGATATACAAATGAGATAAACCTGAAAAACTCTAAACCATAAAGCTCTATGGGTAAATGTTATTATTTTTATCATGATCACCATCTAATTATCATTTCTTGCATAATTCACATAGAAATAGTTGTAGACAGGTCACTATCCTGCTATTATTATTTTATTTTTCAAAACAAGTTTATTGATTTTTTTGTTTCTTACATTCATAGTTATTCCAGGTATCCCTTTCCCTCTCCCTACCAAAGAGCTATCCTATACAATATGTAATATTTTTATAGAGGAAAAAAATATTGTTTTATATCAAATATTCTGTAGAACAAGTATAGGAGATTACTGATTTTCTTTGTAACTGAATGAGTCCTATGGTATAATCTAATTAACACAAAAGTACTTTTCTGCCAATTTCCAATTCCAATAGCAGACAGAATAGTGGGAATAATATGTGACTTATTTGATTTGAAAATTTTTTTGCTTCTACATTGTATCTTCAAAGTTTTTAATTTCATTTCCATTTTGAAAGATTTTTATTCTGTTTAATATAGACATCTATGAAAATTTTCTTAAATATTTATTGATTAATATTGTATTCAGGCTGTTGTGGATAACCACTTTGTCAACAATAATGTTCTGGTTCCAAGACAGATTGTTTGGTATTTATTTTTGAATTTCTCAAAGATATTTTAGTTGTCATTGTATGTGTGTTGGAATTTGTTGTCAGTTTGTAAAGAAGAGTAAGCTCCTCTGTAAATATATGTAGCTTATCATTTCTTTCTGATCTATAGCACCAACACAATATTCACACTGCTAACAGGGCCTGTGAATATGCTGGCACAGTGCTCAATTGCAAAATATAACAGAATCTCCATATAGAATACAGAAGCAAAACATTTATTCACACACCAGAAAAAAAAATAAAACGCAACACCAGAAAGTCAAATCCATCACAACAGCAAAGAAGTTAATACATCAAAGCACAGCATGAATCTACACCATCCTTTAGCCTTCAAACAAATATTTACTCACAAGCATAGCTGTCTCCCTAGGTGCATCCTCTCCTCCCTCCAGCGCTACCTCCCATCTTCCTATGGGTTCTACTCTAGTCTTCAGAAAATGCCTCCAACCAGGCTCCATGTGATTACATCCAGCCTACTAGAGGACAGGGAAGATCTTCAAAGCAGGGAAGGTTTTAAATTACCTTAGGTTTATTAAGGGACAGGGAAGATCTTCAAATTATGATTACCATTACAATATCCACTTATTACTAAATTTTATAACTTATGATGACATGTTGTATGGTTCACAGCATTCCTTTATATAAGACTTCTTAAGAATATCTTTTCTATAAATTCTATTATCTATGACCTGAACCTGATTAATTATCTTAAATTCAATTTCTATAAATAAATGTAGATGTCTCAGCAATTTATTTAACTCTTCTTTGATGATAGGTTCTTACTTGAATTCACATAAATATTATTAATTCCTATTGTTATTGGTATAGTCATATATAATTATAATGATTAATCATTATATATTACTTATATATACATTTATAACTATACATTGAATATGTAACATAATTTGACTATATTATGTAAATATTTACATAATTATAGATATATTAATTTATATAGTAATATTGAATAACAATACTTATATCTATTATATATAATTATACTTATTAAATATAATAATTATAAATTCTTTTATCATCAACTTTCTAGGTCTTCAGATCAGGTACTAAGTATGCTGCTGACTTACTTAGGATGTCTTTGGAAAATTGATAGCGAAATAATCCTAGAACAGGAATAATGACACAAAAAATTATCCTAAAATAAGAAAATTCTGGGTATGACAGAAATTTGGACCTATCTTTCACAGAGTCTAATGTAAGACAATAAACTTATTGATGAAATCTGAAAATGTGTAGTCAGTCATCCAGCTATCTATATTTTAAAAGTGTGTACACATACTGGGATGAGACATACTGCATGGGGAGGGGGGGTTATCAAACATTGAATATAAAGAAGATCCATGTTCCAGACCTGGCTCTGCTGGTTCTACTAACCATGTGCTTTAGATCTCCATCTCTCTGGTTCTATGTTTTCTAATCTGCAAAATGAATGTCAGATGAAGATGATCTTTCATGTGCTTTCTAAGCCTAACTCCAAAAATGATGGAGTGACTTAATACTCACTTTTCATTTGTCTGTTTTGACACTAAGTAGATGCAGCTCTTGTATAAAGAAAAAAAAAAACATATGTGAATGAGCTCATTTGTTTCAAGATAGCACAATTTCAGACATTAAGAATCAAAGGAGAGGATAAAGATGGACAACATCTTTACTTAATTCTTTTTTTTTCTTTTTTTTAATTATTTTTTAAACAAATGCTTTATTAACTTCTGTTTTACATCGTTCATTTCTGCCAGATTTTGAGTTACAATCATTTCCCCCCCATTATTCCCCTACCCAACCTCCCAGAATAGTAGTCCCACTAGATATTGCTTCCTCCAATCTGCTCTCTCCCATACCTTCTCCCATACCCCCATCGACTTTTCCATTAGAGGAAGGTGAATCTTTGTGTCCCAATGCCTGCACATCTTATCTCCCTATTACAAGCAAAAGAGTATTAATAATAGTATTTGTATATATTTGAAACATTTAATGTTAAGACCTCGAATTTCAGATCCATTTCCTTCCTCCCTTGTCACCCATTCCTTCTTGGGAGATAAGTAATTCAGTATATGTTGTACATGTCTAGCTACTTAATTCTTAATAGGTTATATATTATGAATTAAGCCAATTGCAGGGAGATGCACATGTAGCAAAGCCCATGTGATGCAAAGGGCAAGGGGAATCCCAAATTCTAATTCCAAAGTTTCACCCCTTCCAACAAATGCCAGTTGAACAATAAGCACAAATAGTGAATAGCAAAGAAGATACATTCAGCCAACTTTTTCACAAAACAGAAATAAGAGTAGGTATACATAGAAGAATAAATACTACACAATCCAGAGTGAAGTGGCTTTCCCATTGGGAGCAAGCTCAGCTAACCTGAAAAAGTTCTTATCTAAGCCAAGGGTAAATTCCCTAAAGTCTCTAGTGTAACAAGTTTAGAATAGGGACATGACAGAGACTTCCAGATCCTCTCATTTCTTCCCAGAGTCTTTTTCCTTTAGTAACTTGAACTGTGATTGGACCCATCCATCTTCATTCTTGAAGCTAGAAGCCAGAAGCTCCCTGAGTAGATTATAGGTTCCAAGGTGACTCAAAGTTGAAGAGAATTTGCAGATAACTGAAGAGAATGAAGGGTTCCCCCAATGTCTCTGTTTCTATCTCTGTCTCTCTCCTTTCTCCTCTCCTCCCCCTTCCTTTCTTTTTCATCAACTGCACGTTGTACTTCACACAGGGCAGCGACTTCATCTTCTTCTCCACCAACGAGAAAAGAATTCTGTGTCACTTTTGACTTTGGGACTGGGATTACATTCCTCCCCTGGGCCAAAACTCTTCAGCAACTGCAAAGATCAGCTGGGGCAAATTCAAAACTTGTAAGTATACATTGTAAACACAAGCTTCAGTGCTTAAAACAACAAAGATGAATTTCCTGTTGTCCTAGATAACTGACTTTCAGTACCACTGTAAGGAAATAAAACAAATGCACATTACCAGTACATGCAGTAGACATGGTACCATACAGAACATCACCAGGGAGGATACCACAGTAACAACACAACATAGAACAAATGGACACTTCAAAAGTACATGTATATCCATAGTACCCAATGCTCAATCAAAAGCAGTTAACATGGCTAACAAAGCACATCTAGATAGCTATAATAATAAGGCAATCAATAGGCCTATATATAAAATACAACATTTTTAGTAGCATAAAAGAATTAACAATAGACATAGCTATAGCATGAACATAACACAAAACATAGCCAAATGAATGTGACAGCAAATTTGAAAAAATATTAAATATATGATAATTTACATATACAACAGTAAAAATATGCAATTATATGGGAACATGAATAATCTCTAGTCTTTCTATGTAGAGATATGTGTAATTATATATTCAGCTTTGGCATAATGACTTCCAATTGGCTTAATTCTCTTATCTCTGACTAATCTCTCCACTCTTACACCGAAGCTACTAGTTGGTATGGGCTGACCCTTAGGGTCATTATAGACCTATGTTTCTACACCTGGATTAACAGCTATTGGAGGGTGGCTATCGGTATTTTCAAATTCCATGTGTTGAATCTTAAACAAAGGAATCTGAAGCTGGAAAAGAATTAAATTTGGATCCAGTTTTCCTACACAGTAATAATACACACAATTTCCTTCACTGGATGCCTCACTTTTAGTGCCCATATCTATGTCAGAAAGTCTTTGGTCATCTAGTAGATAGGCTCTTCCGTCAGCCTTTGCCTGCATAAGTGTTGCTCCTGACATCTTTGTAGTATTCAAAACAGCTAACTTTGATGCCTAGGTCTTGGAGAGAATTCTCAATTGATACAGGTGTTCATAATTGGGCAAGTTTTCACAAATAAGTGCAAAAAGATAATGTTCAAACTTAACATTTGAAAATTCTGAAATTTCATTGAAATGTTTTTTTTTGTTTGTTTTTCCCTTTTTTTGAGCTGAAAGCAGTGTGATATAGCAGATACTAGGATGGTCAGAGTCAAGAAGACCTGGGTTCAAATCCTGCCTTTTATAGATGCTATGAGACTATGACACAAACTCTCAATCTTCTTAACTACTCATTTATTCATTCATCTATCTATCTATCTATCTATCTATCTATCTATCTATCTATCTATCTATCTATCTGTCTATCTACCACCTACTTATTAAACTGCCCAAGACTAATTGATGTGTATCATTGTAAAGAGTCACTGTGCTGACAGTTCTCCACTCAAAAGAAAACAAAACAAAACAAAACAAACAAATTACAACAGAACATGTTACTACTGTGTGACTTCTACTGTTACATCTTATTTTAAAACAAACAAACATAGGTTTCATGGTAAGAGAACATTTATTCATTATAATCCATATTATTTCAGCTGGAGACTTTTTCTCCCCCTTAGGCCACATTTTTTTCTTTTCCACAATGTTTGAGATGATGTGAACTTTCTTGTATGTTAACCATTGAACAGAAGCATCATCTGATTCATTATAAATTGTGTGTAGACCCCTGCACCTTTCTAAGCGAAGATTTGGGAGGGAAATCCCATTATATGAAATTGAAGTTCCTGTAGAAAAAAAGATGTCAAATGCACAGCCTACAATGTTCCCTGGAGCCAGGAACAAGATTAAAATGTAATTGGGAAGTATTTAACAAAATCAATAAAAATTCAATAAAACATATATAAAATTACATTTTAAAACTAAGTCAATATGTGCCTACAGGGGTCTTTTTGTATGGATTAATAGACCCTGTTTCTATTTGAGTTGACACAACTGCTTCGGAGCATACAAGGAGCAAGGAAATGTTTAAACTGAGGGTCTTATTTAATAACATTTTCTTGATATCTTTTATTTTTATATGACAAAATTCTCCTAGTTGTCCTTTCTTCTACCAGTAAACCATTTCATATAACAAAGAACATATTTAATGAAGATTTTTTTTCTTTCTGAATATCCATTATTTTATTTTAACATTCATTTTAAAAAAATGAGTTTGGAATTCTTTCCCTCCCTAAGGAAAAAAAATAGAAGAGAAAAAAGTTTGAAGAAAATTGATCAATATATCCCAGAAGCCAATATATATATATATGTATGTATGTATGTATGTATATGTATATATATACATATATATGTATGTATGTATGTGTATATATATATACATATATATATATGCAGTGATCTATACCTATGAACCTTCCACTTATGCAATAGAGTAGATACTATCTTTTCATGTACTTTCTTTGCGACCTTGCTTGATCTTTTTAGTTTGGAATATTTGAGTTGTTCTTTCCATTTCCATCGTTGTTGTTACTGTCTATATTGTTTTCTTTGCTCTACTTTGTATACTCTTCATGAATTCGTGTACATCTTTTCATGATTCTCTATTTATCATATTCTTCATTTCTTATTGTATAGTCCTATTTTATAAGATTCATGTATCACAGTTTAGTTACCCATTCTCTTATCAATTGCTATCAACTTTGTTTCCAGTTCTTTGCTACCATAAAAAAGAGTTGCCATAAGTATTTAAGGTGTATGGGAACTTTTTTCCTTATCTGTGATGTCCTTGGGATATATGCCTCATAGTAGAATCTTTGAGTAAAAGGACATAGTAATTTTATAGACTGAGCTATGACAGTAGAATGCATATTTATGTAGCATATGAAGAGACCAGAGTTTAAAGCTGACCCCAGACTCTAGCTATATGTGCCTGGACAAATCACTCCACCTCTCTTAGTTCTGTTTCATCATTTATAAAATGTGGTTAATAGTAACATCTATTTCAAATGATTGTTGTGAAATAATGTTTAAAACTCAGCAAAATTTAGCCCATATTTAATCTTTATAGTCTTCACTTTTCTCATCCTCAAATCAAGGGGTGGGATGAGAGAATCTCAAAGGTCAAAGGTCCTTACTAGGTCTAATTCTATGATTGATCAGTCACAAAATATTTATTATTAAGTTTATTAAAGGACTTATTATGTACAAGGGAACTGAGACAGATAAAAATGTATTTGTCCTTAAAGATCATACATTCTACTGGGGTGGTGAAATGGACACAGAACATGCATGCATACACATACAGAGAGAGAGAGAGACAGAGAGAGAGAGAGAGAGAGAGAGAGAGAGAGAGAGAGAGAGAGAGAGAGAGAGAGAGAGAGAATCTCAGGGGAAAGAAAACACTAGGAAAAGGAACTAGCATTAGAAAAAGGTTAGGGAAGCCTTCATGTTTATTATGAGGTAGCAAAGGGTGATGACCCCTGAAGGAAAATAAACACCTTTAGAAAGAGAGATGAGGAGACACAGCATTTCAGGGCAGCAGGACCAATTCTGTGAATGTAAAAAAGGCAAGAGACAAAAGTTGAATCTTGTATACTTGGTAGATCTATTTGGCTGAGCATGCCATAATGTAAAGCAGATTAGTGTGGAATGAAACTGAAAAGATAGAAGGATGGATAGGAATAGCAGTAGGGCCTGGACCTGTGATTTCAATAGTCGAGAAAATTCCCACGTGAGAAAACTCCTTCTCAACTGATACAAATTTTCACTTTCTCTGCAAATTATAGTCTTCAAGTATTGCTTAACACTAGGAGGTTATATGAATTGCTTAGAGTTACATAGGTATGTGCAAAAACATCCAGAAGGATAGTATAGGGGATTTAAATAGCCGAGGGTCTTTAAAGTCTATTTAAGGAGTTTATACTTTTATCTTCAAGGTAATAGCATGTTGCTCCTGGGAATTATATTACAGTATATATTATCAAATGGAGGTCACAAAGAGTTGGCCACAATTGTAATGACTGAACAATAAAGTACATTATCACGATATTGCACAAGATTTTAGCCTTGTCTGGATACATTGTGACAGAGATTAGAAATCTTCTCACTGACATATAGGTAAGAGTGAATTAGATTTCCTTTCTTGTGGGCATATCACTTCTGTTTAGGGTAAGAGTATTAGAAATTATCTAGTCTCAGGAATTTGGAAAAAAAACCCTCATAAACTCTAAGTCAACAAGTCAGTTTCTGACTTGAAGTGCAATGGTTTCCTCTTGCTTTTAGAATCAAATCTTAACTTCTTTGATTTTCTCTATCCTTAACATCTTCACTCAAAGCCACTGTTCTAATCTTGTTATACATTATTATTATTATGCTACTGGAATCCTCTTCCTCTTTAGCTCTCCATTTTTGAGTCCCCAGTGTCCTTTAAAATTCAGCTCATATAAGTTTTAGATGAAGATTTTCTAGATTTCTCAGCTGCTAATGATTCCCATGGAATTAATTTATATTTGTTTGTGTATATTTGTATGTTTAGTCATTTCAGTCACGTCCAAATTGTCTTCACCCCATTTCGGATTTTCTTGGCAAAGATAGCAGAATAGTTGGCTATTTTCTTCTCCAGCTCATTTTATAGATGAGGAAACCGAGAAACTGGATTAAATGACTTACCCAGGGTCATATATTTAGTAAGTGTCTGAAGCCAGACTTGAACGAAGGAAAATGATCTCCCTAACTCCAGGATTGGCACTCTATCCACTGTGCCAACTAGCTGGCTCATATTTACATATGTATAAATTATGCCATCTAATAGTATAAAAGCTCTGTTAGAGCAATGACTGTTTAATTTTTTTTTCCTTTGGAACCAAAGGAATTCTTAAACACAAATGTCAGGCATATAGTAGGCTCAAAACAAATGAGTACAGTTTGAATGATTAAGCATCATAAATAAATGACCTGATACAATTTAGGAAATTTCTCCACACACTTTGTGGGGTAGAGTGCCTTAATGGAGGAGATGATATGGTCACAATGTCCTGAAAACATAAATAACTATATCACTTTCTAAGGATAATAGAGACCAAAAGAATTAGAACAAATTCCAAGTCCACACCAGACATGGGAGAAGGCTCAAGCAAAGGCATGTTTCTGTGAAACAACAGGATGAGAATAAAGAAGAGTAGTAGTTCAGTGTGACTGGAATACAGAATATGTAAAGAGGAACAGATGAGATGAAACTGAACATCATTTGAAACCAGAGTATGGTGCCCTCTGAATGTTATAATGGCTTTTATGTAGAGGCAGCGTAGTTGGAGGGGTAAAGGCAGAACATATTATCAAGAATCACTAAGATTTTGAGACTAAATGGTTGGAAGAATGGCATTGCCACTGAATAAATTAAGTGACTTGACATATGTTCCACAGTACACTTAAAAATAATCAGTTAGTCATCTGATTATATTATCCATATAGCTTTGATTGCATTTATGGACAAATGGAATACAGTTTATTAGCAAGCAATACAGTTGCTTGTACATATTAAGGACATAAAAATATTTGTGGAACTGAGTAAAATTTACCAGATATTTGGAATCTCATATATATAGTCTTAACCAAGGGTGGGGAATCTGTGGCCTCAAGGCCATTTTTAGACCTCTAGGTCCTTAAGTGCTGCTCTTTGATTTAATCCAAACTTCACAGAACAAACCCTCTTAAAAAAAGGATTTGTTCTGTGAATATTGGGCTCAGTCAAAAGGCTGCACCCAAGGACCTAGAAGGCCAAATATGGTTTCAAGGCCACAGGTTCCTCACCCCTGGTTTTAATCTATTAAATAAAGTTTATTTAAAAAAACTTTTAGGAATCACAAGTTTTTAGTCACTACTCAGAGTTTGAATTCTTTTGATACTTCAGGAGAAAGAGAGAGAGAGAGAGAGAGAGAGAGAGAGAGAGAGAGAGAGAGAGAGAGAGAGAGAGAGAGAGAGAGAGAGAGAGACAGGAAAGGGAGAGCAATGATAGAGGCAAAGATACAAAAGACAGACACAGAAGTAGACACAGAGACATACATACAGAGACAGACAAATGCTTAGAAGACAGAGATAGACAGATAGACAAAGAAATAGACAGATGTGTAGAGTGACAGAGATAGAGAGTAACATAGAGAAAAAGAGACAGCAAATGATGAAAACCTTTGCATGTTCTGAGCTGCCCATAGACGACTGAGGGCTTAAATTATTCCTGAAAAATCTCCCAGGGGAAGCAGATAGCAGCTTTCAGTGAACTTGATGCACATAGGCTGAGGGACATGTATTCTGAAGGATTCAGATTACTTCAACAGTCAAGCCTTTGGGCTGTCATATTTTTCTTCATTTTCAAATCCCTTAAAAATGTGCCTGCAAGTTCCTGCTTCACAGGCTGAAGTGCAGATAATGTGCTCAGTTCTTTAATTATAAATAACGTTAAAACAAGTATTTCAAGTGTTTGAGGACAGCTCTCTAAGGTTGGATGAGTGACAATAGATAACAGACCTGAAATTAATTAGCTCTTTGCCCCATTTTATAGACAAGAAATCCTTGCAATGCTCTTAACAAATCCATTGCCATGGCATATTCACAACATCACCCCAGTTTGCCTCTATGGACCTTAGTCATTGAGAAAAGCAGGAAAAGAAGTGGAGAAAACAGCAGAAAGGAAGGTTTTCATGTTTTAGAGTCAAAAAAATCTGGCCTAATTCAACTCAGTACCACCCTGTGTCAATCAAAACCTCTCTGACTTGTCTACTCTTTTCAGCTTATCAAAGATTTAACTTATACAATAAGTATTCTCTATACAGCATAACTTCCATGTTATGGTCTAATAAATAACAAAATAAAGTTATTTTATATATGCTAATGAAGTAAAGTGAAGAACAAGGAAAATGTTTACAGTTTGGATTGAGAAGTCAATTAATGTAAAGTAAACAATGCTAGAATTTTTGGAGTACTTGTAATTCAATAAGAAGTTATGAAGGTCATCCTTAATATGAGATTTTTCATGTGAAGAATTATATTTGGCAAATGTATATTGGAATTAAAATACTAGGTTTGGCTCTCCATCATATAGACTCTCCTAATTTGAGAGAAAACTAGTTATAATCTCTCTTCAATATGAAAAGGAGAAAAGGCTATTCTGAAGCTAGTTGATCTTTTATTAATTGAGAAGGAAACATTTCATGAATAAATAATGGAGGAAGGAAGTGGGGACTCTTTTTCATGAATTGCTTAAGAGAAATCAAAGGAACCTATTCTATTCTTGTTAAGCTTACTATATCAAACACTCTACTGGCCTGAGATACAAGGACAAATGTTTTCAGCATATGTGCTCCAAGGAAATATTTAAAATTATCATTACGGATAAATATTTTTTTCTCATTTTGCCAAAGCATTTAGTGTTGTGTGGATGCCATATTTATCTTAGAAATGTTATATCAGACCTGGGAATCAAAAGCCACTCTCATAATATCTCAATCTTAATACTAGACTGTATATACTCTTCATGTAGACAATGAGAATTTAAAAAGGCTACTAGGATTTGGAAATTGTCATTTAAGTGCTTTCCTAAGTAGCTGGATAGATCAGGAATGCTTCATTATCGGCTTCCTCTAATTTTCATAAGCAATTAACTTCTTGTTAATGGAGGAAAGATTGAATATGTTATAAAAATAAACTGACAGCAGCAGCCTTCACTTGTGAAAACACAACCAAAAAATGACAGATTATTAGTCCTATAAAATAACAAAATATGCACATTAACTTTAATGTCAATATAATAAAAAATGAATGATTAGAATTTTTACATTTTATTTGGAAAACAGGTATATTAAATTTATTTTAAAACCTTTCATGGTAGGCTGCTTTTGAAGATAAAATTGCAAATATTTCTGTGTTGGCAGGCAGGATGGGAGGAGAAAAGATATTTATGTAATGAGTAACTTTCTAATAAGGTCCATAAGAACTTTCTATGTGTGCAGGTGCAGTGTGTTCAGCAGATGTGACACACCTTACCATCACTACCACCACCAGCATCACCACCATAGAAACATTGAAACATTCACACGTATTCTATGATTGTTTCCTATATATATATATATATATATATATATATATATATATATATATATATATATATATATATATATATATTTACTGCATGGTGAAGATAAAAGTATTAATACTGTATGTTGAGTTGGAACTCAGGAGGTATTTGAAAGGGCATTAACCAGCTGAAGTAAGTCCTCTTTATTCTCTGTCTACATATTGAGTGAGGAGGACAAATTGCTGCAGGCCCCTTAAGGAGGAAACTCAGACCCTCTTTTACCCGGTCTCAAAGAAACTCAGAACATGTTCTTTATAGGCAGTGACACATGGGAAGATAAGCAGTTGTGAACAAGATGTCACTGCTGACGTTGCTATTATCTTGGTCCCCACTGGAGGCGGATGGTAGTTCATACATCTGTCTTTGCCAGGAAAGAAGATGCTCAAGGCTTCGTTATGAGTGAATGAGAGGGGGACCAAAGACCTTTCCCTATGGGAGGATCCACAGAAGTTCATCCTCTTCACTTGAACTCTAGAAGCAGTTCTAGTTACATGTGTATGCTGTTAAAACTCACTGTACTGGTTACGCCCCATGTCTGTAATGCTTTTATTCTTCACTTATTTTTACCACTCAGAATGCAAAGATTTCTTCAAAACTCATATAATTCCAAGTTTTATGGGAAACCTCTCCTGTCTTCCTGCCCCTCAAGCTGCTAAAGATTTATTTTCTAAGACTGATTTATGTTTATTTTTGTGTGTCTTGTATGTAACTATTTATGTACATGTTGTTTTCCTCATTTTAATGAAATCTTCTTTAGGGGAAGACATAAGAAAAAGATTTATTTCATTTTGCTCTTCTTTGTAGATTGTATCACAGTGACTGAAACATAAGTAGCACTTTAACAAATTCTTCTAGATTCATTGTTTTTCTTTACCTATTCATTTTTAAGGATATATTTATGAAGTCGTGACTTAGTTCTATATATTTTGCTTATATTTCTTACATTAATTACTTTTTTAATTTTATTTTTTAAATTTATTTTTAGTTTTTAACATTCATTTCCATAAGATATTGAATTAAAAAAATTTCCCCCTGTATTTCCCCTACCCCCCACCACAAGATAGCAAACTTACTGAATACCCCTTCCCCCAATCTACTCTCTCTTATATCTTCCCCTTCCATCCTCTAACTTTCTACTGAGCAAGATGGATTTCTATACCCCAGTGCCTGTATATTTTATTTCCCAGTTGAATGTAAAAAACATTTTTTAACATTTGTTTTTAAAACTTTGATTTTTAGATTTATTCCCTCCTTCCCTCCTCACCCACACCCACTGGGAACAAAAGAAATTCAATATAGGTTGTACATGTGTTGTTACTCAAAACATTTCTATAGTAGTTATATTGTGAAAGACTAATTATATTTCCCTCTATCCTATCCCACCCCCACTTATTCTATTATTTCTACTTTGACCCTGTTCCTTTTCAAAAGTATGTGCTTCTAAATACCACTCCCCATAACTGCCCTCCCTTCTATCATTCCCACTCTTATTCCCTTCTGCCACACTTTCCGGTAGGGTAAGATACCCAAACGAGTGTGTATGTTATGCCCTCCTTAAGCCAAATTCAATGAGAGTAAGGTTGACCCATTTGCCTTTTACTTTCCTGCTCTTCCCCTCCATTGTAACAGTTTTCTTTTGCCTCATTTATATGATATAATTTACCCTATTCTATCTCTCCTTTTCTCCTTCTCTCATTATATTCCTCTCTCACCTCTTAATTTTATTTTTTAGATATCATCCCTGTGCCCTCTGACTATGTATACATGTACACATATATACATACCCTCATATATGTATTTGTACACACAGAAACCTTCCTATACATACATATATGTATGTATATGCATGTACACATGAATTCATATATATTCCCAACTATCCTCATACTGAAAAAAATCTCATGCATTACAATTATTGTTTTTCCATGTAAGAATGTAGATCTTTCAACTTTAATAATTTCCTTATGATTTCTTTTCCCTGTTTACCTTCTCATGCTTCTCTTGGTTCTTGTATTTGAAAGTCAAATTTTTCTGCTCAAATCTGTTTTTTTTTCATCAAGAATACTTGAAAGTCATATATTTCACTGAATGACCATATTTTCCCCTGAAGCATTATACTCAGTTTTGCTGGGTAGGTGATTCTTGGTTTTAATCCTAGCTTCTTTGACTTCTGGAATATCATATTCTAAGCCCTTCTATTCCTTAGTGTAGATGCTGCTGGATGCTGTGTTACCCTGATTGTGTTTCCACAAAACGCAAATTGTTTTTTCCTGACTGCTTCTAATATTTTCTCCTTGACCTGGGAATTCTGGAATTTGGCTATGACATTCCTAGGAGTTTTCTTTTTGGGTACTTCTTCAAAAGGTCATCAATGAATTCTTTCAATTCTTTTAATTTTTATTTCTATTTCTTGAAGCATGATTTCTACGTTTGTTTGTTTGTTTGTTTTGTTTTGGGAGTTTTTATTTTGGTCATGGCTTTCAGGTAGTCCAATAATTTTTAAATTATCTCTCCTGGATCTTTTTTCCAGGTCAGTGGTGTTTCCAATGTGATATTTCACATTGCCTTCCATTTTTTCATTTGTTTGGGTCTGTTTTATAGTATCTTGATTTCTCATAAAGTTATTAGCTTCCATTTGCTCCAACCTAATTCTGAAGGAATTATTCCCTTGAGTGAGTTTTTGAAATTTCTTTTCCATTTGGGCAATTAGACTTTTTAAGGCATTCTTATCCTCATTGACTTTTTGGGTCTCTTTTGCCATTTGAGTTAATCTGTTTTTGTTTTTGTTTTTTTTAAGCAATTGGGGTTAAGTAACTTGCTCAAGGTTACACTGCTAGTCATTATTTATGTGTGGGTGCTCATTTTCTGAGGCCGGATATGATCTCGGGTCATCCCAACTCCGAGGCCAGCACTCTTACTCACTACGCCACCTAGCCGCCCCTTTAGGGCAAATGGGGTTAAGTAACTTGCCCAAGGTTACACGGCTAGGTTTTTGTTTGTGTGGATTAAGTGTCGGAGGCTGGCTCCGAACTCAGGTCCTTCTGACTCCAGGGCTGGCACTCTATTCACTGCTCCACCTAGCCGCCCCGTGTTAATCTGTTTTTTAAAGTGTTATTTTCTTCAGTATTTTTTTACTTTAGCAGATGGTTGAATCACTTTTCATGATTTCCTTGTATCATTCTCATTTCTTTTCCCAATTTGTCCTCCACTTCTCTTCCTTTATTTTCAAAATCCTTCTTGAGCTCCTCCATGGCCTGTAACTAGTTCATATTTTTCTTGGAAGCTTTTGATGCAGGAGTTTTGACTTTGTTGTCCTCTTCTTGTTCCATGTTTTGATCCTTTTTGTCCCCCAAAAAAGGATTCTGTGATCTGATTTCTCTGCTTGCTCATATTGCCAGCCAATGACTTGAATTTGAGCTCTTTGCCATGGTAGAACTCTGCTTCCAGAATGGAGGGAGCTGTTTCTCAGATTGCTGGGCTTTTTGCAAATGTTGTCAGAGTTATGAGGAGGGCCCCCTCTCTACAGCCACCTCAAGCTCTGGTACACTGGGATTCCTCATAACTACCCAAGACTGTGACCCAGATCCAAGCAGGTCAAAGCAAGAGCAATTACCCTTTGAATGGTCACTTGGTTCCTCTATGATCTACAGCACCTGCAGCCACTGTGCTTCTGCCACCTCTTGCTCTGGGGACCAGGACCAGACTACACTCTTCTGGCACCCAGTTCTAACAGAGTTCCCCAATAAACTTTGACTTTCTCTTTGGCATTTATGGGTTAAGAAGTCAGGAAACTGCCACAGTTGCTGGTGATTCACTATCCTGAAGTCTGCTCTACCCAAATTGGAGCTGCCCTGTAGCCAGAAGCTTGTAGCTCACATGGGACTGCATTTGGCTCCCAGCCTGCCGTGATAGACCCTTTCTGTTGCCCTGCCAGTCTGCCTTCAGAGATTTGTTTCTCTCTGTCACTTTATGGGTTCTATAGCTCTAAAATTTGTTTAGAGTCATATTTTACAGGTATCAGAAGTGGTTGGAGTGGAGCTCAGAAAATTTCCTGTTTTTACTCCTCCATCTTGGTTTTGCCCCACCATTTAGTACTTTTTTTAATCACATGGTAGTCCCTACTAGGGACTTTTTGTGTCATAGTCCTCTTTGATACTCTCTTAAAGCCTATGAAAACATTATCAGAATAATGTTTTTACATGAACAACATGTATAGTCACAAAAGAAGTCAATTATACACAAATAATTATGAAAATATATTAAAATAATTCATATTATATTTTAATTTCCTGGGTTCTATAAGAATGAGTAATATTTCTGCCTCTTTATATTCATTCATAATGTGTGATTTATCACATGGCTCTTTTTTCATTTGCTACCACATGATGCTTAGAGACATGTATGTTCTTTAATGTTACCATGAGTATATTGAATTTATTGTCAAATATACATACATATATATATATTTTTTCCTTTTTTGCTCTTTATCAGATTTGTCTGGTTTTGAAATTCTAATGCTGAACTCCTTTAATTATTATATTACTATCTTTGTCTTCTTGCAGTTCAGTTCTTTTTATGAATTTAGATGATATGAATTTTGTGACATATCTTTAATAATATTTTTCATGCCTTGTCCAGTGTAACTTTAAGCATAATGTTATTTCCAGGTTTATCTACTTTGATATGGGGAATGTTTTTGTTTCTTCTTTTTTATATACATAAACTTTAGGGTTTAATTTTCTTATTCAATTTTTATTTCCTTTCTCTTTATTAATCATTTTACCTATAAGTTTATGATTGCTAGGATTGTGCTTTTCTGCATCAAATTGTTTTTGCTGATTTTCATTCACTTTGTATTTTATCAGAATTTAGGTCCTTTAATTACTTTTGCATACACTAATTTGGTACTAATTTTTAGCACAGGCTTCTCTCATCTTATCTTCTCTATATTAAATCCCTTAATTGCTCGTTTATCTTTTGGTTGTTTCTTTCTTTTATCTAGTTCTTCCCCTCTCATGGTATACCTCTTTCCCTACCTGTGTCACATGGTTCAAATTCCCTCCATTTCCTCAACATCTTAGCTTAGGTATTATGTTCTATGAAACTTTTCCCCCAGAACTTCTTATTTACATTATTCTAATTCTTATTTCTGTACTTTTATACTATATTATATTCTGAATTTTATTCTCCCATTTATTGTCTATGGGCTAATATTCCTCTTCATTCTATTTTGCTAATGAGAGATAGACCTTCTGAAGCACAAAATTTAAGTTCTCTTTCCATTTTTTATTAATGCCTTTATTGTCCTCTCATATATGCTCTCCCATCTTTCGTTCCTCATATGTAGGTGATTTACGCAATTAGTTTAATTTTGTTTTCTTTTTGTTGTAGCCTCTGCTATACTAACACAAACATAACAATCCAAGAAGGCTACTGATAACATATGGTGGGAATAATTCTCTAAATGAAATCATAAGAACTGTTTCTAACCATTATCGTTCCCATCATAATTCTTCACTCTTTAGGCTAGTATCTTCTGTCTGTTGATCAGTGGTACTCTTTTCATTTTAAATAGTCTAATCTTGGGGAAATATACATTGCAATTAAGCCCTTCTCATGTTCAGAGGTTGTCAGTTTCCATTCACCTCAGTCAAACCCATTATAAGGATCCTTTCTCTCACTTTGATATACCTGTGTTCACTAATGGCATCTTTTCTAGATTCCTTCTAGATTGAGCCCATTTCTTCTCTTTCTTCTAATCCCAATCACTTCCCTCCCTATTTTTACTATAGTCTCCCACAGTCCCAAAGTTTTGTTGAGAGGCAGAAGAAATTACTCTACCTCTAACTAAGCTACAAGAATACATGGATATTCTCATCTGCAGCTTCCCATTGTCTCACCCCTCTCCTCTTCCTAGTAGAATGTTTCCCCACTACATTATTCATTCTCCTTCCTCCCATACACAAGATAATGACTCCATCATAAAGTATCATGAGATTTAATTGATGGAATATTAATTCCTTTCTCAATCTTTCCCTTTAATAAATTTTTAATATTCCATTACATTTTTGGCCCTTGAAATCCTTTTTTCCCCATTAGATATCCCTATTAGTTCTATTTTTTGCCTCTTTATCCAATGTCTCCTTCTTCCCCAACCTCACAAGCAAAAATAGAAATATGAGAGAATTAGTTTATTTTTCTATTTCTTGGTAATTTTATTTGCCTTTGTTATGTTTCTTTTCATTGGAATGTTTACAATTCAAATGTTTCAAACATCTCTCCACTTTTTTACTAGAATATCTCATTATTCTGTTGAAAATCCATGTGGTTATTTGATGATTAAGGTTACTTTGAAGAATAAGTTGTTTTATGTTGAAATGAGATCCTTTGTTTTAGAGAACATTCAGTGCCATACTTTTATACTTTTATCTATGTTTCCCCCCAAGTCTGCAGAGGGTATATATGTTCCATATAGAGAACAGCCCTAGAAGAAGGCAACTTAATTACATAGTAGATATTTAATAAATAATTGTTAAATTAATATAATACATTGTCTTCCAAACAAAAGTATTTCCTGGGATGTGCATGTAAAGCAAGCCTATTTGTCAGAGATTTTACATGGGGCAATGGAAACTCAATATATTTTCCTTTTTTTTTCTTTTTAAATAGCTCATCACTTATTTCCCCTAGTCTTAGTTTATCTTCATCCTTTAAGGCTATTACATATACTTGCTGATAGATGTCATTTGAAGGTTCATGAGAGAGGGTGTAGACTCAACTAAGCTCAGCGTATGCCTGTCAGAAGGCCAAAAGCGTAATACTGTAGCTTAATAGTGAGCCTGAGGTTGTGGATTCTTTCCCTACGGGCAAAACTAGGAGCAAAGGGCAAATCAGCTCCTCCAGCTGCAGTTTATTCTCTGATTGCCTTTGCTTTTCCCTGGGGATGATGTTCAATAGCAATATGTCATTTAATACATTGCATTTATGGTAAAATAAGCTATAATTTGATTAATCTATTCTTTAATTTCATTTTCTTGCTGAAACCACTTTGCAAGATTGTTATTTGACAGTATCTAATAGGGTCTTTCTCTCTTTCATACACACACTCTACAATTTATTTTTAATGCAAAATATTTGTTTGCTGCAAGGAAGATAAGTCTGATGCTAATGATTATGCATTTGAATATTCAAAATGCTAGAAAAATTGTCTGAGGCTTAAATAATGAAGTACTAGATTTCTACTTGCATTTGTCTGATAGGACTAATTTCATTTCTTTTTAAATAAGAAAAGCAGTTTTGCTAAAGATGAAAATTTAATGTATTTAAGCCAACACCAAACCAGCTCCCAATTGTAGATGTCTTGTTCTAACTGCATAAAAGTAAACTATATAAAGATGGTTGAATAATAAGAAAGACTTTAAATAAATCCATTGAAACATTTCATTTTAATTTATTTTTAATTAAAAAAAACTTTATTAAAGGTTTTTTTGGTGGCATATAATAGAAGATTTATTGAAGTTTGTCTTTTATTTCAATCCAAATAGTAATTTCTCAACTCAGTTCACTAAACTCAACTAGTAACTTACCGGTTCCACCAACCCAAGTGACCAGCAATTTCTTTCTAATTGCCCCTCACTGATGATGACTCTCTAAACTATAATAATATTGAATTGCATGAAAAGTGCTTTCCTTTTTTTCTCTTTCTTTTTAATATTGTTGTCCAAAACAATGTCTTTAAAAAACAACATAAGTGAAAAAAATATATTTTTCCATAATTCTTCCTAATTTGATTGTTTGTTTCTAATCTCTCCTCTTCTCCATAAATCTGCTACATAGATACAAAATAAAATACATAAATAAAAAATCTGACAGTATGCCTCCCTATTTAAGAAGATCCACGGGCACTATATTACCTCCTAAGTTTGGCCTTTATTACTCCCCTTCACCCATTCTATTTTCTAATCAATTTATATGCCTGTTATTCCAGAAAATCATTATTCCATCCCCTGTGCCTCTACCTTTTGACAGGCATTCTATTATCCTGTTCTACCTCCTCCTCTGAGAATTTCTACCCTCAATGAAGCCTCAATTTATGTGCCACATCATTATATATAATATATATATATGTGTGTGTGTGTATATATATGCATATATACATATGTATATATACTTACATATATACACACATATATGTATATGTGTATGTAGATATATACATATTTTTTCTTCACTCTGCTTGACATATTTCCTCTATAAATTATACTGCATACATTTATCTTTTTATATATGATAGCCCTCTCTTGACAAATATAAGTTCCATAAAGAAAAGGACATTTTTAAAGAAAATAATTTTAACTTTGTATATCCAGTTTGTATCACCGTGTCTTGCAGTTGGTAGGTGTTCCATAAATTCTTATGAAATTGTTCTTTTGAATTGTTAGCACATATCCTAAGTAAAGTAGCTACTAATACTTCATTGGCAGCTTGCTTACTATAGCCATATTTTCATGGTTTACTATAAAAAATAGGTATTTTTAGTAGACATTAACTACTAATTACTACTCAGACAAATAGAATTCAGCCAGCTTTGCCTTACTCTATTACTTCTCATCACATATGAAATTCTACAAACTTATTTTATTCACTACCTTTAAGCATTTTGGCATAATCCTAAATCATGTCATCACTTCATGAGTAATACTTATCTTGCTAAATATAGTTTCATTTTAACCTGGAGTATGAGAAAATTAGTATTCAGAATTTAGCTTCACAAAACCTCAGCTCCTTATCATCCCCTTTTAGCAGATGAAGGAGGGGATATTTTATTACTTAAAATATATATAGTCACCCTGTTATAGACATGAAAATGCTGGTCTGTTTCATATCTCCTTTCTGGAAAGTACTAACACTCAAAAAATTCCTCGTTTAATATTTCATTGGGGGGCAGATTTATTCCCTAAAGTTTGTTTTCTGGAAGCTAGTCATATTCAATTTTAACTGCCTCAAAGGAATAGGTCCCTGTGGCTTCCACTGAAATACCAAAATGTCAAAAGTAGGAGGTTGCCAGCATGATCATAAAACCTGAATACTTCTGGTACATTTCAGATAAATATCATGACTTCCATGTGCTTATCAACCTCGAATTAAGCATCCACCATTTTTCATCAATTCATAACATCAAATCCATTGCATCTTGCTTTGCTCTTTTAGAGAATCCATTATAGATTTGATCTTAAAATTCAAAGATTTAGCAAATGTCTAGATTTTTGATTGGATGTATGACATTCTTAACATAAAGCATTAAGTTATTTCAAGCTTCAAAAAAGGCTTATAGGTTTTCAGATAAAATGGAAAAATTTTTAGAAAAAAACATTAACTATTAAAATGGATTTTTAAAGCAGATTAATATTTATTTCTATATTCTCTCTTTATATGGAGAGAAAACATTTAGACCACATAGTTTGAATATTTTGTATGGCATGTAACTATACATATGTAGTTAGTCTATTTTACATATATAAGTATATATACATATATACATATACATCGTGTGTATGTATGTTGTATGTGTTTAGATGTGTGCAAGTATGTGTATTATATATACGTGCACATACTTATTCTGAATATTTCTCCTATTCAAGTAATGTCAGTATTAATATAAATTAATGTCATACAGTCTTAGTATTGGAATAGAACTTAAAAATCGTCTTATAAACCATTTCCTTATTCAGCTAATCTTTTGTTTTTCTAGAATGGGTGAAATTTTTTAGTTAGAATTTCATTTTGCTAACACCCCATTCTATGACATCAGTTTGTAAAAGGTTGCATTCTTTTAACAAACACTTATTGAGTAGTTACAATGTATAACAAAATGTGTTGCAGTATGCACAAGAAAACATAGTACATAAATTCTACCCTCAAGAAACTTAATGTTCAGCTGGCCAACTCTAAAACATATTTAATAAATCATATCAGAAAGGTGTTTTAGACTCTGTTAGTATTCCACTAATGAAATCATAGATAATTACTGTTTTGATCTGATAGCCCCATTAAAAATCCTGTGATTAAAAGCCTTATAACATGGAGATGATTTTGTATTTGGGGAGTCTATGCCTTCAGAGAGCTAGTTCTAGTAGGTAATACAAACACCAAAAGGAATTTGGAGTACAGACTCAAAAACACACATACTTTTCATCTGGCATCATAAATCTATTTCTGAAGATTTTCATCATAGTTTGGACCTAGGATAATAATTTTATTAGCCATGGGAACCGTTAAAATTATCAAATCAAAAAGGTGTGTGAACTGTGTTAATAGAGGGAGGAACAACAGTAATGAAATCTTAAATCTTGAAGCACTGAAATAAGTGTTAGACCATCAAACAATACTCCACAGCAGTGATATCCAACTCAAATCCTAAGGGAGGTCACTAGTTTGTTTAGAAGAATCTTTGTAGGCCACATATTAACTTAGTTTTAAAAAATAATTTTATAACTAAGTTTTATTGTATTACTACATTTATTTTGTTAAATATTTCTCAATTGTATTTTAATCTGGTTATAGATATACTCCCAAGCTGAAGGTCAATGAGGAGTAGGATTCTTTGGAAGTGCCTACTATATCAGCTTTAAATTTCAGTACTTCTCTAAATATATTTGCTTATTTGGTGAAACATTTCTAGCTTACTAGTTCTTCAACATAGATCTTTCTGCTTCCACAATAATAAGTTCCAGCTACTTAAATACCTTCCCACCTCCTTTTATTCATCCTTTAAGAGTGAACACCATTCTCATGTCTTCTGTAAAGCCTTCACTCAAAATTAAAATTCTCTCTCCATCTTGTGAATCTTTATAAACTCAGAACTGGGAAGACATCATAGTCATCAAGTCCAAATTGTACCCAAGCTAAAATCTCTTCTACTCTCAATATTCGTTAAGTTCCTGACAGTGAATGCTTTATAAGTTCTTGTAGTGAATTGGCTGATTCACAAAGTAACCCTGGTATGAAGATTTTCCATCAGTGTTAGAAGGAAAGTTTAATACTAATTCCCTTTAGAATCACCTCTAATTTTTAGGAAGATTTTCTCTAATAATGGATAAAAATCATCCTTTTGAAATTTTTGTGATTGTTACTCATTCTTTCTTTTGGAACCAAGCTTTGAAAATCTCCCATAAATTAGCCCCTTAAATAAGTAAAGATATCAGTAACACTTTTCCTCTCTCCCTATTCCTCCAGCAAGCCTAATCTTTTCCTGGATAAGTATTTCCAAATCTGTCACCTAGTAATAAGAATAACAACTTAAGAAAAAAGAATTAGAAGACACTAGATGTGGTAAGTACCAAATAATATCATGAAAAAATGAAATTCATGATACCATATTTTAAAAGACAGAAGACAACTCATTATTGATATTACAATCAAGCCTAACTCAGGCCAATCCAGGAATTCAGGCTTCACATTAGAATGTAGCCATGCACTCATGGGATATAAAATGTAACAACTGTAACTTTTATAATAATAAAGGTTAAAAAGGCATTTAGCTTCTAGGCTAAAAAGAAGATAATTAAGGGGAAAATGGTTATTCTTCCCCATATTATGTCCATTGGACATAATACCTAGCCACTATATATCAAAAAGATATTCCCAAAAGCTACTGGGAATTCACTAAATCTTTTGTCACTAGTTCCCATAAGACTGGACCATTTGTGCATCTTGCTACAAGTAAAGCAAACAAATAATGATCCTGAACCCACACCTTTTAAATAAAACCAGATTAGACTACCTAAAACAGATGCTTCTCCTACTGCTACTGATATGGGAGTCACGCCTGGATGAATTACTAAACAAGTATTTATTAAGCATATACTACATGCCAGCACTTTGCTAGGCTCTGGTAATACAAGGACTAAGAAAGTAATTATCTCAACCATAAGGAAATTGTAATGGAAGAGATAACATATAAAATATAGAACACAAATATAAATTTAATAAATTCATATGTGTACATACATATATATGCATATATGTATATATAATTTGAAAATATTTCAGAGCTCAGATTGATTAACTATACCGTGAAATATTATTCCTTGGTTATACATATGTATTTTTATGGATACATATATATATATATTATATGTCTCTGAGTGGATATGCGTATATGTGTATTTCTGTCAATTTTTTTAAGAATGGAGAAGTTGGTCATGTTTGAAGGCAGTAGTAAAGAATGTAGGTTGAAAGGGAGGGGGTGTAGAATCTAGAGAGAGGAGGAATGATTGAGGATGCAATATACCGGAGAAAATGGGAGTGAATTGGATCAAGTACATATGTGGAAGGGATGGATATTGGCAAGCAAAATTACCATCTCGTTTTTAGAGAATGGTTTCAATATTTTTTTCTAATTCAAATAAGAGACAAAGTTCCTATCATGGTGTAAATATGGAGATATATTGTAAAATTCTGAGAGGGGAGAGAAATTTTACAATAGCTTTTTTGGAGTGTGAGATGGAGAATAACTTAGAAAGGAATAAAAGAGATGCCATATTTTAGAGATGGGACATTTGAAATTGGTAACATGAATTTTCAATTTATGGAGTCATCAAGCTTATAGATTTCTTCCAGCTTTTTTCTGCTATTTATGGTGCGTGGAGAAGACAGATGATCTAAGTAATCCAGGGTTGAGGTTTGGCAAGAGAAAAATGGCAATAGGGGAAGTGGGAAAGGCATCGGAGAGCAGAGGACCATGTTAAGTTGAAATGGCTAACTACTGGGTTGATGTTGGGGAGAAAGGAGAATGACTTTAGAGTAGATAAAATGATCTGAAGAAGTATTGAAGGAAAGAGTTGTGGGAAATGCTAAGATCTAATGCATGAATAACCATGAGTGTGGCTGAAGTCAATCAAAGGAGTAGGTCATGAGACTTAAGGTTGATGAAATGGTAACTTTAAAGGGATCGTTTAAATTATTTAGATAAATATTAAAGTAACCTCAAGTAGGTAGGAGTTATGGAGAAGTGGAAGATGGTGAGCCAAGTCCTGGTTTCTTTGAGAAAGGAAGGAGATCAGTACAATATAGCTACCTTCCTTTTTTATTTTATAAAGAATGATAATAATTTGTATTTTTTCCTGCTTTTTTGGAGGGGGGAAGGCAGGGCAATTTGGGTTAAGTTACTTGTCCAAAGTCACACAGCTATTAAGTGTTAAGCATCTGAGGTCAGATTTGAACTCAGGTCCTCCTGACTCCAGGGCTGGTGTTCTATTCACTGTGCCACCCAGCCGCTCCTTAATTTTTACTTTAAAAGAGGAAAAATACTGATTAAAGGAGGAAAAGTGAAGTTCTAGATATCAAAAGGAGGAAGAAGTAATATCCCAACTCTTTCATTAGGATCAGTGTGAAGTGTATGTGAGAGAAATTTTAGCCAGTGCTGAAGGGGTTAGCGATGCCATGTCATCAGAAGGGAACCAGGTCTCCTTATGGCCTAATAAATGGGAAAAAATGTGAGAGGATGAAATTGAAAATTAAAAGGGGTCTATTTGCTATGGAACAGGGATTTGACACAATGGAAAGAGTTAGCAGGATTGGTTTAAGGCATAGGTGGGATTAGGTGAGATTATAGGTTATAGATTATTATAATGAGATTAAGAGAACAAGAGGAAGAGGTCAGAAGATAGTTTTATTTTACATGTTTACAAGTTGAATATTACAGGGGTAGGGAGAGAAACAGGAGATCTGACTACCCTATTACCATAAGGGTAATAGCAGGTGGCATATGGGAAAAGAAGTGCATATAAGGGATGTTGCAGAGGTTACTGGTCAGGCTCAGTGTCTGTTCCTCCAGATGGGAATTCTTGGAAGGGTTTCAGACATTAGGGGATATTCCCCAGTGTAAGAGTCCACATTGGTTGATGGCTAAATATGGAATTTAATTGTCAGCATATAAAGTCAGACACTGGACTTATTAAAATTAATGCAAAGTAAAAGAAGATAATAGAAATGAAAAAAATGCCATATGCAATCAAAACAACTTCAACTTAAAGTAATTAAACAAGTTATTGATGATAAAAGTGGGAAGATAGTAGGGGAAAAAGATATTAATGCTGGTGACAAAACTTCACTAAGAAATTTAAACTAAATCTATTGCCATAATAAAGAGAGCATCACGAGATAATTTATCAAAAACTTTGACTTCTTATAAATAGAAAGAAATTGAAGATAAGGACAACATTGGTTAAGAATTTAAAATTGATTTTAAAAATCTTATGGAAAAGCATGATGGAAGATTATGAGATGTGTTACCTCATAAAATATTGAGAAATAGTGGATAGAAAAGCAAGCATAAAGCTTGATGAGAGATCCAGCTAAGCAAAGACATTCCAAGGACTTTTAAATATGAAACCAGAAGGACAAAAAAGCAGATGCAAAATGGAAATGCATACATATGTGCATGTATAGATGATATACGTAGATATATACTTATACACTTATTTTTATTAAAAATTATTTCACCGGGGCAGCTAGGTGGCGCAGTGAATTGAGCGCCGACCCTGGAATCAGAAGGTCCTGAGTTCGGAGCCGGCCTCCGACAATTAATCTGCACAAACAAAAACCTAGCCGTGTAACCTTGGGCAAGTTACTTAACCCCGATTGCCCTAAAGGGGCGGCTAGGTGGCACAGTGAGTAAGAGCACCGGCCTCGGAGTTGGGATGACCCGAGATCAGATCCGGCCTCAGAAAACGAGCACCCACGCATAAATCAAATGACTAGCCGTGTAACCTTGAGCAAGTTACTTAACCCCAATTGCTTTAAAAAAAAAAAAATTATTTCACCATCAAAGACAGTGTAACTACCTCTCATTCAGACCCCAACATCACAATTTCAGATATGCTGCATGAGATAGTGGAAAGGCCAGGCACAAACATACCCACACGCATACAAACACTGTGGAAGCATACCAAACTCCTACATAATGAGTCTGGTCTAAAGGTGATAATAACTTTTCCTTTTGTGTATGTGTGTGTTCTTTATTATTCTGAATTTGACAGTCATCAAAAGCTGTATATTTCAACATACAACAAAGACTATGGAAGTACATTATATGTTATGCATGTACCTTGAAGACAGGGACTGTCTTATGCCTTTCTTTACATTTCTGGTATGTAATACAGTGTCCAGTGTATAGTAGATGCTTAATAAATGTCTTTTGATTATATATGAAACTAAGAAGTTCAGGAACATACATTTCCTTTAATTGTATATTAAATTTAATAAGATAGCTATCACACAGCACTGTTTGTGTCAATTCTTAATAATTTTTGATTTTCCATTTTATTGATGCTCTTTGCTCTTTAATTTTTTTGCTCTATATCACCACTTACTCCTCTCTCCTTTTGTATCCCTTCTGTTAGGGCCTAATTACTAAGGCCTAGGCCCTGGATTTGGCGTAAGGGAGTGCAAGGGCCTTGAAGGCCCGAGATACCCAGAGGTGCTTTCTGTAAATTGGCAAATTAACTTTTGCTGTGCATTGAGAGTGCTTCATCCAATGGGAGTTGTCTCCTCCCCCGCCAGCCAGAGGTATATATAGAGCGGACTCCCAGAAGTGGGGAGGCAGTCATCATCATCATCAAAGAGTCATCAAGGGGTCAGAGGGGATTAGGGAATTTGGTTATTCAGGTAGCGGAGGAGTCATGTAGCAGCCATCGAATAAACCTGTTGAGCCTGATCCTGAGTCCTGGCGTTCTGTTGTGCATTTTCCCCATAGCTGGATCTATGGGGCCGGTGACGTCCAAAGACCTGGTTATAGGTAAGGTCGGCCTGTCGGGACTGCAGCCTGAGAGAACCCCAACTCCTTCCACACCCTAATATATAAGAATAGTCATGGAAAAAAAATCAATATATTGGCCATGACAGGAAATTTACATTTCATCCCTTTTCTGCCAAGAAATAACTTTCTGAAGTCAGGTTTAGCTATTGTGTTGAAGAGTCTTTTAAAGCCTTTCAAAACTGTTTTCCTTTACATCATTTTGACCATCATATGCATTATTCTCATGGTTTTGCTCATTTCACTATACACACATTCATGAAAATATTTCCAGGTTTTAATTCTTTATATCAACAATTTCTTACAGTACCATAGCATTCCATTATTTTTATATACTACAATTTGTTGAGCCATTCCCCTATTAATGGTCATCCAGTTTGTTTCCAGTTATTTGGGGATCAAAACAGTGCTTGTACAAAACGTTTGTACACGCACATCCTTTCCCCTCTCTCTTTGACTTCTCTGCAATATTTCCCTAGTGATATGTCTGGGTCAAAGGGTATATTCAGTTAAGTGACTTTCTGGGTATTGTTCCAAATTGTTTTCCATAGTGGTTTGATGAATTACAGCTTCACCAACATTACATTATTGTGCTTGTCTTACCACAGTCTTCCCAGTAAATGCCAATTCAAATTTTGTCATCTTTAAAAAGAGCTGACACAGACTTATAGTCAATGAAAGATATATTTTCAAAGTGCATGGAAAATGATAGATTGATAAAGGTTTGGAAATTTTTCCCAACATAATTATCATATTAAATTATCAATGTCAAATAAGTTGACTGAAAGAATATCAAACTTACAAAATTACATAATTATTTTTCCATCTGTTAAGAAATTGAAAATAAATCTACACATACAAAGACACCCTTGATGAATATGTAAGAAATGATTAATATATAGGCTTCTATGGTTTCACATCTTTACAATCACAGTGAAAGGTATAGTAAATACAATACAATATGTATGTATGTGGATGTATATATGTATAAATACATACATGTATTGTAAATACAATATGTATGTATGTGGATGTATATATGTATAAATACATACATACAATATATGTATATATATGTGAATACAATATGTCAGTGTAATTATTGCTTTGTTCACTGTTAAAATGGAATTCACTTGAAAAGAATAAAATGCTGGCTTAAAGTCTCTCTCTCTCTGACTCTGTCCCTCTGTGTGTGTGTGTGTGTGTGTATGTGTGTGTGTGTTTCTCTCTGTCTCTGTTTCTCTGTCTCTCTCTGTCTCTTTCCCTCTCCCACACACACATACACTTTGAAAGATATAACAAGAGAGATACTCAATTTTGATGTTCCTATAATTATTGAAAATAAGCATACCTAAAACAGGGAGCTGTTTACTTGCTGAAGACCTTTGCCACTATCTGGGAGGGCATTTGAATAGTAAGAGGATTTTTTAAATGTTTCCTATTGTGTTCATGATCCAAAGCTTCTCTTTAAACAAAAGTCCATCTTTTAACCCAAAATTTTTATATGATACTGTGTCATATTGCAACACGGTTTCCAAGAACCAAAGTTGATGAACAGTCAAAGAAGTTAATGATGGATCATAAGAAACTGCATCATAGTCATATTTATAAGAATGCAAGCCATTTCCAGATGATAAATTGTCAAAGGATATGAACAGGCAGTTTTCATGTGAATAAATGAAAGTTATCTTTAGCCATATGAAAAAGT
Organism: Gymnobelideus leadbeateri; assembly: GCA_011680675.1. Lineage (NCBI taxonomy): Eukaryota > Metazoa > Chordata > Mammalia > Diprotodontia > Petauridae > Gymnobelideus > Gymnobelideus leadbeateri. The sequence goes on from WOXC01003578.1 coordinate 217,122, forward strand.
GCTCTAAATCACTTTTGATTACAATAATGCAAATTAAAACAACTCTGGGGTTCCACCTCACAATTCTCAGATTGGCAAATATAACAAAAAAAAGGAAAAATATAAATGTTGTCAAGGATGTGAGAAAATTGAAACACTGGTGCACTTCTGGTGGAGTCGTGAACTGATTCAAACATTCTGGAAAGCATTTTGGAACTATGGCAAAAGGGCTATAAATCTGTGCTTGCACTTTGATTCAGCACTACCATTTCTATGTCTGTATCCCAAAGAAATCTTTAAAAAAGGAGGAAGGACCTACATATGCAAAAACAAATTTATAGCAGCCTTTTCTGTGGTGAAAAAATATTAGAAATTGAGGGGATACCTTCAATTGGGGAATGGCTGAACAAGCTCTGGTATGTGAATGTAATGGAATACTATTGTGCAATAAGAAATGATGAATAGGTTTCAGAAAATCCTGGAAAGACTCATACACACTGATGCAAAGTGAAATGATCATCACACAATGCTGTGTGATGATCAATGACTCAACTCTTCTCAGCAACACAATGATCTAAGACAAGTACAAAAGACTTATAAAGGAAAATGGTATCCATACCCAGATGAAGAACTGATGGTTTCTGGATGCAGATCGAGCATTTTTTTCACTTACTTTATTGTGTTTTTAATTCATTTCTTCTTTCACAATTGTGACTAAAATGAAAATATTTTTACATGACAGTACATATATAAACAATATCAATCTTCCTACCACAAAAATAACTAGATACCCCCTAACCTGCCTTAATAGAATATCTGGGAAAATGTGAAGGGGAGTCATAGGATATAGGGTATAGATACAAAAGAACTGACTAAAATTAGCATAATAAGAGGGAATATATAATTTATGATATGATCCATTAGAAGTTAAAGTGCAGTAACCTGGGTCTGACTTTTGAAGGACCTTGAAAATTGTTTTTATATTCTTTTTGGATAGTCTATTCCTATAACTCTATAGAACATAGCAGATGATGACAGTATCCTGGAAGGGACTGTAACTAGATGTTCAGACAGCCTCCCACACCAACTGAAAGCAAACAGTTCACAATATTATGATTGCAGTTTTATGCACTAAAACAGGAAAACTCAACAGACTTTTGAATAAATAACTATCAATCCTAAAGATGGATATGATTCCTCGGAGTTCTTTAAAATCCATACCTTCACTCCCATCACAAAGGGATGAGAAGAGTGCTCTTCTTCTGTCTTTCTTGAAATAACTACCATTATTTTTGACTCTCCATAGTCCATGAAGTTACTCAAACAGGGTAAGAATGAGTCCACAGTTTTAGTGCCTTGAGCAAGATGAAGGTAAATAAATTCATAGTCATGTTTTAGTTTAGCTGTTATTACCATTCTCTCTACATCTTATTTCCCCTTTTATTTTCCTTCTGTTTCCCAACAATTTTTGTCTCCACATATCTCTATGCATTCTCTCCAGACACCATTCATTAGTTTTACTCTTGCACTATAGGTTAGGTTGAAAGATTGTGTAACTTATTTAACAGTCAATTAAAACCTCCGAGTTACCATGGTACTTATTGGCCATTTAGTCCAATCTTGGTTTGTAAATAAAATGTTTAACATTCAAATATGTTATATATATATATATATATATATATACACATATATATGTATGTATGAATGTATTAATATATTCATGTGTTCATATTCATATGTATTTTCATATATTTATGTGTGCATAAAAACTTTATACCTTAGCATTTACCCTACCTTAACAGCTTCCTCATATCAACTTTGTAAGGTCAATATCATCTTCATTTTATAAAGGAGAAAAACTGGAAGATTGAGAGATTGTGATTTGACTACCATCACTAATCTGTTGAGTGTTTGAGACAGAATTGTAACTCAATTTTCCTGATTCAATGTTCTTTCCTATACTCTCCAGGTACTGAATGCATGTTTTGTTTGCTTTGTCTTATTCAAATTCTGGATTCTCATTCTACGTCTGTCAGTATTCTGTTCATATAAGAAAGCAAACTCATTGAGGACAGTGATTTTTAAAATTACTCTTATAGAGAGCACAGTAATTACATATGGTTACTATATGTATATTTTCAGAGAAAACGGACTAAAATGGAAATGTGCCCCCTTAGCTTAGTCTTCTGGAATATCTGTAGAAATAAGTTGTATACAAATTATATGTGTATAAATATTATTTTTAAATTAAAATCCTTATCATGTTCTGTATTTCATTTTTAACTCATACAAAAACTGGATTTGAGTTACATGAATTTGTAAGTCTCACTCTCTTTTCCAAAGTCATATGAGTCCAGTGGCAAAACAATAGTCAAGACAACCTGTTATGGCTTGGGATGCTCTTATGGGAATGGGAATCTGAAGATTTTCCCTGCCCCTAGACCCTTTGATAGGTTTAGGCGCTTTGGAGAACCTTCCCTTATTTGAGAATATGCTCTGCCCCCAAATAGGCCGAATGTGGTCACCTGGAGCCTGTGGTGGGAGGCTTGTTTTTCAGGAATGCCCACACCTGTTACTTTGCAATTGGGAAGTGGGTCACGAGGGTTGTGATGGTTTTTGACTCAGGAGAAGACTATATATACCCTGATGTGAGGTTTTGCTGTGGGGCTCACTTTGGGAAGAGTTGCTGATTTGGCCAGATAAGACTCTGGGCAGCCAGTGACTCTTCCCACTCCCACCCCACCCCCAGCTGTATGTTGGTGCTTCCCTCTCTGGTAACTGACTAAGTATGTATGTAATGGTCAGACAGTGGGAAGCCCTGTCTGATGATCTGTTCTGTTTCTCTGTCTGCTTTTAAATTCTGTTTGTATTCTGCATATGTTTGTTCGATTAAAGTAAGATTGTTAACCCATTTTGAGTTGCTTTCCTTTGGAGAAGCAGATCTAAGAACCTGTGTTGGCAGCCACCCTGTATATGCTAGGGTGCTTGCTGCTACAGATACAGTGGATGACTTTGGCATTGTCTAACAGTTAAAAGTGTTCCATGGAACCTGCTTCTGGAATCTCCATGGCCTGTTGAAACAAATTGTTTAAATCTACTTACTCAACCAGGGAAGTTTTCACATGCTTGTGGTAGAAATCCCTCTAAGTCACCAATAAGTTTGAGACCTGTTGGTTACCTTCCAACTGGTTTAGCCTGTCTGCTAAAACAGTTTTATTATGGTGTAGCTGTTGCATAAGTTACAGGTTTTTGGAGCCACAGGTGAGAACTAGGTGGCAGGTAAACACCAAAGGTAGAAAGTAGCCATGAAAGAGTGGACAGGTCCAAGACTAGTCCCTGTTTTTCAATTACTGCTTACTGACAAATATAGTTCTAAACAGTCTATTTCACTTTTATTTTTCTTTACAGAGGGGCTAAGGCAGGGCAATTGGGTGAACTCAGGTCATCCTGACTCTAGGACCCATGCTCTATTCACTGCGCCACCTAGCTGCCCCAACAGTCTATTTCTTTGAACAAATTAATTGAAACTAGCAAAAGTAAGACATCTGATTTCAAAAATATTACAAAAAAGAGTGTGGTGGAAAGAATGACAGAATGAGGGAATTCTGTTTTCAAGTTTTTTAGAGTGGAAGAAAGGGAAGGATTTAAATATTTATATAGTACTTTAATGTGTCAGGTATTGTGTTGAGATTTTTTTATCTTACAAATATTGATCTCATTTGGCCTTTATAACAACCCTGCAAGATAGATACTTTTCATATCTCCATTTTACAGTGGAGAAAACTGAAGCAAGCAGGTTAAATGACTTGCCTAGGGTCATACAGCTAATTTATGTCCAAGGCTATATTTAATCTCTGGTCTTCCTGGCTAGGCTGAGTGCTCTATCCATGGTTTCACTTAACTGCCTACAAAAAAGAAAACATTTATTATACCTTTGAGCTAGGAATCAACTCTGCTTTTCAAAATTTGTGCATGTGTGAATATTTGACATGTAAGTATAAAATGATAAATATATAGATGGAATAATTTTATTATTATATATTTAGAAATTTCCTATATATTTGGATATGCCTATATGAATTTGATATATGTGTCTGTATGTGTTTATGCACACAAATACACACATACACACATATGCGTACACATATACATATATGCTTATATATATGTGCATGTGATAAATGCCTATTCTAATTCTTGGCAGATTAATTAAAGTATGAAACAAAAATTTAATTGATTCAAGGAATTTGAAGAAAGTTCATTTTAAAGGGATGCAAGGAAATAAAAATAAATCTAAAGAACAAAATCTCTAGGAAGGTATTTAGATAAATTCAGAGGAGGAAAAAAAATAGCATTGAAACAAGTGGAAGCAGAAAACAATTTAGATATAAACAGTAATAGAGGGCAGATGGCAACCAAAGAAAAGCTACTGTTGTCTTGTTACAGGCACTGAAAAAGGCTTTGTGTCAATAGAGGGAAGTGATAAAACTATTAAAGCTCCTGGCACTGACACAATAGAAAAAAATAGCTTTAATTGCCCCCAATATCTCTTTCACTTGAACTGATACATGCCAGCATCATCTCAGTAGGATTTTGGTCCAAACCACCATTGAAACCAAACATTTTGTTCAGGGGCTTCTATTTTGTTTTATTTTTTTTTAGAAATGGGGATAATATGTAAAGATTACAAGACATTAAAAGTGTGAAAGAAATGCAGAAATTTTTCTACCATTGAAAAATTAACATGAATATTTATTTACATAACCTCTCCCTAAGAATCCAAGAGAACATGGTAATATTCTAAATATTTTGGAAAGAAACAAGAGAAATTATCTAACTTGTTATGCTTTATTAGCTAAGTATCTGTGGTGGCAGTACCAGCTTGCTACCAATTAACTTATGACACAAATTCCTATCACTGGCCATCTGGCCCGTTATTGTACTCATAAGAGTAAATTGGGAATTTCATTTTTATCTCAATACAGGCTCATTCCTTTTTATTACATGAAAAGCTGACCTTTCTACCCTATTGCAGCTGGTGGTCCAGATCCCCGAAAAGCATCTATTGAACTTGAGCTGTCAAATATAAAGGACAAACATAGCAGCAGGTAAGTGAACAAAGCCTTGTGCCAGTTGTTAGTAACCACGTTATTAATGACAAATTCATCATGGTTTAGGAAGATCATTAAGCCATCACAAATGTTTGAATCATCTGCTATCAACATTTCCTTGGAAATATTTATTTAGAAGAGAATGTTTCTTCTCTGTCCATATTCTAAGTCCTGAATTTGTGGAATAGTTCCCTTTAGGCAACATACTTCAAACATGTTATTTTAAATGCCTTTCTTTATCTCAACATTGCTAAATATTTATTTTAAATTAAAAGCTAAATATTCTCCTTGTGGAAATAAATAATAATTGCTATATTGACCACATTGTTTCAAGAATAATTTTGTTATTCCCACTCCACTGGCTGTAACACAAATCTCCCAATTTTCATATAGAAGCAACTGTAACCCATCATTGTAGGCCATGAGAAATACTGCAGCATGAAAAAAAACCACATTTTCCCTTGCTGTCATCAGGTTTTACCAATATTCTTTCTAGAAGATAAAGGGAGGTAATTGTGCTTTCTTTTGGCACAAGGAATTGCCAAGTTATCTCTCTCAACTATAAACCTGATTTATGACTTATTGGAATAAACATAGATGACTTCATTTGTCAATAAAATCATCAAGAGTTAACAAAATGAACATATCAGTTTTAAATGAGTCATTTAACATACATACATAGTGTCTTATTAAAATAATTTGTGAACTTACTTTAAGGACAAATAAAATATAAAAAAATTTTATATGGGATTTCACAAATGAAATCCTATGAAACTCTAGCACTTCTTTCTTTCTGATAAATCAAGTTCAAACAAACCCTTGGAGACTGACTGTCATTCCAAAATAACAAAGAGAAAATAACTTCCTGAAGGTAGATGACCTACTGCCCACCTTAGAGCAGCTACATACAGTGCTATAAGGCCATCAATACTCCCTGAAGTCTCTTTTAGCATAAAGGCAACCTTTATGCTATCAACTGTTAGAATTATTTTGAAGGTATTATATAAGCCCTTTACTCACAATGAAATATTTCTGTCATTGAATATTACTGACATTTCTTTGTCAAATATCTTATTTCCAATTTGCCACTGTGAAAAACATAAATAAGAAATGTGGATAACTATTAATCTAGAGTTAAAAATGCCAATGCTAATAAATTCAAATATTAAGATATTTAAATTGATTGTATTTTAATATTATCTTAACTTCCAAAATGATATAATATCTCTTTCCTCTGAAGACCAAAAATATTTTATCATCTTAATTTGCTCACATTCTAATTTGTTCTATTTTATCACCATGAGAGAGAGACTAAAAGATTAGAAATAACCTCAGTCACCAAACACTTGATCTTTCCAAATGAAAAGATATATCAAGGAAATATAATACTGATTTAGAATGCCAGCTTTGTATGAAGTGTTACAGATAACTCCTTAAAAAAGCAAGAATTCATGAAAGGAAAACACGTTTTAGAAAATCTTGGTTAGAGATATAACTAAGGTATTTTAATAACAAAGAATTAAAGATGAAACAGGGAGGAAGATGAACAGATAAAAATGGAAAAAGTCTGTAGAGAATTTTATAACAATTTCCCACCATCAAGGACAATGAAGCTACTATAATTAAACTCTAAAAAATAATTCTTATAGTCCACTATAGCTCCAGAGGAAGTAGAAATGCCATTGAAGAAGATAAAAATGAGAAAAGCTGGAGTAGAACAAATATCACCAGAGAATACCATTGCTGGAGAAAATACCAGTTTCCCTGAACTCTGTGTTCTACTCTTGATTGTTACCTTGTTCTGTTTTCTTTCTTTTTTTTTTTTAAGTTATTGGGGTTAAGTAACTTGTTCAAGGTTACACAGCCAGTCATTATTTGTGTGTGGGTGCTCATTTTCTGAGGCCGGTTTCTATCTCGGGTCATACCAACTCCGAGGCCAGTGCTCTTACTCACTGCGCCACCTAGCCACCCCTGTTTTCTTACCACTGATCAACTTTCCCAACCCTTAACCCTGCATTATTCGCACTTGCTGGTTTTACTACCACTCATATACTATTGGACAAAACTGGAGGAAACAATGAAACTAAGGACTAAGTCAGCTACAGATATATACTAGCTAATCTCAAATGGGTCCTCAACACTTCATGGCAATCCTAGTATTTGTCTATAATTGATTCCTTAACCCACTCACTAAAGTCCCTCTACACAAAAACAAATCCATCAAACCTGATCATATTCACCCAATGTAGTATACTCCATATCTTTTCCCCTTCTAAGCTAAACCACTTGAAAAAGGTTATACCTGATGCCTCTAGTTCTTTTCCTTTAGTGTCTCTAAATTCTCTTCAGTTTGCCTTGTAACCTTATGATTCACCTGAAATTGCCCTCTCCAAAATTAGCAATGATCTCTTAATTACCAAATCAAATGATCTTTTTCTCAGTCCTCAATTTCCTTAAAACTGATTAAGAATTTGGCATTGTTGACGACCACCTTCTATTCCTGGATACTTTTTCCTCTGTAAGGTTTAAATAGGTAAGTATGGTTTTCATTTAAATATTGAAAGCATTTTACAGGATATCATTGTTATAGTAGTTTTACTTAACTGATTTACTTTGTCACAAGAGAAGTCTAATGAAATAAGAATTATATGAAAATGTCTGTAATGTGAAAACAAAGCACAACGATGAAACTTGAAACAAAAGATCAAGGTGTAAGATATAAATCAGAGTCCCAGATGATAGACAACTATACTCTTTCATTGGTGAAAGTAGCAAATTTTGTAAGATTACAGATTCATCTAAATTTCTGAGTATTCTACTTTTTTATAGTTAGTATTATATGGCATCTCTGCCTAAATAAACTATGAGCTCCATATGTTATATTTTTGGTTGTATATATCATGTCAGTGTTAAAAGAAATGTTAGGAGAGTTCTGTTAGTTATAGTTATACAGTTATATGACGCTAAGTAATGGTTATATAGTTATATAAGATAAGAATCTCTCTAAGCCCGAGTTTTCTTATCTGTAAAAATGGGATCAACACCTGTAGTACTCAGAAGACTGTTGTCATGATAAGATAGTATAATATAAATAAAATGTATATATGTAACTTGGGGGGTGGGATGTTAGTGGAGTGGTGAAAAGTATATATATATATATATATATATATATATATATATATATATACAGACTGATGGAATTGCCCAGATAGATAGAGCATTGACAGGTTATGTGACTTATCTATATCCATACAGCAAGCAGGTATCAGAAACATAACATGGAACTAGGTCTTGCTATCTCCAAAATCATATCTTTGGCAATACATATAGGACCTTTTCCCCAAAGCCCAGGAGATTGCCTTGTACATAGAAAGCACAAAATAGGGAGATAGGTGGCTCAGTGGAGAAAATGGTGGAACTGGAATGAGGAAAAATGGCATTACTATTGAGCATCAGACATTTACTTGCTATGTGACCTTGGGTAATTCATTTAACATTTGCTTGTCTCAGTGTCTTCCTCTGCAACATGGGGCTAATATCATTTACCTTACAGGGTTGTTTTAAGGCTAAAATTAGACAGTGTATGAAAAGTGCTTTGAAAACTGCGAAGTACTATGTAAATACTATCATTAGTAGTAGTAAATATTCATTAAATAATTCATAAATTTAAACCTTCCATTGATATGCTTCACAGTGTTTGGTATATATTCAGTTGAAGCTTGAAAGTTCTTGATTCATTTAATGAACATTTATTAAGTACCTATTATGAAACATTATGTATGAATTCTATAACTTGGTTTGTGCTGTTTCTCATGCTTTTTAAAATGAAACATAAAGAATTTCAGCCCATTGGAATATATTATTTTGGTTCTTCATTCATGTTCATTCTGAATGTTGCTATAGAAATGAGTCATCAAGGTTGTTAGGGAGAAGAAAAAAGTGCTTTTTATTCTAAGTAAGTCATTTTCTGATGTAAAAGGTCTAATGAGGGAGGAAAGGATTTTTTTTTACTGTGAAAAGAAAATTGGTAAATAAAGGTCATTGAAGGAAGCAGGAGCTCTCTCCTGATGCATGGGTGGCTGACAAGTCATTGTATTCCTGTGAACATAACATTACCAAGTATAAGCATTTTTTTTAAAGCTGGCTAAAAATATACATTAAGTAGGGTTTGTACAATAAAAAACAGCTATTTTGTTACTGCATAATCTAATGTTAGCATTATCAGTAATTATTTAATGTCTGTCATATTTCTTCTATGGAAAACATCAAAACATATATTTTAACATAGTTTATTTTATTTTAATATCAAGGCAGGCATTTTTTTTTTGCCCTTTGAGTAGTTAAAATTACCTAGTTTTGTCTGGATAAAAGATTTAACCCATAGTCAAATAATGTGGATCATACTGGATTATTCCAGCAAAAGCAAATACATTCTTGCCCAGTAGGAACACATAATTTCATGTGTTAGGTTGTAAAACACACTTTTTTTTTCTTTTTCTATTTTTTTTTTTCTTTTTGGAAGGGGGAAGGCAGGGCAATTGGGGTTGTGACTTGCCCAAGGTCACACAGTTAGTAAGCATTAAGTGTCTGGGCTCAGATTTGAACTCAGTTCCTCCTGACTCCAGGGTCCATGCTCTATTCACTGTGCCACTTAGCTGCCCCTAAAACACACCTTAATACCAGTGTGAAGGGGATAATTTTAATTTTACACATAAGGGGGGGAAATGAATAGATGGATAGATATATAGATACAAATATATCTATATAGAGATCTAGCCATATCTACATGTAGATCTATCTCTCTATAAATATGCATCACTCATACTTGATGAGCTACCCATAAAATTAATTTCTCTGCAGGTATACATCTTGGAAATATATTTGAAATAAATGTAAAGCAGCTGCATTTTATAGCATCACGGAAATTCCAATGACCAATAAATGATCTTCAACTGCTTGTCATTGTTAAAAAAAAAAACAAACAGGGGCGGCTAGGTGGCGCAGTGAATAGAGCGCCGGCCCTGGAATCAGAAGGACCTGAGTTCGGAGCCGGCTTCCGACACTTATTCCATACAAACAAAAACCTACCCGTGTAACCTTGGGCAAGTTACTTAACCCCAGTAGCCCTAAAGGGGCAGCTAGGTGGTGCAGTGAGTAAGAGCGCCGGCCTTGGAGTTTGGATGATAGATCCGGCCTCAGAAAATGAGCACCCACGCATAAATAATGACTAGCCTTGTAACCTTGAGCAAGTTACTTAACCCCAATTGCTTAAAAAAAAAAAAAAGTGAAAACTGTTCTAATTTCTTTGATACTAGTAGTTTTCTGGTAATGCCATGTAGCTGGGAATGATTAAAAGCTATGATCCTAGAAGTGGGAAAACCTCAAATAATGCAAAGGAAATGGAAATATTTATGGTTGGCTTAAGGAGCTTGAGGCATATATGTGTGTGCTTATTTTTCTATCAGTGTGCCTATTAATTTCCTACAATTTTCAATTTACAAATAAAGATAGATATTTTAATTCTTTTGCCCAAAGTAATTTAATTTATGGCAATATCATATATTGAATCAAATTTTCCTGATTCCTAACTCAGCATTTTTTCTATTATATTATTCTTTCTCCTTAAAACAGCAACAAAAAACATTCTATTTGATTATTCACCAGTCATCTCATTGTGCTAAGATTTTCTAACTGGAAGATGAAAATTTTACAATTTTTATATGACAGAAAATGCTGTATCATCTTTTTTTATGTGAAACAAAATAAAATGTCTTTCATTTGTATTTATTTGAATAAAAGTTTTGAAGTTATATATGGTAAAAATAGTTTATTTCCCTTATAAATCTTAATTGTTGTTCATTCATGTCCAACTCTGAGTTATTTTGGGGTCCCATATGGTGTTATATTGAAAAAGATAGTGCAGTGGTTTTTTTTTTTCCTTCTCCAGTTGATCAAGGAATACAGAGTTTAAATGACCTGCATAATATCACAGCAAGTGAGCATCTGCGGTTGGATTTGAACTCAGGTCTATCTAGACACTGGAAGCAGGATTCTATCCACTGTGCCACTTAGCGATCTACTAAATCTTAGTTGAAAACACAAATATAATATAAAACATATAAGCAGGTGATGATGTAGCACTTTTTAACTTTGTGAGGATACTTTACTTTGTGTGATTATTATGTGAAATGTGGCATGCTAAAGATGTGGAAATATAGTGTAAGGAGTCCAAATTATCCATGAACTGCTTTTCTGAATCCTGGATAAAGGCAGAACTATATTAGCTACCATATGAACGACTGTAACACCTGGTTTGTTCACCAGGTAGCACTATTCTTGCAAAATGATCCCAGTAGTCATTTCATTTACTTGCTGACCAATGTGTATAATAATTTAGGAACCAGAGTATTATCCCTATTTATCCAGAAGGTACTGAGTTCACAAATTTAACTCAGCATCAGTGAATCATTGGTATCAGCCACGTCTGAACTTTAAATCAGAAGATGATGATAATGGTGATAGATGTTATCTATGAAGTACTTTTAAAAATTTTCAAAGCACTTTATAAATCACATTTTACACTCCTAAAAACCTTGGGAAGTAGTTCTCATCAGGACCCCTATTTTTTAATGAAGAAACTGTCAGTCAAACACTGCCACTCTCAACAATCACTAACATACAAGGAAATAGACTCCTAAATTCACATGACATAGATTCTTAACATATTCTGTAGTCACATGATTTATTGAACAAAGTGAAATGAGAAGAAAAAATATAGTTGGTTATACCATGAACCCAGTTCATTATGACTCCAAGGCCCAACTTTTATGATTCTTTTGAGATTCCCTTAATTTAACAAGAACATTTTTTAAAATTTGAAACCAAATCCTGATACCAACCCTTGAAAACTTTCATAGAGATATAGAAATCTCTTCAGGGAAGGTCAGATAAGCAAGACTAGTCAATTAAATGATGTAGAATGTAGAATCTAAATACACAATATTAGCAATTTTACTGTTACATTTTCAAAATACCATGAATTTCCTGTACCCTGTGCATTAAGTTAATGAGAACATGTTTAAAAACAATGTTTTTCCCCTTTTCTCAAATAGCTCTCTCTGAATTGTCTTAGTCTACTTTCACAGATGAAAAGACACACAAACCTCACTCCCCTATACAGCCATGTTTACATGTGTTCTCTCTCTCTCTCTCTCTCTCTCTCTCTCTCTCTCTCTCTCTCTCTCTCTCACACACACACACACACACACAATTTTGTAAAAAAAAAAAAAAAGAACTCACAACAACATAACAAATGAAGCATTTCCAATAAAAGTGACTGTCCTGAGAATCCATCCCCTCTTTAGGCAAAGGGTAATTTCTACAATAACATATGACCTTGCTTCTTCATTTAAAATCCATTTGTATATGTTATTTGAAGTGACAAATGGTGTTCGCCTGAAAGGTTAAAGTAGCCAAACTACTTAAGTGTAACATAACATTTACAAGTCTTCCTGGTTAATGATTTAAAGAAAAAAAATGTTGCATTGCCCCATTTACTGCTGGATGAAATGAAGCATCTTTACATTACTTCACTGCATTTAGACCTAACAACAAATCAAAATCCTCTGAAATAAACTATAAGCCATTCAAAGGAATTTTTTTTGGCCCAGGAAAAGCACATTTAAACAACAATTTCTGACAATTCCTATCTTTTCTATTGTTTGAATAGATAATTTTATCAAAACTCTATGATACTATGAGAATATTGCCATTTTAAATGGTATTTTATTTCTCCTTATTAATATTTTTCTCTTTTGATAATTCTTCCACCAAATCAGGTTACAGTGCTTTTATTTCCTTTCAACTCATGCTACTGTCATGCATGAAAGAATCCTATTCTTTCCTAAATCCTTCATAGAGTCTCTACCTAATATTTGAAAAGATTTTTTGTATATACCCCTTAGTATACCCATCTGTCATTTCTCATTCTTATTACATGACAAGTTTGTCTCTTTTTCTAGTGATATATACCCTCAATATTTTGTCATTTGCTTCTTACAATACATAAATTAATATTGGTAATATCATGCAGTCTGCTAAATCCACCCTACTCTTTAATAAACTTTATTTGTGTTTTACCTAGGATGTGAGTTCTTTATTAGCAGTCATGCAATATACCCAATAGTATATAGTAAATAATAAAAAGTAACCTACTGTCAAGATGGTTACTCAGGAGTCTGATAACAGAGCCTTACAGGGTTTTAGGGTTATTAATGAGAGGTGTGTGTAGGCAAGACTTCTATTGTTTTATTTCTATATTTCATGAACCCCAACTGATGTGCTTCCCACCATCATTATACGTTTCTATCAATTAGCCAGATAGTTTTTAGAAAGAAATATTTACTAAGTGGTAAAGTAAATCTGCACAAACTCTCTCACACGTACATGGAGAGTTGAAGGAAAAGTAGGCTTAACCATAGAGAGCACATGTGGCAGAGGGATAACTTAATAGCTTCTAGAAGTCTTTTTCTGGAGTCCTCAAGCTGATCCTCTTAGGAATACTATAGCTTTGCTGCTGGGTCCTTTGTAGATCTTAGAATGAACTTTCCTTATCTTATTCAGTCTATTCTTCCACTGACACAGTAGGTATATGTAAGCAGTGTTGGGGAAAACCTAGGTAGAGAGTGCAGTCCTCTCACCCTATGCATTTCCTTCTCACGGGAAACTCTGTCCTTTGACAAGTTACTTGAATTCATTTGGTTCTGAGTTAATACTAGATATTATAAAGACTCTAGCCCTCAGTTTTACAGAGACTCCTGTGTTGATCATTACATTAAATTCTTTTGAGAACTTATGATTTTCACTGAGAAAGCTATATGGTATTCCAGACCTTAATGAAATTTGCACAAAGTCATTTGTATAAATAATATGGGAGATGTCACCACCAAATGGAAATAATTTTTAATGTGTATTCCATCCTTGTCATTGTCCATGAGAGCAGCAAGCACCTTTGATGGGTGTCACTGTATGCCTCACTTGACACAATCTTAGAATATTTCAAAAAGGCTGATAATTCTATCTAACAGAGTCTTGTATAAAATTAACAGTTACATGGGAGCCACATCCTTGGAAAAGAGTTACAAATGAAGTATTTTATTCAATCCAACAATATCCCTTTTTAAATAAACAAACACAACTTATTTTTATATAGTAAGTACTCTTCTATCATTTGTAAGACTGAATATGCATTCTGCTACAAAATTGGTGCATGTTATATGAATGTAAGATCCTATTGTGTTTATTGATATAGAATGTCATTTGCAAAAACTTCCTTGTTATTCTTATATTTTTTCAAAGATAGCCTCAATGATTTTGTGCATCATTCTCATAAAGGATTTATAGAGTTGAGGAAGTAGGCATATTAAGCCAATAGTTTTGTTGTTGTTTTTTAATCTATTCATGATATGAAATTGTGAGGTTTGTGGGTAATCTACAAGGCGTTAGATTATTTTCTTAATACTCAATTTTATCTGCCAACATATGTGTGTAAATTCACATGCATATATATGTATGCACACATGTATAGGTTATATATAGTCATACCCACAAAGTCATACTCATGAAAGTGTGAATATTTTGATCTTTTTTACCATTGAAATTAATATATCTCCATACATATATTTGTACATGTATGCATATTATATCAATGAATGTGTGTATATATGTATATTTTCACAGATATATATGTATATATGCATGTTCTCTATGTATAACAATGTGTATATGCATGTATGCATTGCGTGCATACAGACACATACATACATACACACATGTGAATATACTAAAGATTTTTCATGCAATTTCTCTTCATTGTTCCCTTCAACAGATGTTTGCCCCTAAGGTACATTTATTTTCACCGTGGTCTTTTTATGTACAGCATGATTAAGGTGGAGAGTTTTTTTTTTTTTTTAATTTTGCTTGATTTTGCTTGCTGCTTTTTGGTAGACAATAAAGCTAAATCCTCCAACTTCTTTTTTTTTCTTTTTCGAGGACAATTGGGGTTAAGTAACTTTCCCAAGGTCACATGGCTAGGTTTCTGTTTGTGTGTGCATTAAGTGTCTGAGGCCGCATCCGAACTCAGGTCCTTCTGACTCTAGGGCCAGCGCTCTACTCACTGCGCCACCTAGCCGCCCCAAAATCCTCCAACTTCTTTATTGGAATCTCAAAGGAGAAACTGTGAGCCTTTTTTTGCATTCAGGTGCAAATTCCTTATGGTCATAAAGTGATTACGGAACTTTTAAAACAATGGTTTACATGAAAAAGGTTTCATTAAAACAATATGTTATCCAGGAAAAGCAAGGTGAAGAAAAACAAAGAATATTTCTATAGCAAGAGTTTTGAGTAACTAATTGAAAGCCCAAATATTGTACTGGTAATCATGTAATATTAAAAGGAATTCAGAAGCCTCTGTGTCCTGGGAAAGACCCTTATGGAGTATTTATTCGTGGGCAAAATTGCAAAGTCTCAGATGTTACAGATGGGTTGTTATGCAAAACATTGAAGACAGTGTCCAGATCAAAATGTAACACTTTCACTAAAGTATATTGAAATAGTAACATCTTGCAGGTCAGGTTGCAATTCCTGTAAATATACATGTTATTTTTCTTGCTTTATCCTTTTAAAAAAATCCAATATTACCCTAACCTTTGCTGAGTACTTTCTAATAATAACACTATTACCATAAACAACTACATAGCTCCTTTCAGTTAACCAATTGCTTTGCTTATCACAATCCTATGAGATATGTAGAAAATATATAATTAACATATTTATGTATAAAACCATATATGCATATACAAATAATAAAACTATACATACCTTATAATAGATGCATATATTTGCATATGTATATATGCATGTCTTACATGCATGTTACATCATTCATAGTATTGCTGTGCAAAAGTAATTGGTTAACTCAAAGATGTTGTACAGCATAATAGTTTGTTATTGATGGTGATAGTGTTGTTATTATTATAATCAGTAATATGTTTTCCTATATTCATGCATGTATATGTAAATATATCATATATTTCCATATATGCACATATACCTTCATGTACATATACATATATGTGTGTCTTTCCATTTTATATGTCAGGATACATTCTCAGAAATGTTAAAGAGTTAGTTGATGATCACAGAATTAGTAAGTGGCAGAGCTGGAAATACAACACAGGTCTTCTGATTAATTCAGATGAGCATTGGGCTTTGTCAAACATATCTTTTCAGAGAATAATGTGATTTTGGATTATTTAGTTTTCTAATAATGCTGAATAGCTGATATTTATATTGAGCTTTAAGTTGTGCAAAGTGTGTTATGTAGATTATTTCATTTTATTCTTAAAATCTGGGGAGATTGGTAATGTTATCTATATTTTATAGAAGAAGAAAGAGAGGCAGTTGGAGATTGTTCTGGGTAATACAGCTAGGAAATACCTGAGGCCAGATTTGAACTTACATCTTTCTAATTCCAGGTCAAACACTTTATCCACTGCAGTACGTAGCTGCCTTCTATATAATTAGTGAAGTTGAATCTTGTCCATGGGTAGGGAACCTGCAGCCTTGAGGCCACATGTGGCCTTCTCCTTAAGTGTGGCCTTTTGACTGAATCCAAATTTTATATAATTCATTTTTGATAAAATTCTGTCAAATGGCCACATTTAAGGATCTAGTAGGACACATGTGACCTCAAGGCCACTGGTTTCCCATCCTGGATCATGTCTATGTATTTCCATATATCCTTCATAGAGAATCTAGACCATGAGTAAGAGGCCTCACATTTTCTCTTTTTAGATTTCAGGGTTATCAGTGCAGTTATTGCAGCCATTGGCTTATCCATTTGCTTTTTCTCATTCTAAGAGCATGATGGAACCAAACCCTTTGTTACTTGGAAGATGTGTTACCAAGGATGTCCTTTATATCACTTCTTGTTTATTTACTATGTTTGGTGATATGCTGTAGTAGCTTGATTAAACTATTCATCAACCTTTTCATTGTCCTTTGGGTCATCTACAAGTTTGATTTTTAAAAGTTCATGATATTTCAGTATTGAAGGATAATACGGACATTAAATAAATGGACAATAAGCATCTAAAGATCATTAAACACCACCAAAAATAATAGAATCCATTAAAATAGTCCCCTTGATTCTTGGTCTAGCTCAAAATAAATTTGCTGTACTTTTCTGATATTTGTGTGTGCAGACACATGTGTGCATATGTCTTCTCTCTTTTTCCCCCTCCCAGCAAAACATATGTGCATACGTACAATTAGAGGAAATAACTTAAAGATCTATACTTCCCAGGTGTATTACATAGTTTGGTATATATTTTCCACACTTGATTACAACAATCTATTGTGCAAAAATGTACAGGTGTGTATATGTATGTATCTGTGTGTATATATATATATGTGTGTGTATGTACACATATGTATATATATATATACACACACAGATACACATATACATACATATATTTTTCAAGTGTTGTTGAGCTTTATGCAATTAAAATAAAATTACCCACATTAAGTAGTATTCGTAGAGCCAACAATACATAATGCTTTTTCTGTTCAAACTGTTTTCAGGACACCCTTGCCACTGGCAGAGACCTTAAAGAATAGGATTAAAGGATTACAAAATTGAAGTTTTAACGGATCCCAGGCCCTTAAACCCAATGTTCTGAGGTTGCCCCATAGGATAATGAAATTTTAGTCATAGTAACTCTCAAATACTATCTAGTAGATTATAGAGAGGCTGCTCTTGTGTAAGAAATAACTGAAACAATCAAATTATTTATCTTTAAAGTATCGAATCATTGGCATTAACAGGCAGATAATTCCTAGTCAAATTACTCTGGTTGTAATCATCACAAAATTATATACAAGTTTCATATTTACAATGTAGATCTTTATCTGAGAGGAGTCTCTGTGGCTCCATTTTGTTTTATAATTACTGAATTTCTTATAATGTTTGTATATGTATATATACATGAACATGTACATATTGATATTATATATATATACATACAAATATATATCATCTATGTATTCTATATCTACATGTGTTAATATACATACATATATTTGTATTCTCTATACTTAACCTTCTATTATGACAGGAAGAATATATGAATAGGTATAGAAATCATGTGTTTGCACTTTCAGTTAAGATGGCAACATTATAGAGGTATTCACCACTCACACATACACTTCAGCAATGATCTAATAGTTTTACCATGGTCAAGAATTATCAATGATAAGATAAAGAAATTAAGTGTTTACTATGTCCTTGGTAAGGTGATAAACTCTCTCTCTCTCTTATCTCTCTCTCTCTCTCTCTCTCTCTCTCTCTCTCTCTCTCTCTCTCTCTCTATATATATATATATATATATATATTAAAACAGTAACAAAGACAAAATGTGAGCAGCAGTCCTTGCAATCAAGAATATATTTTTATGGCACGTGACAATATACAAAGGGAAATTAGAAAGTGAGAGGAAGTAGTTTTTATGGCTAGGCAACTGGGTTTGGAAATAACCAGAAAGTGGCAAACTAGAAGTTTGGTATTGATTCCATTATTGAAGCATGGGTTTCTTGAAGTTAGATAACAGTGAGAAGACTAATGCAAAACACACTAACCATTAACAATTAATAATAAGTTTTAAAAAATATCATAGGCAAGGCAATATAGATTAATGTGCTAAAGATTAGACATGGTTAATTTTAAATTTACTTTTTTAATTCAAAGTTATACTAAAACTATTGTTAGAAGACTAGGTGGACCTATAAGACCTAGACATCAAAATTTTACAATAAAAATTCATCAGAAAATTTTAAAAATTGAGAATTTTAACACCAAATAAGAGAAATTATGAACTCTGATAATTACGCTTATCTACTGAGAATGAGAAATTATCTAGAATTACAAAAATCCTGAAATTGGAGATCAATTATTGCAGTGTGAACTTGCCTCATGACACATGTCATACAAGGTTATGAAAGTTATATTAAAGTTGGAAATGAACATTTTTCAGTGGCCTAGGAATTTACCTGAATTAAATTACATTGAAAACCTATAGGCTATAATTGAGTCCATATAGAAAAAAAAGATCAGTTTGTGTAGCTCCAACACTATATTCATAGTGCCTCCAACATTTATGAATATTCCAATATAATTCTGGATCACAAAATATAAAATATACTCTACATGGAATAAAGAACCAAAACATTTATCCAAATACCAGAAAGCGGGAGCCAAGATGGCGGAGTAGAAACAGCTCATCCAAGCCTCTCTGCCCCCAGATTCTCCACAAACTATGTAAAAAAAGGACTCTGAAAATCTTCTGGAGCCCCAGCACCCACAGAACGACACAGAGAAGCCAACCTCCCGCTGAGGACAGCCCAGCACCCTGCAGGAAGGACCAGCGCAGTGGTCTGGGAGCCGGCAGCGCGCAGAGCGCAGGAGCCGAGCCGAGCCCAGGTCCACGTGAGCCGAGGTTTTAGCCCCAGGGCGGCAGGGCCAGCAGCCGGCTGGAGGAACCCCAGAACACCAGGAACTGTGGAGATGCCAGAATTATCAACATAGACTTGCCTAGGACAAAGTAAGAGGTTAGTGTCCTATGGACTTTGGGACCTGTATTTGGGGAATGCGTCAGCTCCCTCCCCTGGGGGCTAGAAGCCGCTGAGGACAAACGCCATTTTGTAGTTTTCAGAGGCAGCTCTGGCTCCCAGCCTACAAATCGTGGGGAGATCCAGCGATCAGTCTTGGGAGGTAATCGCTCTTGCTTTAACCTCCCTAGATCTGGATTGTGATCTAGGGTGGAAGTTGTGGGTGGGTTTACAGCTTGCCAGAAACGGAAGTTGCCCCCCACACACGTTCGGGACGAAAATTCCTCTATCTGGCCTTAAAGCCATGGTGTGGCAACAAGCCCAAAAGTCAAGCAATTAAGTGGCAACATGCCAAGGCAAAGGAAACAGAAAAATGCAACCCTAGACTCCTATTTTGGGGGCATAGAGCGGGAAAAGGACTGTGAGGTCAGAAGTCCTGCTCCAAAAGCCCCAGGGGGAAAACATGAGCGGGTTGCAGGCCATAGAGGACCTTAAGAAGGACTTTAAAATCAAATAAGAGAAGTGGAGGAAAAATTGGAAAGAGAAATGAGAAGGATGCAGGAAAAGTATGAAATGAGGGTCAACAGCCTGACTGAGGAAAACAACACCTTAAAAAATAGACTAACTCAAATGGCAAAGGAGGCCCAAAAGGGCAATGAGGAGAAGAATGCCTTAAAAAGTCAGATTTGCCAGATGGAAAAAGAATCTCAAAAGTTCACTGAGGAGATTCATTCCTTCAGAGTTAGACTGGAGCAAATGGAAGCTAATGACTTTGAGAAATCAAGATGCTGTTAAGCAGATCCAAACAAATGAAAGATTAGAAGGCAATGTGAAATATCTCATGGGAAAAACCACTGACCTGGAGAATAGATCCAGGAGAGACAATTTAAAAATTATTGGACTACCTGAAAGCCATGATCAAGGAAAAGAACCTAGAAATCACCCTTCAAGAAATTCTCAAGGAAAACTGCCCTGATGTTTTAGATCCAGAGGGCAAAATAGAGGTTGAAAGAATCCACCAATCACCTCCTGAAAAGATCCCCAAAAGAAAACTCCCAGGAATATTATAGCCAGGTTCCAGAATCCCAGATCAAGGAGAAAATACTCCAAGCAGCCAGGAAGAAACAATTTCAATATTGTGGAAACACAATCAGAATAGCCCAGGACCTGGCAGCTTCTACACTGAGGGATGGAAGGGCATGGAATATGATATTCCAGAGGGCAAAAGAATTGGGAATGAACCCAAGGGTCACCTACCCAGCAAAACTGAGTATTTTGTTTCAGGGGAAAATATGGTCATTCAGTGGAATAAAGGACTTTCAAGCATTCATGAGGAAAAAACCAGAACTGAATAGAAAATTTGACATCCAGACGCAAGAAGTAAGAGATGCCTGAGAAGGCAATCAGGGAAAAGAAATCAAAAGGAACTTATCAAAGTTGAACTATTTACATTCCTATATGGAAAAGCAATATCTGTGACTGATGATATCTTTCTCACTATGAAAATAATGGAAGAAGGGGTGTGGTCATATGAATACATATGTGAATGTGTGTGTATATGGTTACAGTTATATATGGATAGAGGGAATAGGTTGATTTTGTTGGGAAGGGAGAGTACTCAAGGGATGAAATTATGAGGTGAGAGAGGAAAGTGGCAAGAGGAGATGGGGAGAGTCAGGGTAGGGTAAACTATCCCATGTAGAAGAAGCAAGGGGAAGTGGTTGCAAAGGAGGGGGAGAATAAGGAAGGCTAAAAAGGCAAAAACCACATTCACATTGAATTTGGTTCAGGGAGAAAATGACATACATACTAAATGGGATATGTCAACCTGCAGCAGGATAGGGGGAAGGGGGATGAGAGGAGGGATGATGGATGGGAGGGCATCCTTGGGGTGAGGGGAGGTTGGAAGTACTCACTATAGAAGAGGGACAGGATTATGTAGGGAATGGACCAGGTCGGGGGTGGGATGAGTGGGAGGGAATTATAAGCAGCCTTGTACAATATATCTACTATGATAATGTTTTGCATAGCTAGACATGTACAACATATACTGAATTACTTATATCCCAAGAAGGAATGGGTGACAAAGGAGGAAGGAAATGGATCTGAAATCAAAGGTTGTAACATTAAATGTTTCAAATATATATATAAATACTAAAAAAAAAAAAAAAAAAAAAACAAAAAACAAATACCAGAAAGCTAAATCCCAAATCCAGAAAGCCAAATCCAGCATAGCAACAAAGAAATCTATACACAGTAAAATTCAGGGTGTATCACCATCCCCAAGCCTTCCCCCTGCTAGAGCCTTCCTACAAACAAACACAACTTGTTGCTTGCTTCCTCTATCTCCCTCAGCTCTAACTGCTCTGACCAATTTCCTCTGGGCTCTGTTCCACCTTTCCTGCTCTATATGTTCAACAAATTCCTCTTCCTACAGGCTTCATGTGACTCAAACTCATGTGACCTTAGGCTTCCATGTGAATTAAGCAGGTCACATGGGCCTATTAATAGATGGGATAGATCTTCCCACTTACATTGCCATTACATTAGACTCCATATAGAAGAATGATCATTTCTTCAAAGACATTTTTAATATCATATCATTTAATGATTATCATTAAAGAATGTCAAAGTCTTAGAAACTTGAATCATATAAAAATAAGTGACAAAAGGCAGACATGTTGCACATTAAATTAAGGTGAAAATCTTGTATATTGTACATGTAGACTCAGCATGACACATTTTCAGAAATGACCAAGTATGGTTTTCCCCCTTGACTGCATAAATTTGTTATAAGAAATCTATTATTCTTATTTAGTGCAAGTGTGGAATGTTATGGAAGGCAATTAAGGATACTACAAGAGATAGACAAAATAAAGTATAGAAAAAAAACATTAATGAAATGTTAAAAACACATTGAAGAAAGCAGAAGGAAGAAGACATGCAAAGCAGTGTAGGTATTGCTATTTTGAATAGAATATATGCTTAAGATGTAATGTAGAACAGTTTCATGATTTCATAAGCAATCATCTTTTGTTCTGTTATTTTACATATATATTATATTTATTTCTCAAGTTCAAAATTTAAAAAAAGAAAGAAAATCATGTAATTACTCATATTTGTATCTAGGACAGTGATTTGTTACATAAACAGAAAATTCTCATAAATTATTTATGGAAATCAGACAGTGGTCATATAAATTTATCATTGCTAATGTCTTCTTGGTTGTGTGTGT
Organism: Gymnobelideus leadbeateri; assembly: GCA_011680675.1. NCBI lineage: Eukaryota > Metazoa > Chordata > Mammalia > Diprotodontia > Petauridae > Gymnobelideus > Gymnobelideus leadbeateri. The sequence continues at coordinate 240,114 of WOXC01003578.1, forward strand.
GTGCGTGTGTGTGTGTGTGTGTGTGTGTGTGAGATAGAATATTATCTGTGATTTTTTTCCCATTCCTTTGAAATATTCCCTTTTTTTTTTTCGTAAAACAATTGAGGTTAAGTAACTTGCTCAAGGTTGCATGACCAGTCATTGTTTATGTGTGAGTGCTCATTTTCTGAGGCCAGGTTGTTCCAACTCCAGGGCCGATGCTCTTAATCACTGCAACACCTAGCCACCCCAATATCTTCCCTTCCTTCTGATATATTTGTTGAAGGGGAAACCTTCTAAGGAACACACACAGCTTTTGCTTACTTGTTTCTGGACAATTGTGTGTCCTGGCTTAATGTTGAAGAATTCAACCTTTTGGATTGATAAACAATTTCCCCATTGATCTCTTTGCCTTATCACAATGATGGGAGTGTCACTTGGAATAGTTTCCAAAGATTAACATCTTCTAACTCATTTTAGCAGTTTTCTCTTTGCAACATGTGCTAAGATATTCTTTCTTTCCAGTTTTCCTTTGCATTGTGGGGGAGGGGTGAACTATGAGAACCTAGCAGCTAAAAGTGCACTTGTCGCTTTACATAGGCCTGAAACTGCATTTTAGAATCCTGGATGAATTCTTTCTCTGTATTCAGTGGAAATAACCAGCACAATGCCTGGCACATAGAAGATGTTTAATAAAGGTTTACTGAATTTATTAAACTGAAACACGAATTCCAAGGTGGATATATCCACTTCTGGTGGCAGCCTTGGGATCTAAAGAAACTTGGACACTAGGGTAGAGTTTATTGGTCTTAAAAGGAGTTTGTCCATCTGGCATAATAATCATTGATAGATAGTAGCTTAATCACTGATCTAGCTACAAACTGTTACTATGTGTCAAGCCCTGAATTAAAGTCTGAAGATACAAATACAAAATGAGGACAGCTATTGCCTTCATAGAGCTTATATTTTAATAGGGGAGACAATTCCAAAGGGAAGTGGTAAGGGCAGTACACTCTGGTTCATAAAGAAACAGAACCTCTGTCACTTTTGGTCTAGCAGTAGTTCTTCCTCTTAGATCATGTAAATCAATTATTGGGTTCCTTCAAGCTTATCTAACTTCCAATATTAATTTCTCTTAAGTGTATCCAGTCAATCCAAGAGCTTTTTTCCAAATGACTATGCATTCTCATCAGCCATTGAGGTGGAAACATTTAACTGTTTTAAACCACTGCAATTACTGATAAAAGAAGACCATAATAGAAATGCTAGTTGAGAGACAAGCAGACTACACCAGAGAGAGCAAAAGCCCCAGCCTGCAGACTTACCGAGGACGAATCACAGTCATCTCTCAGACAGGTAGGATCAGTGGAGCCAGGTAGGAGAGTTGGGCCCTCAGTGGAAAGAGCAGCTTCTCTGGCTGCATTCTGCCCCCAGCCTGGAAGTTTAGAAATGCCTGCCTGTATAATACAGGGGCTGGAATGGCAAAGTAAATTCTAGCTGCTCAGATCCTCCCATCCCTCCTTCATGAAGCAGAAAACCCAAAGATAAGTCTCCCACCCAGATTGAAATCCCAAGTTAATGGAAATAGCCCCAGGCTTGAGAGTCTCCAAGAAGGGGTGTAACTGAGACAGCCAGGAGTCTGAAGAGAGGGTGGGGTCCCAACAAGCCCCACCTCACCTCACCAACAAAAGCCTACTTATAGCCCAGGGGTATAGAGGCAGAAATCTGAAGTGATCAGAGGCACCCACACCTACTCATCTACATCCCTCATGGACTTCCCTGACTTAGCCATAAACTAGCCACCCAGAGGTATTCAAAGTCAAGGATCAGGCCCTAAACTCATAGTCTGAGAAACTAATAAACAGGAAGTCACAATGGGAAAAAAAGAAGCTGAGAAGGAGAAGGGGAAGGCAAGAAAGTCTATTCGAGCATACTATGCAGGGCAAGAACAAAATACACAGGACAATATACACTCTCTACCCACACCTGAGACCACAGAAGGAAACGTGATCTGGTCTCAAGCCCAAATAGCATTCCTGGAGGAGCTTAAGAAAAATTTTAAAGACCAAATCAGGGAGGCAGTGACCAACTTGGAAAAACGTCTCAGTGAAGTAATTGGAGAAAATGCCTCCCTAAAAAAGGAACTTCAAAAAATAACTGAAGACCATAATTGGATAAAAATTAGAAACAATCAAATTGAAGTTCAGTACTCTATGATGCAGCAAGAGTCAATTAAACAAAACAAGACGATCGAAAAATTGCAAGAAAATGTAAAATATCTCACTGGAAAAATAACTGACCTAGAGAACAGATCCAGGAGAGACAACCTAAGAATTATTGGTCTACCAGAAAGCCATGATGAAAAAAGCAGCCTAGACAACATCCTCCAAGAGATTGTCAAAGAAAACTGTCCTGAGGTCTTGGAATCAGAAGATAAAATAGCTATCGACAGAATTCACCGGACTCCTCCTGAGAGAGATCCCAAACTGAAAACTCCAAGAAATATAGTAGCCAAATTCCAGAATTACAAGATTAAAGAAAAAATTCTACAAGCAGCCAAAAAGAAACAATTCAAATATCGAGGAACTACAGTTAGGATCACACAGGACCTAGCAGCTTCTACATTAAAAGAGCGGAGGGACTGGAATTTGATATTTCATAGGGCAAGAGAGCTAGGACTACAACCAAGGATTAACTACCCAGCAAAACTGAGCATAATCTTCCAGGCAAGGAGACAGTTGTTTAATGAAATAAGGGACTTCCAGATGTTCCTGATGAAAAAGCCAGAGCTCAATGGCAAATTTGATCTCCAATTACAAGACTCAAGAAAGACATAAAAAGGTAAACAAGAGAAACACAGACTCACACATGCATAAGTGCACACACCCACACCCACAAACACATGCTCAATACTTGGGATGCAACAAGAGCAAAATGTTCACATCCCTATATGTGGAGCTGAAAACTGTCAATATTCAAAATCTTTATGATTATCATGATGTTCAAAAGGGTTATACTTACATAGAGGGTGTGGGTATGAATGCACTAACCTGATGTCAAAAAAAAAAAAAACAGAGGTGGATAGCAGAATGGATTAAAAACTATAATCCTACAATATGCTGTCTACAAGAAACACATTTGAAACAAAGGGATACCCACAGGGTAAGGGTAAAAGGTTGGAGTAAAATTTATTATGCCTCAGCTAAAGTAAAAAAGCAGGGGTAGCAATACTTATCTCAGATAAAGCAAAAGCAAAAATAGATCTAATTAAAAGAGATAAGGAAGGAAACTATATCCTACTAAAAGGCACCATCGAGAATGAAGCAATATCACTACTTAATATATATGCCCCAAGTGGTATAGCATCTAAATTCCTAGAGGAGAAGTTAAAGGAATTAGAGGAAGAAATAGATAGCAAAACTATACTAGTGGGGGACCTTAATCTTCCCCTCTCTGAATTTGATAAATCTAACCTCAAAATGAACAAGAAAGAAGTTAAGGAGGTGAATAGAATCTTAGAGAGACTAGATATGATGGATCTCTGGAGAAAACTGAATGGGGATAAAAAGGAATTTACTTTCTTTTCAGCAGTGCATGTACATATTCAAAAATAGACCATGTACTAGGGCATAAAAACCTCACAATCCAGTGCAGAAAGGCAGAAATATTAAGCACATCATTCTCAGATCATGATGCAATAAAAATTATATGCAATAAAGGATGATGGAAAGATAGACTAAAAACTAATTGGAAATTAAACAATTTAATCCTAAAAAATTGGTGGGTCAAACAAGAAATTATAGAAACAATCAATAATTTCATTCAAGAGAATGATAATAATGAAACAACATACCAAAATTTGTGGGATGCACTAAAGGCAGTTCTCAGGGGAAGTTTTATATCCCTGAGTGCATACTTAATTAAAGCAGAGAGAAGGGAGGTCAATAAATTGGACATGCAACTGAAAAATCTAGAAAAAGAACAAATTGAAAATCCCCAATTTAATACTAAATTAGAAATATTGAAAACCAAAGGTGAGATCAATAAAATTGAAATTAAGAAAACCATTGAATTAATAAATAAAACTAAGAGCTGGTTTTATGAAAAAATCAACAAAACTGATAGACCCTTAGTCAATATGATTAAAATAAAGAAAGAAGAAAACCAAATTATGAGTATCAAAAATAAAAAGGGTGAATCTACCTCCAATGAAGAGGAAATAAAAAAAATAATGAGGAATTATTTTTCCCAATTGTATGCACATAAATATGACAATCTTAATGAAATGGATGAATAGTTACAAAATCACAAGTTGCCCAGATTAACTGAAGAGGAAGTGAATAAATAACCCCTTCTCAGAAAAAGAAATCAAACAAGCCATCAATGAACTCCCTAGGAAAAAATCTCCATGGCCAGATGGGTTTACTAGTGAATTCTATCAAACATTTAAAGAACAATTGATTACAATAATCTACAAACTATTTGGGAAAATTAGTGAAGAAGGAGTCCTACCAAACTCTTTCTATGACACAAATATGGTACTGATTCCTAAATCAGGAAGAGATAAAACAGAGAAAGAAAATTATAGACCAATTTCCCTCATGAATTTAGATGCAAAAATTCTAAATAAAATATTAGCCAAAAGACTCCAACAACTTATCACAAAAATAATACACTCTGATCAGGTAGGATTCATTCCAGGAATGTAAGGATGGTTTAATATTAGGAAAACCATCAGTATAATTGAGCATATCAACAATAAAACTAGCAGAAACCACATGATCATCTCAATAGATGCAGAAAAGGCTTTTGACAAAGTACAACACCCATTCCTATTAAAAACACTAGAAAGTATAGGAATAAATGGAGCCTTCCTTAAAATAATTGAGAGCATTTATTTAAAACCATCAGCAAGTATTATATGCAATGGGGATAAACTAGAAGCCTTTCCAATAAGATCAGGAGTGAAACAAGGGTGTCCACTATCACCCCTCTTATTCAATCTGGTACTAGAAACACTAGCAATAGCAATTAGAGAAGAAAAAGAAATCAAATTAGGTAAAGAAGTGACCAAGCTATCACTCTTCGCAGATGATATGATGATATACTCAGAGAATCCTAGAGAATCAAGGAAAAAACTACTAGAGACAATAAATAAATTTGGCGAAGTTGCAGGATATAAAATAAACCCACATAAATCCTCAGCATTCCTGTACATCTCTAATGAAACTCAACAGCAAGAGATAGAAAGAGAAATCCCATTTAAAGTCACTGTAGACATTATAAAATATTTGGGAATCTACTTGCCAAAACAAATCCAGAATCTATATGATCACAACTACAAAACACTTCTCAGACAAATAAAAGCAGATCTAAATAGTTGGAAAAATATCAATTGCTCATGGCTGGGTCGAGCTAATATAATAAAAATGACAATTTTACCCAAACTAAACTATATATTTAGTGCCATACCAATCAATTTACCAAAAAACTGCTTTCTAGAGTTAGACAAAATAATAACAAAATTTATTTGGAAAAACAAACTGTCTAGAATATCAAGGGAATTAATGAAAAGAAACGCTAGGGAAGGTGGACTAGCTATGCCAGATCTTAATCTGTATTATACAGCTGCAGTCATCAAAACTGCTTGGTACTGGCAGAGGTGTAGAGTAGTGGATCAATGGAATAGATTAGGTGCAGGAGACCCAGCAGTTAATGAATAGAGCAATCTATTGTTCGATAAACCCAAAGACCCCAGTTTTGGGGATAAGAAAGCACTATTTGACAAAAACTGCTGGGAAAACTGGAATACAGTATGGCAGAAACTGGGCATAGATCACTATCTAACACCATATACCAAAATCAAGTCTAAATGGGTGCATGATCTAGGTGTAAAGGATGATACTGTAGGCAATTTGGGAAAGCAAGGAATAGTTTACCTTACAGACTTGTGGAGAGGGGAAGACTTTAAGACCAAACAAGAATTAGAGTGCATTATAAAATGCAAAATGGATAATTTTGATTACATTAAATTGAAAAGGTTCTGTACAAACAAAGCCAATGTAACCAAGATCAAGAGGGAGGTGGGAAATTGGGAAAGAATTTTTACAACTTGTGTCTCTGATAAAGGACTCATCTCTAAAATTTATAGAGAAGTGAGCCAAATCTCTATGAATACACGTCACTCCCCAATTGATAAATGGTCAAAAGATATTAACAGGCAGTTTTCAGAGAAAGAAATTAAAGATATCTATAAGCATATGAAGAAATGCTCTAAATCACTATTAATTAGAGAAATGCAAATCAAAACAACTCTGAGATACCACATCCCCCCAGTCAGATTGGCTAAGATGACAAAACAAGAAAGTGACAAATGCTGGAGAGGATGTGGACAAATTGGAACACTAATACACTGCTGGTGGAGTTGTGAACTTATCCAACCATTCTGGAGAGCAATCTGGAATTATGCCCAAAGGATTATAAATAATGTCATACCCTTTGACCCAGCCATACCACTTCTAGGGTTATATCCCAAAGAGATCATAGAAGTGGGAGGAGTACCCATATGTAAAAAAATATTTTAGCAGCCCTTTTTGTGGTTGCAAAGAATTGGAAACTAAAGGGGTACCCTTCAATTGGGGAATGGCTAAACAAGTTGTGGTATATGAATGTAATCAAATACTATTGTGCTATAAGAAATGAGGAGGTGATGGATTTCACAGTTACCTGAAGAGACTTATACAAACTGATGCTGAGTGAGAAGAGTAGAATCAGAAGAAATTTGTATACAATCACAGACATACCATATCTGTGATGACCAACTATGACAGCCTGAACTCTTTTCAGCAATGCAGTGATATAAGTTAATCCCAAAGACTCAAGAAAGTGAGAAATGTGCCATCCAGAGATATAACTAGAAAGAACTGAGCCTGAATCCTGATGGAAGCAAACTAAATGATCTTGTTCTTTTCATTGTTTGGTTTTATTTCTTCCTTACCATCTTTCATCCCACCTAGTACAATACGCCTTTGTAATTGGAATAATGTCTAATATGAATGCATTTGCAGATCTTATACTGGCTGTCGTGGGGGGAGGGGGGAGGGAAGTAAAGGAAATTTGAAATTAAAAAAAAAAAGAAATGCTAGTTGATTTAATGTCTCTTTGCTTCCCTTTTTGTTTACAAATATAGATCTGACTGAACTGGAATTTGTACTTATATAAGTGATAACTATTATTTTAATTTTAAGTTTATAATTCTACCTATGATATACCCAGGAAATGATTTGTAAACTGTTTAATGATTTGTATGTATAATTTCATTCAGGTTAAATAAGCATTATCAGCAGGAATATTTTAACATATTAACTGAAAATGAAGACACTTATTTCACTCAAATTATATTGCTATTCTTTGATGCCCCCTTTGGAATAGATTTAAAGCTGACAATTTATAACCTTTTCTGTTTTCATAAGCATTTTTTCACTAACATCTTTTTAACTTTCCTACTAAATACTACATCTTGCTAAAAATACTAGTAAATATGTTAGTTATCTATGTCTTCTTTCTTTTCATTCAGTTTTATTCAGTATTACATAAAATTATTGCCATTATAATTGAACTTTTTGCTACTCGTAAAATCAGTTTGTCACTAGATATCTGTAAACTTTCATAATATTTATTTTTGCTTTGCTGAACAATTAAAAGGATTAATGAATATAAAACAGGTACTTTTAATACATACTTAGCAGGTGGCAATTTTGAAAATAGCTGTTCATTGCTGTTTAGTTGCAAACTCTATTACAGATACTTTTCTTACTGTATTTTTAGAATCATCAGGATTTTATTTATTTAGCACAGTTCTATGTTCAAAACTTTGTCATTTATTTGGGTTGTATGTGATATAATCAAATCCTCATAAACAGCCACTATTCAGCTGTCTCAGATCCCCCTTTCTTTTGCATGCTATAGAACTTGTATCAGATTGATTGCTATGGTCAGCATCGCAGCTGCACTCAAAGTCTTGGCCTGTCCAATCAGCTCTCTCTTTCATAAGTCAGCAAAATATGATGGTGTTCTTATTAATGGATGTGCTGATGCCTTAGCTATGCTAGCAGACACTCGTATACTTACTGGCTCATCTCATTTTCTCTAGCTTTGCAACTTTCTCTCCTTATGTCTTGTTCCCTGTTTGCTGATTTCCTAATTTCCTAGTAAAGCTTAGCTCCCCATTTACCGTTGTTTTAACTGTATTCATTTTTTTCCCTTCTCATTCCATTGGAGCTTAAGCAAGGTAAAAGCTATAACAGCATTGAGGGGGGAAAATGTACACTGGTTAAAATTCATTTCATTAGGCATATTCAAAAAGTTTCCAAATTTCTGTCATAAATGCTGACCTATTCCTGGAGAAGATAATTTTGTATTTTATCAGTTAGGGGTGAGGTATCTTGGTTTAGGGAATAGAAAGTGTCCTTGGGGCTAGGAAGATAAAATAATTTGTCCCAACTCTGATACAAATTGTTCATGACCTTTTTCAAGTACCTGAACCTCTCAGTTACTAAGGGAACTTTCTAACATTATTCATTTCAAAGAAATTTCCTGCCTTCCTGAAGGAGAGTTATTTTCCTCATCTGGGAGTTTTCTTTATCAATGAAACCACAGCCCAGGTCTTCCCACATTAGTTAGGAAGTCATGCCTTTCCTCTTGAATTTTTTTTTAAGCTGGGATAACTAGAATAATGAAGAAAGGAAATTTAAGAGAGTAGAAAAAAAAGAGGGAGAAATTGGAATCTGGAACAAAACAATAGAAACAAGTGATACCAGAAACACAAGAGAACCAAATTCATTTGTCAGGACAGAAAAGTATAGTTAAGTTTCCCTGAAGCATCTCAACAGGTCTGACTTTAAAAAGTAATCCCATACCATTGCTATAATGCAATAGATATAGTTAGTATTTGATGTCTCAATTGATGTAATATGTTACAGATATCTTACTTTTCATCTCCTACTTCAAAAACAGGCACCTAGGTGATGTAGTAGATAGAGTCCTGCTGTACCAGGTGTCATGAAGAACTGAGTTCAAATTCAGTCACAAATACTTACTGTGTGACCCTGGACAAGTCACTTAAACTCTGTTTGCCTCAGTTTCCTCATCTCTTAGATGGTGATCATAATAATAGCACCTACCTCCCATGGTTATAACCTTTCCATGGACAAATGGAATAATATTTGTAAAAGATTCTGTATATATTAAAGAGCACTATAGAAAACACTAATTGTTATAATTACGAGCAATGATAAGATCGTTTTGTATTTTATTTTCCTGTACCAAATCCAGGAGGGTTATAATTCTACCTGTTCTTCATGGACCAGATCAAATTTTGGGTCTTTCATGAAGTTTTCATAAGATCATAGGCTTATAGATTTAGGACTAGAAAGAACCTTAGAAGACAGGAAGTCCAATAACCTCATTTTACAGTTTTAAGAAACATTAAGTGATTAACCATGGCAAAATAACCAGTAAATGTTTTAGGTAAGATTTGAATTTGTCTTCCTGACTCCAAGGCTAGTGGTTTTACCCATTGATCAAGCTGTCTCTCTACGGAATTACATCTAGAAATACTCTCTCTTTCAGTTTTCTAACCTCCTGTATCACTTTATATCATGAATATCACATTATATACCAAATTTCATAATCATTGTTCATATATATGATTATATAGGTATATATATATATATGTATATATATGTGTGTGTGTGTATATATATATAGCACACATACAAAAATATACGTATGTGTATATGTGTGTGTACACATCATCTTTCCCACTTGATTTTAAGGTTATTCAAGCATGAATTTCAATGATATCCTATTTCACATAGCACTTCGCATAGTGCCTTCCATATATTTCATACATGATAGTATTTGTTGAATAATGGGTTTTGAATGAATTACAATGAGCAGTAGTTGATTCTGGAGTGTACTAGATTGCTTATTCATCTCTTCCCCAAACACTATGAAGGAGCCAAATGTAAGGTAAAGTGTGATCAAGGACATTGACATAGTAGCTTCCAGTAACAATCTCTGCTATTTCAGTTAGCTAAATATATTTCTCTAAGGGCTCTTAATTATTTCTCCAAAGATGATGTCCAGGCTATTTTTGTTTTTGTTGTTGTTGTTGTCTTAGCCTTTAGAAGACCAATAATTCTTAAATTGTGTCTCCTGTATCTGTTTTCCATGTCTGTTGGTTTTCCAGGTAGATAGTTCACATATTCTATTTTTTCCTTCCTTTGCTTTTTAAAAAATTGTTTCTTGCTGTTTCATAGAGTCAATAGCAACTACTTATCCAATTCAAATTTTTAAGGAATTATTTTCTACAGTGAGCTTTTGTATACAGTTTTTTCATTTTGCCCATTCTATTTTTAAGGTTTTGTTGTCTTCAGTGAATTTTTGTATATATTTCCCCATATTTTGTTTCCTTTCCCAAACTTTATATTTTTTATGATTCTCTTGAATCACTCTCATTTCTTTTCCTATTTTTTTCTTCTATCACTCTTATTTGACTTTTAAAAAATTCTTTTTGAGCTCTTTGGGTAGGTATTTTTGTGCCTAAGACCAAATAATATTTTTCTTTGATGATTCACATGTGACTGTTCTTACATTGTTGTCTTTTTTTAATTAATCAAATGCTTTATTAACTTCTGGTTTACATCATTCATTTCTAACAGATTTTGAGTTACAATTTTTCCCCTGTTTTTCCCCTACCCCCCATCTTAGAATAGCAGTCCCATAAGATATTGCTTCCTCCAATCTGCTCTCTCCCATATCTTCTCCCATACCCCCTTCGACTTTTCCATTAGAGCAAGGTGAATCTCTGTGCCCCAATGCCTATACATCTTATCTACCAATTACATGCAAAAGAGTATTAATAATAGTATTTATATATATATTTGAAACATTTAATTTTAAGACCTCGAATTTCAGATACATTCTGTTCTTCCCTTGTCACCCATTCCCTCTGGGAAGATAAGTAATTCAGTATATGTTGTACATGTCTACCTATGCAAAACATTACCATAGTAGATATATTGTATAAGGCTGCCTATAATTCCCTCCCACCCATCCCACATCCCACCTGGTCCATTCCCTACTTGATCCTGTCCGTCTTCTATATTGGGGACTTCCAACCTCCCCTTCCCCCAAGAATGCCCTCCCATCTATCATCCCTCTTCTCATCCCCCTTCCCCATATTCTGCTGCAGGTTGAGATATCCCATTTAATATGTATGTCATTCTCTCCCTGAACCAAATTCAATGAGAATGTGGTTTTGACTTTTTGCCTTCCTATTCTTCCCCTCCCCTGCAGTCACTTCCTCTTGCTTCTTCTACATGAGATAGTTTACCCTACCTTGTCTCTCCCCATCTCCTCTTGCCACTTTCTTCTCTCACCTCTTAGCTTCACCCCTTAAGTATCATCCCTTCCCACCAAATTCAACCTGTGCCCTCTATTCATTTATAACTGTAAACATATATACACACATTAACACATGTATTCATATGACCATGCACCCTTCTTCCATTATTTTCATACTGAGAAAGGTTTCATCAGTCACAGTTATTGTTTTTCCATGTAGGAATGTAAATAGTTCAACTTTGATAAGTTCCTTTGGATTTCTTTTCCCTGATTACCTTCTCAGGCATCTCTTGCTTCTTGTGTCTGGATGTCAAATTTTCTATTCAACTCTGGTTTTTTCTTCAAGAATGCTTGAAAGTCCTCTATTCCACTGAATGACCATATTTTCCCCTGAAACATGATACTCAGTTTTGCTGGGTAGGTGATTCTTGGTTTCAATCCCAGCTCCTTTGCCCTCTGTAATATCATATTCCAAGCCCTTTAATCCCTCAGTGTAGAAGCTGCCAGATCCTGTGCTATTCTGATTGTGTTTCCACAATACTGAAATTGTTTTTTCCTGGCTGCTTGTAATATTTTCTCCTTGATCTGGGGATTCTGGAACCTGGTATAATATTCCTGGGAGTTTTCTTTTTGGGATCTTTTTCAGGAGGTGATCGGTGGGTTCTTTCAACCTCTATTTTGCCCTCTGGATCTAAAACATCAGGACAATTTTCCTTGAGAATTTCTTGAAGGCTGATTTCTAGGTTCTTTCTTTGATCATGGCTTTCAGGTAGTCCAATAGTTTTTAAATTGTCTCTCCTGGATCTTTTTTCCAGGTCAGTGGTTTTTCCCATGAGATATTTCACATTGCCTTCTAATCTTTCATTTGTTTGGGTCTGCTCAACAGCATCTTGATTTCTCATAAAGTCATTAGCTTCCATTTGCTCCAGTCTAACTCTGAAGGAATGAATCTCCTCAGTGAACTTTTGAAATTCTTTTTCCATCTGGCAAATTTGGCTTTTTAAGGCATTCTTCTCCTCATTATCCTTTTGGGCCTCCTTTGCCATTTGAGTTAGTCTATTTTTTAAGGTGTTGTTTTCCTCAGTCAGGCTGTTGACCCTCATTTCATACTTTTCCTGCATCCTTCTCATTTCTCTTCCCAATTTTTCCTTCACTTCTCTTATTTGATTTTTAAAGTCCTTCTTAAAGTCCTGTATGGCCTGTAACATGCTCATATTTTCCTTTGGGGCTTTTGGAGCAGGACTTCTGACCTTACAGTCCTCTTCCTCTTCCATGCTTCGATTCTCTTTGTCACCAAAATAGGAGTCTAAGGCTGCATTTTTCTGTTTGTCTTGTTTCCTTTGCCTTGGCATGTTGCCACTTAATTACTTGACTTTTGGGCTGGTTGCCACAGTAGGACTCTGCCACCAGACAGGGGAGCTTCCTTTCCCAGTATTGGGGTCTTCACAACTTCTCTTTCTGGCAAGCAGTATTCCCACCCCACGACCTCCACCCCAGACCACAATCCAGATCGAGGGATGTTAAAGCAAGAGCGATTACCCCCCAAGACTGATCACTGGATCTCCCTAGAGCTTACAGGCCAGGAGCTGGAGCTGCCACTGAAAACTGCAAAATGCTGTGTCTCCTCAGCGGCTTCTAGCCCCTAGGGGAGGAAACACATGCTTTCCCCAAATACTGGTCCCAAAGTCCATAGGGCACTAAGCTCTCCCTTTGTCCTAGGCATGTCTGTGTTGATAATTCTGGAATCACCACAGCTATTGGTGTTCTGGGGTCCCTCCAGACGGCTACTGGTCTGGCCGCCCTGGGGCTAAAATCGCAGCTCACACAGATCTGGACTAGGCTCTCCTCAGGCTATGTGCTGAGCTGCTGTCTCCCAGAATGCTGCGCTGGTCCTTCCTGCAGGGCTGCTGGGCTGTCCTCAGTGGGAAGTTAGCTTCTCTGTGTTGTTCTGTGGGTGCTGGGGCTCCAGAAGTTGTTCAGAGTCCCCCTTTTACATAGTTTGGACGTGATCTGGGGGGAGAGTGCCTTGGATGTGCTGTTTCTACTCCACCATCTTGGCTCTGCCAGAATCATTCTCTTGTTGTCTTCTTCTGAATATGTGTTTTGATTTTCCCAGTCACCATATTAACTTTGGTCAAGTTTTGTTGTTTGTTTTTTACTCATTTTCCAGTTTATTTCACTTCTTTTAATTTTATGGTAAAGTTACACTCTCCTCCTATGGTGGAGAGGATACTGTCCCAAGCTTATTGTACTAGGAAAATAGGGTCTCACTACCCTGTGTCTTCAGCACATGGTTTGCCTTTGGCCTGCTTCACTGAGGGTGCCACTAACCTGTTCCAGGATTCAAAGCCTTGCAGGGATGGAATGGTGCTGGCTTGCCAAGAAACCATGCACATTGAACTGTGCTGCCCTTTTACCCAAAGGAGACATACCTTCCTACTTACCTTGTAAGTTGTTTTGGACTGTTAAATTTTTTCAGCCTGTAGAAGCAAACACCCCAGCATCCCCAGAGTGGCTGCCAACACAGGTGCTTAGATCTGCTTTGCTAAAGGAAAGAAACTCAAAATGGGTTAACAAGCTAATTTTAATCAATCAAACATATATCATTTACCTAGTTCAGGGGAAAAAGGTCAGCACCCTGAACTTCAGAGTATACAGACAGAAGTTAAAAGACAGAGAAACAGACCAAGCAGACAGGCTACCAAACTGTCCAACCATTACATTCATATCAAATCACAGTTACCAGAGAGGGAAGCATCAACATCTGGGTTTTCAAAGCCAGGTGGCTCTCAATGGCTGCCCAGAGTCTCATCTGGTCAAGTCACACAATTCTTCTCAAAGTGACCCCCAAAGCAAAGCCTGACATCAGGGATTATATAGCCTTCTCCAGGGTCAGAGAATGTAACCACCCTCTTGACCCACTGCCCAATCTCAAAGCACCAAGGTGTGGGAGGTCCTGAAAACCAAGCCTCTTACTACAGGCTCCATGTGACCACATTCAGCCTGTTAGGATGCAGAGTATATTTTCAAATCAAGGAAGGTTCTCAGAGTCTCTTAAGCCTATCCAAGGTCCTAGGGGCAGGGAAGATCTTTAAATTTGCATTTCCATTATACTGGCCACCACTATTTTCGTTCTGCTGCTCCAGTGCTGAGTTTGATACCTTATTTTGTAGTTCTTTGGAGGTTAATATGAGAGAGTTTAGGTGAGTTCCTGCCTTGCTCTACCATATTGGCACTGCCCCCCTCAAAGTTAAGACTTTTATTCTTAAAAGGCATTTGAAAAATTTAAAAAAATCTGAATTTTTCTTTGTAAGCCTTAAAGCCTATCAGTCTTATCTTAATACTGGAAAGTAAAAAGACAAGCATGCTCTAGTCAAAAGAAATCTATCTGGAAGTAAAGAAGCTTGGGTTTATTATTATAACCCATTTATAAAAATAGGAGAGTGGGTCTGATTAGAACCCCAATATGTAATTAATAGATAGTTATTTTGCTGAGTCACATTGAACTTGCCTTCTACTGTGACCTTTAAGTCTTTTTTATTTCCCATTATGATTTTTGAGATATGTTTTAAGTATAGGATGAAGGACATATCTAATGTTAGAACTGCCAGTGACAGCAAGAGAATTAGGATGAGCTAGAGACCCAGGAAAACATGAAAGAAGATGTGAGAAAAAAAATCTGATAAATTTATACCATGATTCAAGGCCATACTGACCTGAGAATGCCCTTGGGAAGAAGAAGTTGCAAAGAAAATCCAAAAATCATTGGCTCAGTAAATGGATGGTGAAGAGGTCAAAGAAGTTTCTGCTAGTTGCTGAAAAAAAAGCAATACATTCAGCAAAATTTATGTTATTATGCACTCAGGCTAAAATGAGCACCTGTTAGTAATTAGCAAAAGCTAATCATTAGAGTACAGCCAATTAGAAGTTAAATGTAGAGCCCAGTGGCATATGTCATATCACAGAATCTTAGAGATAGGGAAAACCTCAGAGGTCATTTAGTTACCTATATCTAAACAGAAATACCCTCTTCAATATGCCTAATGTGGCTTTCCCATCTCTAGCTGAAGTTCTCCACTAAATCCACTTAAGGACAGCCTTGATAGAAATGTGTTTTGTTTCTTCTTCTTTTTGTCTGTTTGTTTGTTACATAAATTTGTTCCTCTTCAAAGCTTTCCCACCGCCCGTAATACTAACCTCTAGGGCCAAACAGAACAAGAATAAACACTCTTTCACTTGACAATCATTTAAATTCCTAAAGACAGGTATGAAATCCTCCTGATGTCAAGCTAGGAAATCTGCTCTAGGTCTTATATGGGCTAACCATTTCATATTCTTTTAGCTCATCTTCCTTTGTCATATTTTCAATCTTCATACTACTTTAGTTACCCCGCTGTAAACATTTTGCAACTTGTCAACATTCTTCCAAAATGTGGTACTCGGAACTAAAAAGCAATGCTTCACATGTGATCCTACCAGGGTCTAGGAGAAAGTGACATTATTCTTCCCCTTGTTTTAGATGTAAGACCTCCCTTGAATATAAGCTTTTAAATAAACATATAATAGGGATTTCATTTCCTCCCCTTGGGAGATAATGCATAAAGAATTAAAGTAAAGTCTCATTATTTACATGCTACACAACTGAGTCAACTATTCTATGGCCCTGCACAATGGAAAATTTTGCTTCTGGAGAGGAGACAGGTTTTCAAAGAATACAGTTTTTTTTTTTTTTTTAAGATAACTTATATTTTGTAATGGAGAGAAACTAGAGAAGTATATTGCCTCTAAGCTAAGTGTGCACTTTACTCAAACAAGCCTTAGACTTTGATGGAAATCATTAAGGGGCTTTCTCTGATTTTAGCAATTTTGATTTCTTTGCCTATCCCAGGATTTAGGATACTGGTCTCCAAAAGAAAAAAAAATCCTCATGAAATATATATTACAACAAACTCAAATGTATACAATAACTGAATATTAAAGGTCATTAAAAAAGAAGATAACCTAAATACCATTCACAGCTATATCTTTAGAAGAAACACTTAATCAAATAAATAAATAAATAAAAATTTAAAATCTTAACCAAACAAGGTAAAAAAAGATGATTATGAAGGATAAAATGTATAATTTTGAAGTCATGAAGTTGAAAAATTTTTGTTACAAAAGCTAGTATAAGAATAAAAACAGTTAGCTGGGGGATAGCTTCACATCAAAAAATACTGAAAACCATGGCAACATCAAGGATAAAAGTTATTTCCTATAAGAAAAATGGTCAAAAAATTGAATGATCTGCAAAAGAATCACACACTATTAACAACTGTATGTATGATTACTTCAAATCATTAACAATAAAAAAAAAACACAAATCATTGTACTCTGAGATTTCATATAACACCCAGAATATTGAAAAAGACAAGAAAGGAGAACATTTATTGTTGGAGGAATTGTAGAAAGATAGGCATGTGAGTGCGTTGTGACAAAGTAGTGAACTGGTCCAATCACTCTGAAAAATGATTTGATTTTTTGCCAAAATTGACTATCGTCCATATGTTTGACCCAGCAATCCTACTGCAAGGCATATACTTCAAGGAGATAAATGATAACAAAGAAAATCCTCATAAACTCCAAAATTCTAATACCTGAACTCTTTGTAGTAGTAAAGAAATGGAAACAAACTAAATACCCATAAATTTGGGTACAATTAAATAAGTTGTAGTTCATGTATGTTTAATTATTGCTTTTCTGTAAAAACTATGACAATAATACAGAGAAGGAGCAAAATAATAAACTTATACAAAATGAAATACACAGAACAGGGGGAAAAAAGTACATACACTGAGAACCACCATGTAATAGGAAAGAACAACAAAACTATAGAAATGACAAAATTATAATGAAAAACCATGACCCTAAGTTGAAAGAAGGAATCTTCTTTTCTTTGCAGAGGTGTGGGACTGTGGGTGTGAAAAACTATATAATTAACTATAACTATAGCATCACCATATTCTGTGTATATATATATATATATATATATATATATATATATATGTAGACACATAAATTATGTACATACACACATACATAAATATGCACATGTTTTCTTATATGTTAAATGAACTATTTGGGTATTTTCATTTAATTTTTGATTCTTTGGTATTAGAGACAGCCCTCTGGGAGCAAGCACAGAGAAAAAGCAAATTTAAAATGTGAGTTAAAAACAAAAACTATCATTAAAATTTTGTGAATACTTAAAAGAAAATAAAATATAGCAATCATTACTATATTAGAGTTAAGGTTATATTATTTAATGGAATTCAGGGTTAAAAAATTATTTATAGAAACCAGTTTAAAAATTATTTATAGAAACCAGTCAATCTGTTGCTGTTTTCTTGGTACATGACTTCAATTGAGTGAATATATCAATTTTTGGCCTTTTTACTTCTTACATAACCCATCTTAAATCCCTTTCATTTCATTAACTAATTGGTTAAGATGTTTAATTATTTTTGTGAGATAAGAGACTCCACTCCATTTTTGTAAATCTGTGATCTTTAGAATTTCAAGTTGTGAAATAAAACTGTGTGTGTGTGTGTGTGTGTGTGTGTGTCTGTGTGTGTGTGTGTACCAATTTGAAAATCATGAACATAGAAACTGTAATTAAATCCAAAGGAGCTCATCTACTTCTCAAGTAAGACTAGTATAGAGGGAGAAGATAAGATGGCCCAGGACAGAACTCTGTGGGACACTTGTGGTTAGAGGGCATGATCTGAATTAGGATACAGCAAAGGAGACTGAAGAGTAGATAGATAGATAGATAGATAGATAGATAGATAGATAGATAGATAGGGGGAGAGAAAGAGAGAGACACAGACACAGAGACAGAGACAAAGAGAGAGAGAAAGAGGAAGGGGGGGGCAGGGTTAACTACAGAGAGGTTGAGGAGAATGTAGATTGAAAAACAGCAATTGAGATTATTGATAATTTTGGAAAGAGTACTTTCACTGGAATTATAAAATTGAAAGCCAGATTGTAAGGGGTTAAACAGAGAATGAGAGGAAGGAAAGTAGAGGCATCTATGGTTGATAGCCTTTCCTAGGTGTTTAGTTACAAAGCACAGAAGAGATATAGGTATATAATGGGGATGGAAAGATCAAATGAGTATTTCTTGAGGAGAATGAAAAATGGTCATATATGTAAGCGGTAGGGAAAAGAAATTAAGTGATGAAGTGGAGAGCCCAGAGGGAGAAATCTATTGGAATATTGGGATCCCTTGAACAAGGAAGGGTTTAGACATGGCAAAGAGTACAATCACCTTATCACATAAGACATAAGTGAAGGAGATAATGGGAAAAGCAATCTGAGTAATAGGAGATGAATATGGAGCTCATGGTGGATGGTTTCCACTCTTTTTCATTTTTTTTTTTGGTAAAATATGAGAAAAAGGTAGAGGATTCTGGGATGAGAGTGGAGAAGGTCAGAAAAGTTCAGGATTTTCCCCCACAAAAGAGAGAAAATAGCACCTTATGGAGAACAAAATTCATGTAAAAATAAATAAGAATACGGGCGGCTAGGTGGCGCAGTGAGTAAGAGGGCCGGCCTTGGAGTTGAGATGACCCGGGATCGAATCCGGCATCAGAAAATGAGCATCCACACATAAATAATGACTAGCCGTGTAACCTTGAGCAAGTTACTTAACCCCAATTGCTTAAAAAATTAAAAAAAAAATAAATAAGAATAGATGCACAACCCAGGTCTTCCTGGGACAATTTGAGAAGATTAGAAGAAACAACCCAGGACAAGGTTTCTTCCCTGTGAAGAGTAAACACCTCCAGGCTAGGGTACCCATTAAGAACCAGCAACAAACCCTGGGGTTAGCTGGTATCTGAGGCTGCCTTGGCTCCTGTCACATGAAATTTTCACCCCAGATAGTGATGGGAGTTGAAGTCTGAACCCAGGAAGATTGAGGGAACCTCTGTTGACAAGGAATGCCAGTCCCAGCTGTGATGGGAAAAGCGGTGGGGCACAAGAAGGAACCAGAACCCGCCTGGTGAGTGCAGAAGCTAGTGGGGCAGAAAGCCCCTGGCTGTGGACACTTACAGGAGGTTGGAGATTTGATTTTGGTTTCAGGCTAGAGAAGAGAACTGAAGATTTGGGTCAGGAGGCACAATCCCCCACACCCCCGGGCTAGAGGTGATTACAAAAAGTAAGTTATTACCACAAAAAATGTACAGACAAAGGAGATAGAATCCAACCATGGAAAGCATATAGTATGCATAGCCTTCTGGGGGAAGGAGTGGAGGGGAAAAAAAAGAACATAGTAAAAAATGCACAGCAAAGAACAAAAGAAAACTTACTCAGAAGCAAAGATGGACAGTTCTCAACACAATGTGTATTATTTACCATACAGGCTTTCTAGAAATGAAAATTTCTTGTTACATATTTTGAATCTTCTTCTGTGTTCTCCTGTGCACTTGACATGCTTTTTTTTTTCTTATTTTGGTTTTAAGTTCCAATATTTAAGTTTATGATAGGTTTTTGTTTCTTTTCTCTATTCTGTATTTGTGCTCTGGCCTTTGAGTCTAAAATACAATTTTAAAAAGTATAAGACAAAGTTCTCATATAAAAGGATAGGGGAAGGGAAACCTTGGGAGGTTAGAGAAGGGATGGAAAGGTTTAGAAGAGCGTCTGTGAAGAGTGGGACAGTGAGCTGATAATGCAGGTTATAGAAAGATTGTCTGGCAGCAGTGAGGGACCAGTGGAAGTTAAATAGTGTAAATGTGTGTGGAACAAGTCAGAATGGTTGCATGGTTTTCTCCACCTTCACTCAGCATCATATATGTGGGTAAAATGCAGTAAAAATGGTAGGAGTGACCCAAGATAAGTTTTCACAGGAAAAAAATCAACAAAATAATAAGGGTGCTAGGGATTCAAGAGAACAAGATGTATGGAGTTGAATGAATCACAACAAATTAAGATGGGGAACAGAGGAGAGGGTGATTAGTGTAGGAGAGATGAAAGAGAACTGAGGGGTCAAATGATTAGATGTCATGATATAGATAAAGAAGATAATTTTGTAAGAAAAAAATAGGAAAGTCAATAGATTGTGGTTAGATAAGGGGATTTTGGAATTCTTGAACATAGAAATGGTACATTTGTGGTGAGAGAAATTATTTCACTATTATGCTGATAAAATTTATTAATTTGGGATCTAGGCTTTTTTCCTTCCCCTTACTCCCCAATTCAGCACCAGACCAAGTAAAACATCAATCTCTGAAGGACATGGATGATTGATGAGTTGTCCTAACTCTCAAGGTACATGTTTTTCATTCTTGGGCTGGACCCCATCCAACAAGAAGACCTTAATTCTGTTTCTAGATTAAAAAGAATCCAGTCTAGTCTGGCTCCTACCCAAAAGGAAATGAGTCTTTATCCTTGTACTCCTCCATTAGAGTTTAACTAGAGTGGTCTAGATGGAGATAGAATCCCCTGTCCAGATTGCTGGAGGTTGCTGAGTCTCATGAACTCAAGTCACATTCTCAGCAAATGTAGCCAAAGACTTTTATTTTACCTCCTAATTAAATGTGCACCAATCAGGGTTAATTGTTACTTGTGAGGGGCATTCCCTTTTACAAAGATATTTAAAGCATTATGTCTACTTTGATGGCCTTTGGTTATTGAGAGGAACCACTGACCTTCAATTTATTGATTGCTAGCTAGCCTAATTAATGAATTGGTTATTAATTACTCAGAAACTCTTGAGGTTTTTCATTAGTCATAGTGGGTAATGGCAAGATCAAGTATATGAACATTTTTTTCAAATGCTTTATTAACTTCTGGTTTACATCATTCATTTCCATCAGATTTTGAGTTACAATTTTTCCCCATTTTTCCCCTACCCACCACCCCAGAACAGAAGTCCCACAGGATATCCCCTCATTCAATCTACTCTCTACCATCTCTTCTCTGATACCCCCTTCTACTTTTCCAGTAATGCAAGGTGAATTCCTGTGCCCCAATGCCTGCACATCTTATCTCCCAATTATATGCAAAATAGTATTAAGCATAGTATATATTTTTAAAACATTTGATTTTAAAACTTCAAATTCCAGACACATTCCCCTCCTCCCCTGCCACCCACTCCTGCTGGGAATATAAGCAACTCAGTAAATGCTGTACATATATAGCTATGCAAAACATTACCATTTTAGATATATTGTAAAAGACTGAGTACATTTCCCTCACTCCTATCCCACCTCTCACCTGGTTCACTCCCCACTTTGATCCCATCCCCTTTCAAAAGTGGGTGCTTCTAACTTCCCTCTCTTCCAGCCTGCCCTCCCTTCCATTATTCACCCAAAACCCCCCACTCTCCTGTAGGGTGAGATATCCCATTTAGTATGTATGTCATTCTCTCCCTGAGCCAAATAAAATGAGAATAAGGTTTTGCCTTTTTGTTTTCCTCTTCTTCCCCACTCCTGCAATGACTTTCCCTTGCCTCTTCTACATGAGATAGTTTACCCCACTCTGTCTCTCCCCATCTCTTCTCACTATATTCCTCTCTCACCTCTCAATTCCACCCCTTAAGTATCCTCCCTTCCCATTAAATTCAACCTGTGCCCTCTATGTATACCTGTAAACATATATACACGATTCATATATGTATTCATATGCCCATATACCCTTCTTCAATTATTTTCATACTGAGAAAGGTTTCATCAGTTACAGTTATCATATTTCCATGTTGTAATGTAAATAGTTCAACTTTGATAAGTTCCTTATAATTTATTTTCTCTGTTCATTTTCTCAAGCATCTCTTGCTTCTTATGTCTGAATGTCAAATTTTCTATGCAACTCTACTTTTTTCATCAAGAATACTTGAAAGTCCTCTATTCCACTGAATGACCATATTTTCCCCTGAAACATGATACTCAGTTTTGCTGGGTAGATGATTCTTGGTTTTAATCCCAGCTCCTTTGCCCCCTGTAATATCATATTTCAAGTCCTTTAATCCCTCAGTTTAGAAGCTGCCAAATCCTGTGTTATTCTGATTGTGTTTCCACAATATTGAAATTGTTTTTTCCTGGCTGCTTGTAATATTTTCTCCTTGATCGGGGAATTCTGGAACCTGGGTACAATATTCCTAGGAGTTTTCTTTTTGGGATCTTTTTCAGGAGGTGATCAATGGATTTTTTTGCTCTATTTTGCGCTCTGGTTCTAAAACATCAGGGCAATTTTCCTTGACAATTTCTTGAAGGATGATTTCTAGATTCTTTCTTTGATCGTGGATTTCAGTTAGTCCAATAATTTTTAGATTATCTCTCCTGGATCTATTCTCCAGGTCAGTGGTTTTTCCCATGAGATATTTCACATTGCCTTCTATTCTTTCATTTGTTTGCATCTGCTTAGCAGAATCTCGATTTCTCATAAAGTCACTAGCTTCCATTTGCTTCAGTCTAATTCTGAAGGAATGATTCTGAGATTCTTTTGAGATTCTTTTTCCATCTGGAAAATTCACCTTTTTAAGGCATTCTTCTCCTCATTGGCTTTTTGAGCTTCTTTTGGCATTTGAGTTAGTCCATTTTTAAGGTGTTATTTTCCTCAGTCAGGCTGTTGATTCTCATTTCATACTTTTCTTGCATTTTTTTCATTTCTCTTCCCAGTTTTTTCCCCCACTTCTCTTATCTGCTTCTTAAGGTCCTCTATGACCTGTAACCAGTTCATATTTTCATTTGGGCCTTTTGGTACAGGATTTCTGACCTCACAGTCCTTCTCCTGTTCCATACTTCAATCCTCTTTGACCCCCAAATAAGAGTCTAATGTTGAATTTTTATGTTTATCTTGTTTCCTTTGCCTAGGCATGTTGTCACTCAGTTACTTGACTTTTGGGCTTGTTACCACAGTAAGACTTTGCCACCAGCCAGGGGGGCTTCAGTCCCAAATGCTGGAATTTTCTCAGCTCCTGGAGGTACCAAATGCTGGAATTTTCTCAGCTCCTGGAGGTATTAGTTGGGTGCCCTCTCTGAAGCCTCCACATGCTCTGGCAAACTGATCACACACCAGAAGACTTTCTCCCCAGCCCACAATCCAGATCCAAGAAGGTTAAAGCAAGAGCAATTACCCCCAAGACTGATTGCCTGGTATCCCTACAGTCCACAGGCCAGCAACTGAAGCTGCCACATGTGTCTATGTCTGTGCTGAAGTGTCTCAGGGGCTTCTTGCCCCCAGAGAAAGAGGCCAATCAGGTCTCCTCACTAATGTGTCCCAAAGTCCATACTGAAATAACTTCTCACTTTGTCCATGGCATCTATATATTGGTAATTCTGGAAACGCCACAGCTACTGGTGTTCTGGAGTCCCTCCAGCTAGCTGTTGGCATGGCTGCCCTGGGGCTAAAACCTCTGACTCATGTGGGCTTGGGCTTCGTTCCCAGAGTGCTATGCTGGCCACTCCCTGCCAGGCTGCTGGGCTGTCCTCAGCAGAAGGTTAGTTTCTCTATGTCATTTTTTGGGTTCTGGAGCTCCAGAACTTGTTCAGACACCCCTTTTACATAAATTTGAAGTGGTGTGGGCCGGAGCTCCATGGAAGTGCTGTTTCTACTCCTCCATCTTGACTCTGCCCCCATATGATCATTTTTGTGTGAGGCTGAGGTGGAGTAAAGGAATAGGTCATGGGAAATTAGTTTGAGGACATTAATTAAGGTTATTAAGAGAGATGTAATATACATGTTGAAGTCCACTAGGGCAGTACATATGTGTTTTTTGTGTGTAAATTCATGAGCCTTGCCTTAAATATTGCTATCATTGGGATATACTCACTGTGTTACTCCTACTTGCCTATTTTACCCTGACCATGTCCTATATAATAACCAATAAAGCCATGATAAAAATTGTTATACTTGGAATATAATTGCAAACATCTCTACCAAAGTATAGGTCAACTATGTGGCAGAGTGGATAGACTGCTGGCCCTGAAGTCAGGAAGATTTATATCCCTAAATTCAAATCTGACTTCCACCACTTATTAATTACCCCTATTTGTCTCAGTTCCTCATCTAAAATGAGGTAGGGAAGGAAATGGGAAACTATATATTTGTCAAGAAAACCCCAAATGGGGTCACAAAGAGATAGGTACAACTGAACAATGCAAAAAGTAAAAAAGTAAGGTATGTATATTCCAAAATATAGTTCAAATCCTTCCACACATACTTACTAATTGCATCCACCTGGGAAAGCCCCTTAAGTCATCTTCATGTCAGTTTCCCCCTTCTGAAAAATAAATATAATAACAGTGACTAACTTTATAATATTGTCATAAGGTCAAGGAAGATAACAAATGTAAAGACTTTTCTAAAACTTAAGAACTATTTCAGTGTCAAATATTATTATCATTATTACTGTTGTTATTTAAATAAATATAAAAAATATTTTGCAACAACCAACAAAGTAACACCTTGCCTGTAATCAAATGGAAAAAAATATTTTTTACCTTTTTTCATATCCACAAACAGTAATTGAGATACTAGTCATAAAGAAAAGCAAAATACTGTAGTGTAAAGAACATTGGGCTGGGCATCATGGCTTCAAGTATCACATCTGACACAAAATACCTTGTAACCTTGGGCAAATCAGTTCACATTTTGGGGTTCCTTTTTCTACTCTTTTAAAATGAGAATATTGCACTTGATCTATAAAGTCACTTCAACTACAACAATGTATTGTAATGTAATGTCATGTCATGTAAGAAAGAAGTAACTGTGGAATTATTTACCTGACACTTCAAAAGGATTACTTATCTAAATGAAAACTGGACCAAACTCTATCTGGTCAAAATGATGCACATAAAAAATAGTACGTCAGCCAATCAGCTTTGCAAAAATAAATAAATAACACCCACCTGTCCTTTCTTATCTGGTATATTGATACCAGAGTCTCTGATGTCCAATTTCACATGAACTGATTTACTGATGCATTGTTCAAGGAAAAAAAGGAAGAAAAAGTCAAGTCCCTAATGTATAACTTTTAGCAGAGTGATACATCTTCCAGGTTATAGGATTTCAAGATTCTCATTTCCAGTATGAGTTACATATCTTTGTATGAATTTTATCATTGACATCAAGGGAAAATAAATTTGTATTTTCCTTGTATGTTGTTTTCCTTTTTTCTGAGCAGTCAAGCAAATCTAAGTGAAACTGAGTTTGTCAGTAACTCAGAAAATAAGCATTATTTTCCTGATTTCTTTTCCAAGAATATTATATGATTAATACACAAATATAGACTTTTTGAGCAAAAGGTATATTTAAAGATAATACATAGTCTGACTTCATTATTTTATAGATAAAGGAATTGAGATCTAGAGAAGTGAAGTACCTTGCAAGAAAAGAGATGGGACACCAAGTCTTCTGACTTCTAATTAATTGCTTTCCCACTGTACTACATTGCTGTTGAAATATGGTTAGAATCTAAAATTCTCGGGGCGGCTAGGTGGCACAGTGAATAGAGCGCTGGCCTTGGAGTCAGAAGGACCTGAGTTCGGAGCCGGCCTCCGACACTTAATCCACACAAAACCAAAAAACCTAGCCGTGTAACCTTGGGCAAGTTACTTAACCCCAATTGCCCTAAAGGGGCAGCTAGGTGGCACAGTGAGTAAGAGCACTGGCCTCGGAGTTGAGATGACCCGAGATCAGATCTGGCCTCAGAAAATGAGCACCCACACATAAATAATGACTAGCCCTGTAACCTTGAGCAAGTTACTTAACCCCAATTGCTTAAAAAAAAAAATCTAAAATTCTAATGCATTCAAAAGAGATAGCATAATATGATGGGTAGAGAGAGAAAGAGGTGTTCTCACTTATATATACTAGTTATCTGACCATAGGCAAGACTCTTAACTCTTTAGTGCCTTAGGTAGTTAAGACTAAATTATAAATGATATACCAGTCTGCATAGATGGAGGGGATCTCTGTATAAGGAATTTCCACCATCAATAAAATCACAAGTTCAAAACTAAAATAAATCTAAGACCTGTTATTTTTAGGTAGATTCCTTTTCCATAAGACATCTTACTTTCATGTTCTTGGTATAACTACCCATTTTGCTTAAGTCTTTTACTGAAAGTGATACCTTTCCTTCCTTTAAACTCTCACATGTAGCCATTGTCAAAAGAGTAATGAAATATTTTTTGAAATGCTTATATTTTTCTAGTTTAAACAACATGAACGAGAACTAAAACAATTTGACATGGGAAGAGAAGGTTAAAGTCATTATTAATATATTTAACTTTATTACACTAAAGCTAATATTGGTCATTCCTAAAATGTATTGGAGTCTAGGGAAGTACTACAACATTAATATAGCAAGAAGAAGTACATCATACAAGGTACAAAATCTTTTACTAGTGTATAATGGCATAGTACCTTAATATTTCCTTAGAGCACAGACCTGGTAGATAAGGGTAAGAATATTCTTTAATGTGGGAAATAGGAAAAGACCCAGATAAGTAGCCTGAATCACAGAAAAGGGAAATAATTCGTGCAGTTATTCAGGCACGGCCTGAGATGTAGGTACTTCTTACTTAAGCACTATCTAATTAGAAGATTTAATCGCTATGATCTGTTATTCTTTTTTTCCTGGTGCTCAATTAATATTCTCCAAATGTCAATAGGGTATGAGGAAGAACCCCAGTAAAGATCTCTAGGGAGATTTACAGAAAACAAGAGTCATCGTCATGTGACTTTTTTACATGTCTATTACCTCTGAAAGTATTTTCTTTTTCTTATCAGATTTATTCCTGAAGATAGCCTAAAAATTCATGTGTTCACTCTAAAAGTATTAAGGAAGAAGGAGGACTCTTTTCTCCCAAGCCATGTCACAAATTTTACCCCAGATACAGATATTCAAGGCTGAATACAGACACATACACTCATATATAAACATACACACAGAGTAACAAGGAGGTCAAACCTGTTTATGTGTGTGTTTATACACATACGTATGTTAATCAACAAATCACATCTACAAACATTTATTAAGTGACTACCATGTACTAGACACTCTCTTAAGCCTTGGGGATGTGAAAAAAAAAGGTGAAAACATCCCTAGCCTTCAGGAGCTCAAGATGGTGGGGAGATAATGTGGAAACAAATATGTACAATATATATGGGAAAGGGAACGATAGACACACACACACACACACACACACACACGCAGAACAAGAGACAGAGACAGAGAGAACACTAATTTAGTGGCCATCTATTGCCTTAAGGATCAAATATAAAATTCTCTGTACTTTAAGGTATTTTTATACTCCAGATCCTTCTGATATTTCTTATCTAATCATCTTTTATTTGCCTATAGGTTCTCAATAATCAGTGACTCTGAATTTTAAACTATTTCTCACATAAGACACCCTACCTCTGGATTTGGTGCATTTTCGTTGGCTGCTCCTCCAGAGCTGGCATGCCTTCATTCTTTGTCTCTACCTTCTGGTTTCCCCAGCTTCCTCTGTATTAGGAAAAATTTTGGATTTTATACTTGGTCCTTGAGGAAATAGGCAGCCACTGGAGTTTATTGAATAGGGGAGTGGCAATGTATTGCTCATTCTTTCGACAGATTGTTTTGATAGTTGAGTGGAGGATGGAGTGAATGTAGAAAAAATGGAGTCAGGGAGGCCAAGAAGAAGGCTAATTAATTAATTTAAAATTAAGGTTATGATGATCTTGCACCAGGGCAGTGACAGTATCAGAAGAGAGAAGGAAAGAGATATTTCTATGGTAGATCAGAATATATATGAAAAAGTATATAAATGTATGTGTTGATATATACTTGTATGTACATATACACATGCATGTATGTTTTTATGTGAGTTTGCATATACATACAAATATACACAGTACACATTATATATGTGTGTGTATATATATACATATATACAAATATAATAAACAAAGTTACATTAGCCAGCATTTATATGGTTCTTTAAGGTTTGTTATTATATCATTTTATTTTCACAACAACCCTATTAGGTAGTTTCTAATATTAACTTCATTCTACAGATGAAGGAACTAAGACAGAAGTTTAATGACTTGGCCAGGATCATACATCTTGTAAGTGTCTGAGATAAAATTTGAAATCATGTTTTCCTGCCTCCCTGTGCAGCAGTGCTCTATCCACTGTATGTATATGTTCTTATGCATGCATATTTTTCTGTGTGTATATGCATATGTATGTGTGCATTTTCTTCATAGTCTGTAACTTAGTGAGCCTGACTTTCTCCTGTGCCACATTGGAATCACTGTTTATTGTCATATGCCAAACAAGCGCTTTCACTTTTTTTCTTTTTCATTCACTTCAGTTATCAACTTCCTGGTAGTGAAATGAGGGCATTAGATGAGACTTTTTAAGTTCCCTTCCCATCTGAACTGACACTTAATATGATGAATAGGAATTAAGTGAATACCTTCCTTGTCCCTGTAGCTACCCATTTAGATATCACAGGTGTAGAATAGATCAGATAAGTTATAATACTGCTTCTTGGTAGAAGAGTTCTTATAGTTCATTTTTGCCTCCCTATCCCCAGGGCCTAACACAATGCCTTTTATATAATAGGTTCTTATAAATGTTTGTGGAATTGAATTGAAACTCCTGGTTAAAAATATAGCCCCTTCAGGATCCAAATAAACTCCTCTGTTTGACATTCAAAATCCTTCCTAATCTGCCCCCTTCTTGCCTTTCCAATCTTCTTACACATTACTCAGCCACCCTGTAGTTTTACTCTGCTGCCCAGTGATATTGATTATCTTGTAATTCTCCCTTCAACACTCCACCTTCCAACTCCTTGCACTTTCCCTGGCTGTTCCCCTCACCTGGAATTCCCACCTTCCTCATTTCTCTGCATCCTGGCTTCCCTGATTTCCTTCTAGTTCCAGTTAAAGTCTTCCTTTTTCCAAAAACCTTTCCCAATCCTCCTAAACATTAGTGCTTTCCTTCTCTTGATTTATCCTCTATATTTGTTGTTTGTTTGTTGTTTGCATCTGGTTTGAGCAATTAGATTGTAAATCCTGAAGAACAAGGACTATTTTCCTTTCCTTTGTATCCCCAGCATTCAACTCAGTATTTGTACAAAGTAGATAGTATACATTATTATTGTCTGCATAATAATCTCTTTGAGCTTTATAAAGTGAATTTAGCTACTAGAATAAGCTTCTTAGCTTCTTTTGACCTGATGCTTTTCTGCTATTTTAACACTTGCTTTATCTATATCTATCCCTGCTATTTCTATTTTTCTAGCTTTGTTGAAATACCCCATTTAACAGTTCCTGTGTTGAAAACATAATGTTAAGCTTGCTTAAATTGTGCAGATGTCTCTCTTCATGATTTACCTTACCATTACTATTATTAATCATTGATCAAGTCACAGACTCATAGAACCATGTTCCATGAAATCTCAGCAGAACCACAGAAAAGAGTCCTCGAGCCTCCTTTGTTTCCTGTTGTGGGTCCCACTCAAATCTGGAAACATTCCTTCTTTAATGGTCTATGACTCCATGATTCTACCCTTTTTTATTCAACTATTGACAGATCAGAATACTTGGAAAAATTTTCATCCACATATTTCTGGATCCTATGAGTTTTTCTTAGAAAAAGTTGTTTCTAGAGAAAAGAAGTAATTCTAAGATAAAAAAAAAAAAAACATAATCTTGCTTCTGAAAGGGTAGTATAAGTAGGCTACAAAATATAATTTCTTAATTTTTCAGTAATAAATCTGCATCTCTAGAATTTTCTTTATTGGACTCTAGTTTGCATATATCCATTTTTATCCCCTTAGTTCTTTTAAATATGTCATTACATAGAGAGTCATAAAAGACCCTTTGAAAAATCATTCTAAAGAATCTGGACATAAATGGGTTTCAAATTGGGCCTCAGACACCCAGATTTAAGATCCTGGGCAAGTCATTAAACTTCTGTCTGTCTTAGTTTCTTCATATGTGGAATGAAGATAATAATAACATCAGCCTACTAGGATTTTTGTGAAAATAAAATGAGATAACAAACTTTAAAATGCTACATATATACATATATGTATGTATAAATATAATGATTAGAATGCTTATAAAATAAAAGAAAATAATTTAAAATATCTGTGATAAAATGGAAAATCTTCCTTTAAAATGCCTTTGGAAAAAGTGTCAGTAATAAAAGAGTCCATGAACGGTGCTGTTTCTAAAACAACTAGGTTGCTAACAGGCTAGATATTCTGAGGGGGAAAAATGACCTTGTCTAGGATTAAGTTGGAGGATTATTCTCCTGGAGGGCTGAGAACTCTCAATAGATATTTAATAGAACAACATAACCTAGTCAAAGTGAAATGAATAACTTTCTTTAGACTTAGGACTAAAACTTTTATTCTTCACTTACAAAGTCTCCTTTATATATGCATACTCTTTCAAGAAATCCTTTTATATATACTTTACATGTATGCCTAATTTTTAGGCACTGGAATTTATTTTTTGAATCCACTATATTTAGACACAATTAGAACATCAAACTGGATTTCACTTTCTTAAAATGAAGAGACAAGGTCATGAATGATGCAGTACATAAAGCAGGCAAGAAGGATACCAACAATTATTTTTGATTCATCCTTCTCATCCAATCTGTGACACATATTTGATATAAAACAGTAGAATCCTTCAAATTAAACCTTTTCAGGGCATATTCGTAAGTCCAAAATGCACCTGTTATTGCTACTGTTCTGAAAAGTGAGGTGATTTTAAATGCTTTGTCTTATATATTCATTATCCCAATGGAAAAAAAAAATCTAAGGTCACCCACTACATCTTGGGCCATTTCTCATTATCTTAACTCGTCTTCCCACTTTACTCTAATGACTGGAGGAGAGATTGAGGTGTTTTACTTTGCATAGTTCTGCCTCACTTAAATTTAATTCACTCACATGTTAAGACAGCAGCTTTATGATGTCATTGGTCCTCTTTGAGAGTGAAGGATGAACAACAAACACATTATTTCAATGAAATTATACTTAAAATCTTACTATATGGAAGTAACACAGGATTCACAAATCCTAAGCTAAACAGTAAAGTCAAGGAGGTTCTAGAAATTAATGTTGCACTTGGGCTCCATTGAATTATGGGTTTCTAATTATTTTAGGTTCTATAAGGTTCTAATTATTTTATGGGTGAGAATTATCTCTAAACTGTACCTCACAAGAATTTTATTATTTTTATTAGCTACATGAAACATTTAGTTCTATAAAAACAGTCAACATGAAATTAGTTGTCTATTATGGGTTACAAACTTTTCTAGGGATAGCTTCACAAAAACAAAAAAATGAAAGTCCCTGCACCAAAAGACTATATTTTAATAGAAATATAAACAAACTTACACATAAGTATCCCTGCCTCATAAATCATGAGTTCATTTTCCTGATTTTAAGTTGTAATTTTCTTCAGCATTCTTTAACCTATTTTTCCAAGTGGTTGACAATTTTTTTCATGCTTTTTTTGCATAATTCATTTCTCTCCCCAGTTTTTGCTATACCTCTCTTACTTGATTTTTAAAATCCTTTTTGAATTCTTCCATGGCCTGAATCTAATTCATATTTTTCCTCTGTGGCATTAGATGTAGCAATTTTGACTTTGTTGTCCTCTGATTTTGTGTTTTGATCTCTGTAACCATAGTTACTTTCTATAGTAAGGATATTTTTCTGTTGTTTGGTCATTTCCCCAGCCTATTTCTTAACTTTTAACTCTATGCTAAAGTGGGGCTGTGCCTCCATAGTGGGGGGAGGGGGAACACTGTCTCAAGCTTCAGGTATTTTTGTGTAGCTTTTTTCAGAGTTAGTTCTGGGAGTCTGTAAGTTTTCAGTTCTTCAAGGTGGTATGCTATAGGTAGAGATGCGTCTCTTACTCGCCTGGTCTGTGTTGTGGTCTGTGAGTGACTACAAGTACTCTTTTCTACCCTACAACTGTGACCAGGGTCCCTGTTCCCCTGCAGCCTGTAATGGAAATGCAGATTTAAAGATCTTCCCTGCCCCTAGCTTAAGTGCACCTGGAGCCTGTGGTGGGAGGCTTGTTTTTCAGGGAAGCCCATACCTTGATACTTTGTGATTGGGCAGTGGGTCCAGAAGGTTGTTACATTCTCTGAGCCAGGAGAAGGCTATATAAGCCCTGAGGAGAGGCTTTGCTTTGGGGCTCACTTTGAGAAGTGTTGTGTGATTTGACCAGATGAGACTCTGGGAAGCCGTTGTTGAGAGCCCCCCGGCTTTGAAAACCCAGATGTTGATGCTTCCCTCTCTGGTAACTGTGATTTGGTATTGATATAATGGTTGGACAGTTTGGAAGCCTGTCTGTTTGATCTGTAAGTTCTGTAACTCTGAAGTTCGGGGTGCTGACCTTTTTCCCCTGAACTAGGTAATGTGTGTTTGTTTGATTAAAGTAAGCTTGTTAACCCATTTTGAGTTGCTTTCCTTCTGAAAAGCAGATCTAAGAACCTGTGTTGGCAGTTACCCTGGGGATATTGGGGTGCTTGCCGCTACACAGCCACAAAGTCTGGTGTCATAATGCTCCTCTTTGCCCTGGAACTGAGACCCGGAACTGCCACCTGGATCCAAGTATTGGCAATACAACAGATTTGAGACCCTGATAACAGCAAGGGGGCCCCCATAATCTCCTTCTGACTTGTTTTCTGATCCACTCAGTCTATGATCTGAAAGGTCCAGAAACTACTATTGCCACCACTGATTCACTCACCCCTCAGGCCTGTTGCTGGTTTTCTAGGGTCTGGTCTGGCTGGTACAACCTGTACTGGGCCACGTTCCACTCTCACCACAGTGTTAACAGACCTCCCTGCCAATCTTCTAAGTTTTCATGGGCTGGTAAATTGTTTTACCCCTATCTATTTGTGGGTTCTGATATTCCAGAATTTGTTGTCTGGTGTTAAAGTTATTTGGAGGGGAAATTTGGAAGATTTCAGGTGAGTCCCCCCTTTTCTCTACCATATAGAGTTCACTTCTCTGAAACAAAAAATATTCAGAAAAATGGCCCTTCATTAACATTTTATATGGGATATGTTTATATAGGGAACATGTGGACATCCTCACATGAGGGAATGTGGAAATAGGGCACATGCATAAAGGGATAATTTCTGCCTCACAACAAAGTAAAGTTGTCAGTCTTCTAACTGATATTATAATGTTCTTTGTGAGATCTGCTTTCCAATAGGTACATTGCTTTGCTGTAGATGATCATCATCTCCATATATTTTTCAGAGTTGTCTAATACCCTGTGCAACATTTACTATAAATATTGTGAAGAGAGTCCTTTCACCAGCTTTTCTAGTAATCGCCACCATTAATGGTGTAGAACTCATGTCGTGAAGCAGATAGTATATCTTGTTTTCTACCTGCCCTTTTTCACTTACCCAGATAGGGTTATACATTTCTCACAATCTGGCATCCTCATCTAATACTTATGTTACTTATTTCATGTCTTTCAGTCAGGCACTTTAACTGATAGCTAGGAAGCTTTCTTTTCAAATAGACTACCTTAGAAAGTACAGTGTCTTGAGTTAAGATCATGTCTGAACTTTGAAGTCTTCTAAAATACTTCTATTATTTTTTTCTCTTCTTCTGAATATATATACTTCAAAGAAACCTGGAAAAGCTTGTGTGACCTGAAGAATAAAGTGAGAAAAGCAAAAGAAACTATATATAAAATATTAAAGCAAAGTTAGCATGTTAGCAGAATTAACATAATGATCAACTCTCAGTCTTTACTTACAAGAAAATAAAACTGGACTTCATGTCTAGATTTGTACCCTGGCATCTGATTCTATCAAGTTACTTAAGCTTGGTTAATTTATTTCATGTCCATGGGTCAATTTTCTCATTTAAAAATTGAGGAGGTTGAACTAGATAATCCCTAGAGTCTCCTGATTCTTAAAACATCCAACTGCTACTATTTGATTTTTTTACAGTCTGCTCCCTCATAGATGACTTTTTTTTTTCATCATGATTCCTGGCATAACTGCCTCAAATCCTTCTAAATTGAGGAGATAAAATGTATACATGCACACACAAACACAGGAATGTACCATATACATGATAGAGAGAATATATGGTGTATTCACACACATCCATATATGTATATATATATACATTGTGTATATGCACATATATACACACAATGTGTATACACATACAGAAATATAGCTAAGTTGTATATATTGGTATAAAGTATTCACCATTAGTTTGAGATCAGTTTGTTTATTGAAAGCTAAAGAAAATGATTTGTGTATATTTGAAAAACTGATAAAAATCAATATATGAAGAAATAAAGTTGTCAGATAAAATGTGTAAGAGTGAGGCTGTTAGGAGTACCTAATAGAGAATTGTTCATCAAATTAATGTGCTGAATGGACCTGTTTGAAGGCAGAGAAATAACTGAAGCTATAGGATATTGTAATTTTTTCATCTCATTTGCATGTAATTAGTTTTTATAGTTACAAATGTTATCAATAAAAAGGTGGTAGATTAAATAGCTGAAAAGACTACGGAAAGGTGTTGTTTTTTTTTTTTAATAGAGACATGTTCATAAATGACTCAAAGAAGGAATGAATGACTTCTAGTTTATAAGGGAAAGGCCACTGATGTCATGGAGGTTATGTTTTGAAGTAATAGAGGTAGTAGACATCAGAAGCATTTGATGGAAAAAGTCAACTGTAAAGGAACTGGTTATGGAAAAGCTATCAGTGGAGAAGGTAGGGAAAATAAGACTTTGCCACTGTGGTGCTGTGGGAAGAAGCTTGGGGTTAATTGCAGAATTCTCTTGAGTGAAGAGCTTATTTACTTTGCTCAGAGAGTCAACCTGAGGAATTTTGCTGTTACCTCTGCTGTGATCTCCCTGCTTTGTTTTTGCTTTGGTATTTGTATCTTCATCATCTAGAGTGTATGATCCGGTGATCTTACCTTTTCTTCTTACTTTTTATGCTACATGATTCCTTAATAAGCTTCTATAATGGATCATTCTCTGTCTGATCAAAATGTTGCCAACCCAAAATGCAAATTTCTTTGACTTATCATCCTTATTTTCCTGAAACATCATTTTATAGTTAAGAAACAAACCCAATGGACTTCAATTCAAAAGACTTCTGGTTTTCTCAATTAATTTGTGATCTTGGTCACTTCATCATTGTCTTTGATGGTTGCATTTCTAAGTGATGAGATTTGACTAGATGGTGTCCAAATGTCTTCTCTGGATCTTAAAATGTTCATAACAGTTTGTGTTAAAAAAAAAAAAAACTACCATTCTCCCATGTAGTTAGGCTCAACAGTTTCACATTATCTTTGATTACTGCCCTTTCTACCCTTGGCCAATATATATGTAACTAAGTATTATTGAATCTTCTTTAATAATGTCCCTTGTGTCCTTCCTTTCATATATATATATATATATATATATATATATATATATATATATGTATATATATGTGTATATATATATATATATATACATATATATATATATATATACACTTTGGCATGTTCTAATTTCGTGTCTTCATTTTCTTGTCGGAATGAATGCAATACCCAATAACTGATCTTGTCACCAATCACTCCTGAAAGTAATCCATCCTGTCTACCACTGTCAGAATAATTTTTCTCAAACACTAACTTATCAGTGTTAATCATCACCCAATATTTTAAAGTATGCAAATTACTTTATATATATATATATTATCTCATTACTTTGTAAGGTAATTGCTACAGATTTTTTAATCTTTATTATATAGAAGATAAAACAAAGGCTGAGAGGAGGTAATAGTTTTGCACAAAATTACATTGTAAGTGTATAAAATGTGACTTGAACCCCGGTTTCCTGATTTCAAATCATCTATGAAGTCACAATACTTCAAAATGTGAATCTGCGGATGGCGGAGTAGAAACAACTCATCCAAGCCACTCTGCCCCAGATTCCCCCCAAACGATGTAAAACGGGACTCTGAACAACTTCTGGAGCCCCAGCACCCACAGAACGACACAGAGAAGCTAAACTCCCACTGAGGACAGCCCAGCAGCCCTGCAGGAAGGACCAGCGCAGTGGTCTGGGACCTGGCAGTGCGCAGAGCGCAGAGCGCAGGAGCTGAGCCGAGCCCAGGTCCGCATGAGCCAAGGTTTTAGCCCCAGGGCGGCAGGGCCAGCAGCCAGCTGGAGGAACCCCAGAACACCAGGAGCTGTGGGGACTCCAGAATTATCAACATAGACTTGCCTAGGACAAAGTAAGAGGTTAGTGTCCTATGGACTTTGGGACTGGTATTAGGGAATGCATCGGCTCCCTCCCCTGGGGGCTAGAAGCCACTGAGGACAAACGCCATTTTGTAGTTTTCAGAGGCAGCTCCCGCTCCCAGCCTGCAAATTTGTAGGGAGATCCAGCAATCAGTCTTGGGGGGTAATCACTCTTGCTTTAACCTCCCTGGATCTGGATTGTGATCTAGGGTGGAAATCGTGGGTGGGTTTACAGCTTGCCAGAAACGGAAGTTGCCCCCCACACGTTCGGGACGAAAATTCCTCTATTCTGGCCTTAAAGCCATAGTGTGGCAACAAGCCCAAAAGTCAAGTAATTAAGTGGCAACATGCCAAGGCAAAGGAAACAGAAAAATGCAACGCTAGACTCCTATTTTGGGGGCATAGAGCGGGAAAAGGACTGTGAGGTCAGACGTCCTGCTCCAAAAGCTCCAGGGGAAAACATGAGCGGGTTGCAGGCCATAGAGGACCTTAAGAAGGACTTTAAAAATCAAATAAGAGAAGTGGAGGAAAAATTGGAAAGAGAAATGAGAAGGATGCAGGAAAAGTATGAAATGAGGGTCAACAGCCTGACTGAGGAAAACAAGATTCATTCCTTCAGAGTTAGACTGGAGCAAATGGAAGCTAAAGACTTTATGAGAAATCAAGATGCTGTTAAGCAGATCCAAACAAATGAAAGATTAGAAGGCAATGTGAAATATCTCATGGGAAAAACCACTGACCTGGAGAATAGATCCAGGAGAGACAATATAAAAATTATTGGACTACCAGAAAGCCATGATCAAGGAAAGAACCTAGAAATCACCCTTCAAGAAATTCTCAAGGAAAACTGCCCTGATGTTTTAGATCCAGAGGGCAAAATAGAGGTTGAAAGAATCCACTGGTCACCTCCTGAAAAAGACCCCAAAAAGAAAACTCCCAGGAATATTATACCAGGTTCCAGAATCCCCAGATCAAGGAGAAAGTACTCCAAGCAGCCAGGAAGAAACAATTTCAATATTGTGGAAACACAATCAGAATAGCCCAGGACCTGGCAGCTTCTACACTGAGGGATCAAAGGGCATGGAATATGATATTCCAGAGGGCAAAAGAACTGGGAATGAACCCAAGGGTCACCTACCCAGCAAAACTGAGTATTTTGTTTCAGGGAAAATATGGTCATTCAGTGGAATAGAGGACTTTCAAGCACTCTTGAGGAAAAAACCAGAGTTGAATAGAAAATTTGACATCCAGACACAAGAAGGAAGAGATGCCTGAGAAGGTAATCAGGGAAAAAGAAATCAAAAGGAACTTATCAAATTTGAACTATTTACATTATTATATGGAAAAACAATAACTGTGACTGATGATATCTTTCTCGCTATGAAAATAATGGAAGAAGGGTGTGTGGTCATATGAATACATATGTGAATGTGTGTGTATATGGTTACAGTTATATATGGATAGAGGGCATAAGTTGAATTTGTTGGGAAGGGAGAATACTCAAGGGATGAGATTATGAGGTGAGAGAGGAAAGTATCAAGAGGAGATGGGGAGAGACAGGGTAGTATAAACTACCCCATGCAGAAGAATCAAGGGGAAGTGGTTGCAAAAGAGGGGGAGAATAAGGAAAGCTAAAAAGGCAAAACCACATTCACATTGAATTTGGTTCAGGAAGAAAATGACATACAAACTAAATGGGATATCTCAACCTGCAGCAGGATAGGGGGAAGGGGGATGGGAGGAGGGATGATGGATGGGAGGGCATCCTTGGGGTGAGGGGAGGTTGGAAGTACCCACTATAGAAGAGGGACAGGATCATGTAGGGAATGGACCAGGTGGGGGGTGGGATGAGTGGGAGGAATTATAAGCAGCCTTGTACAATATATCTACTATGATAATGTTTTGCATAGCTAGACATGTACAACATATATTGAATTACTTATCTCCCAAGAGGGAATGGGTGACAAAGGAGGAAGGAAATGGATCTGAAATTTGAGGTCTTAACATTAAATGTTTCAAATATATATAAATACCATTATTAATACTCTTTTGCTTGTAATAGGGAGATAAGATGTGCAGGCATTGGGATGCAAAGACTCACCTTCCTCTAATGGAAAAGTCGATGGGGGTATGGGAGAAGGTATGGGAGAGAGCAGATTGGAGGAAGCGATATCTTGTGGGACTGCTATTCTGGGAGGTTGGGTAGAGGAATAACAGGGGGAAAATGATTATAACTCAAAATCTGGTGGAAATGAATGATGTAAAACAGAAGTTAATAAAGCATTTGTTTAAAAAAAATAAAATCCAAAACCAAAAAAAAAAATGTGAATCTGCTCTGCTCTTTCAGTATTTCAGTGGTTCTACATTATTTATAAGATCAATTATGCACTACTTATTTTGATAGGTTTGGGCTAATTAAAGAAGAGGGGAGAAGCTATTGAAGGCAAACAAATGGTATCATAAATGTCCAATTCATTCACAGTGTGATCTTAAGGAAAATCACTTTATCATTCTGTCTCAGTTTTGTCATTTATAAGCTAAAGATAATAGTAGTAGAACTGTCTAATTCACGGAAATAGTATAAGGGAAAAACTTTGGCAACTGTAGTATGAACATGTCTATATTTGCTTTAGATAGATATTTGCTTGCTTTTTCTTCTGAAAATCAAGTATATAACTATAAAAATGAACAAACATGAACAACTATTATTTTAAAAGACTATTTGAGATTGTTTTTAAGTAGATGTATCTCAGTATATAAATACAATTTGGTACCTTTATCCAGGACTGTGCTGGTAAGTGTTTTACAATTTTTTTTTCACCTGGGTAAAAATGTACCTATAACACACTTTTAAGTTTTATCCATATTGCTAACAATTTCTTAAGTCTAGAACACCAACATATAATAAATCAAGTTTTGAATTGTAGGGTTTGCAGATGTCCAAGTTGTAAATGCTCAGGCTGAAAATTTAACAGTCTGCTGTGATTTGACTCCCAGCATAATTCTGAATACTCATATAATCTTTTTTTAGGTACTATTTTCTGGTATTATTGATTCATTTTTCATGATTTTGTTGGATTACTTTCATTTATCTTCCCATTTTTTCTTTTACTTCTCTTACTTGATTTTCAAAGTGCTTTTTGTGTTCTCCCATGTCCTTTAACCAATTTATATTTTTCTTGGAGTTTTTGGATGTAGGAACTTTGACTTTGTTGTCTTCTTTTTGTTTGTATGTTTTGATCTATCTTGCCACGAAAGTAAGATTCTATAGTCCTGATTTTTTTTCCTGCTGGTTGATCATTTTCCCACCCAACTGCCTGACTTTTTAGCTCTTTGTCAAGGTAGAACTCTGATTTCAATGTGGAGTGTGTGGGGGGAGGGAGGGGGGGGACGACAGTGTACTATCCCAAACCTTAGAGGTTTTGTGCAGCTGTTTTCAGAGATACTTCTAGTAAAATTTCAGTTCTTCCAAGGTAGTATGATCAAAGGAGAGATGTTTATTCCTGGCCTGGCCTGTGATCTGGTCTGTGAGCAACCACAAGCACCCCTTTCGGCCTTAGAACTGTGAGGAGGATTCCCTTTCCACTGCAGCCACAAGCTCTGTCATCCCATCACTTTTCCTTGCCGGAGGACTGCCACCCAGAATTGTGACCCATATGGAAGCACAAGCAAAGCAAGGGAATCCTGCCTCACTGCTAGTAAAGAGAACCCTGCAACTTCCCTCTTATCAGCTGCCTGATCACCCCCACTGTCTCTGGCCCTGAGAGCATTGGAAGCAGCCACTGCCATCACATCCACCACTGCCCTGGTGCTAGTGCCAGACTGTGCTCCTCCCTCACCCAGATCCCATAGACCTTTCCTATTGACCTTTTAAGTTTTCTTTGGTATTTGTGGGTTAAGAAGTCTGGAAACTCCAGCAGCTGCCAGTGATTTAGTTGAGGACAGCTCAGGCCTGCCCATGCTAGACTGCACTCTTCTGTCAGACTAGTACAACAGACATTTCCTATC
Organism: Gymnobelideus leadbeateri; assembly: GCA_011680675.1. NCBI lineage: Eukaryota > Metazoa > Chordata > Mammalia > Diprotodontia > Petauridae > Gymnobelideus > Gymnobelideus leadbeateri. The sequence goes on from WOXC01003578.1 coordinate 280,805, forward strand.
AACCTTCCAGGTTGTCTTGGACCAGGAATTTGTTTCACTCTGTCATTATGTGGGCTCTGATGCTCTAGGAGGGGTTTGGGGGAGAGCTCAAGCAGTCCCAGCTTTTACTCTGCCATCTTGACTCTGCCTCTCCTCCCCACTCATACATTCTTAACCTTTATTAACTATCATGGAGAAATCACACTTTCACATTCTCATATTAATTTAGTTTAGAGAATCAAAATACTGTCAATAACATTTTGCTGTGTTATAGCATGAATAATATAACTGTGAGTGCATAAGACTAGGGTTAGAACTCTGATCCAGTAACTAGTTTGTTGGGTGACCTTGGGCAATCTCATCATTATCTCTGGGCTTCAATTTCTTCTTCTGGCAAAAGAGTTTAATATGTTTAAATTTAACCTCCCAGAATTACTATGAAGATCAAATTAGATAACACATGCCACAAAGTGGTATATGTTTGAACTTACATTCTTGCCTTAAGTAAGTGCTTTGTACATAGTCCCTGATTAATAAATATTGGTTGAATTGAATTAGATGCTTCTATTTCCCTCTCCATTTCCTACTTGGCTATCAATAGACATGGAAGATAAAAATGCATTGTTTCCTGTCCAATATTTATTCCTACTTCATAAGGATCCCTTTAAATATTTACACAACAGAAAAACAAACAAACAAATCACCTGTATTGGAATAATAACATTGGGAATTTAAATCCTCCCCTTCTAACATGTAGAGATTAGATTCTTTCCAATCAAAAGAACTTATTTTGACCTTTAATGCAATACAGTAAAGCATTCCTTACCTTCTCACCTTCTAATTTTAAATCATGTTAACTTGAATTTATCATTATAAAGTGCTTCAGTAACAGAATTCTATTCAATTGCTTTACCAACAGATAGCATCTTTGTCTTCTTACAAACTGCTTCATGAAGTTATAGAGTAAGCAAATCCTTTAGAAGCTATATTTTCCTTAAGTGAGTCCATGTATCTAAACACAGAGATAACATTTTGTATAAAATTTTAATATGGGTTTCATACACTGGTTTCAACTGGTTTCATAAGTCCATTATAGAGAAGGATTTAATGAAAGTTCAGTAATTTTTATTTAGTATCTTGATTTTGTACCCACTTCTATCTCTTGTTTCTGAAAGGCAGAGAATACAAACGAAAGTGCTTCATTAAAACTGACTTTAAATTTTGATGGATCTTTTTTCCAGCTGAAGGGATCCAATATCCAGAAAGACAAAACGGGTAACTTTGATTAGCATAATATAAAATTTTAAAGCTTGTTTATTAGCAAATTCTAAATAGAAAATTCCATATAAAATTTTAATCGGTTTCTGCATATCTATGCATGCATGCATGGATAAGTGGACATAAATCTCTATTCATTCACCCATCCATCCATGCATATATACATATAGAAATGCATGCATATCCTTTCATGTATGCAAACATACACACACACAAATTGATTAAGGTTAGTTTTAGAATTTTCTATTTAGAAATTACTAATAAACAAGTTCTCAATATATAGAAAAATACATATATTGTCTACATATAGATACATATATTTACATATAGATTCACATAACTATCTGCCTATCTGTATTTTTAAAGTTGTACAATTATATTTATGAGATTACTTCTAGATAAATAGTTTCTTAATTTAAACAATCATATTCTTTCCATGAGGGCAAGCTTTTTGCCCTTTGATTCCATAAATTAATATTTTTATTGAGGCAAAACTTTCACAGAACAGTCAAATACATATGAAAATATTCAGATCACAAATGCTCAATTTATAAATAGTCATATACTACATTGTAGTAGGAATTGGAATTTTATAAGAAGATTGATATAGAAATATACTATTGAACTTCAGAAGATGTGTAATCAAATTCCTTAGCAGTTTTTTGCAATTGAATTGATATTTCATGTTCAGATTCAAATGTCAGATTTTTATCAAAATGTTCTAGTGGCACCATTTCAGAGTGAAAGTAAAGTTATTTAAAGGCCTGGTTCTCCTTTTATTTTTCTGTATGATGGTTCTCACCCCATAAAATATCAGATATATTATTTGGATGAAAATAGATGTCTGAATTGCAAACATTTCTAGAAATCCAAAATATAAATAAACTATTTCCATGCATTTTCATATTTGTTTCCCCATCACATAGTACAGAAAGCAATTGTGTGATACAGTGTGTCAGACATTAGATATGAGGTATTCAAGAGTCATAAATTTCAGTTTGTATAGAAAAAAATTAACTAAATGCTTCACTTTTATCATAGAACCCAAAATACAAAACTCATTCCAAGGCTTCAGTTTAGATCATCACTGAATATGTTCCATTTTCTCACTATTCCAGTGGTGGTCATCACAACATTACCTGCTTAATGCTTTTTGTCTTGATATGCTTTCTTCCCAACAAGAATACTTTGCTAGAGTGGATTTAAAGCTTATCAAAGTGGAATTTAGCAGTCTAGCTTTTTTCCATAATCACCTTAAGCCACCTTTTTAAAGCATTGTTACCATTCCCATATATGTTAAGCAATATAGTCTTTAAAAAGCTTCATTCAATTGATACTCAAGCCACATAAATTAAAATTCTATTCTATTGAGAGCTCATACACAGGAAAAATCTACAACACTCATGTGATTATTTTATTCTTCAAATTCACCCTTCTTCCACAAGTCACCTTAGGTACACTAGCTAGTGTGAAAACTTTTAGCTTAACTATCTAAATTATATATACTCACACCACTTAACTTTAATACCAAATTGTGATCAGTCATCTAAAAGTAGCATGAAATTTTTAACCTGTCCAGCCCTTAGCTTTATGTTGTGAAATGTATGGCTCAGATGTATCTTACTGATGAAATGTTTGAAATACATTTTTAAAACAAGTCATAAAAATGTGAAGGCTATTTAAATAGTAACATGATACACATCTACCATAGACCTTACAAAACCGGTTTTAAAATGCTTATTGTAAACAAGGGATAAGAGTTCACTTGCTTAGATATTTGAAATACAACTTTATTATGATCTAAATGAAAATGGAACAGGAATGACAGTAACAAACAAGATTCACCATTGAACATTGTGATGGGATTGCAGCAGTCTTATATGTGAAACTCAAGGGGACATAATCGCAGTCCGAAACAGCTAAATACTCAGGTTCAAAATATGAATCATATTTTTAAACTGCTACATCACTCTGAAGCCCATTCATTTCCTTCAGCATCCCAAAGATTAAGCACATGTTCTGCTCATCTACATAATAAAGTGGCAAACACGCTACTCCACTGACATCATAGGACAGTTGCCTTAAAACTAGACCTTTGGTGCTAGGCTCTAGCTTTATTCCTTTACAGATCATCATCTTCATCAGGGAGTGCAGTTGTCTGAGCAATCTGTAAGTCCTGATCATACTGTGCTGCCAGGGCTGTGTCCATGATAACTTCTGGAGGTGCAAGAGCAAGCATGTCAACAAACTCCAAATTAGGGTCTCCAATAAGTTTTCCAGCAAGACAAAGGAAGGGCTTCTCAAAGTTGTAGTTACTTTTGCCTGAGATGTCACAGTAGTTGAGATTCTTCTTCCTTTGGAAGACAATTGATTTTGGCTTTGCTTTTTTGTCCTCAATATCCACTTTATTGCAACACACACTATGGGGATATTTTCATATACTCGTACCAGATCTCTATGCCAGTTAGGTACATTCGTGTAAGTAACTTTTAATGTTAAACCAAAGCACACTGAGCCTGAATGTAATAACCATCTCTCAGATCACCAAATTTCTCTTGACCAGCTGTATCCCATACATTGAATTTAATAGGATCTCTGTTACTATGGAACATGAGAGGATGGACCTCAACACCCAGGGTTGCTACATATTTTTTCTCAAATGCAACAGTCAAGTGACATTTTACAAATTTGTTTTTTCCAGCACTTCCATATCCAACTAAAAGAAGGTTGAACTGGACTTAGGGTTCTCCTTGGGTGGCCATCACAATGATTCTTCCAGAAGTGTCTCTGTTTCAGCCTGACTGAACAATTAGAAAAAATATTTTAATGAAAACCATAAGGAATTATTTTCCTCTCTTAATGTTTCATTTTAATTTAGTGATGCCTAGATTTTTTCCCACAGAAAGGTTGAATCCATAAGTCAGGACTCAAGATATCTTATTAATTGTATTTGTTTTTCATGATCAGCATATCTTTCACAAGATACACATAAACTCAACTAATTGCTAAATAGAGCATCTTCATTGTGTCCACATTTCAAAAGACTTATTTTAGCTAGATCTTTTTTGATTCATGATGTAGTCATGAACTGCTATATTCCCTTAGGACTCAAGATATGACTATAAGAATTATCATATGAGGGGCAGCTAGGTGGCACAGTGAATAGAGCGAGGGCCCTGGAGTCAGAAGGACCTGAGTTCGGAGCCGGCCTCCGACACTTAATCCACACAAACAAAAACCTAGCCGTGTAACCTTGGGCAAGTTATTTAACCCCAATTGCCCTAAAGGGGCAGCTAGGTGGCGCAGTGAGTAAGAGCTCTGGCCTCGGAGTTTGGATGACCCAAGATCAGATCCGGCCTCAGAAAATGAGCACCCACACATAAATAATGACTAGCTGTGTAACCTTGAGCAAGTTACTTAACCCCAATTGCTTTAAAAAAAAAAAAGAAAAAAAAAGAAAATAGATTTATTTTACATTTATGAGTCATAGTATCAACTAATTATTTCACTTGTTCTTTTCTTCCAACATTTTTAGGGGGGGCAGGGCAATTGGGGTTAAGTGACTTGCCCAAGGTCACATGGATAGTAAGTGTTAAGTGTCTGAGGTCGGATTTGAATTCAGGTGCTCCTGATTTCAGGGAAGTTGCCCTATTTATTGTTCCACCTAGCCACCTTTTCTTCCAACTTTTAACTCTTACCATTTGGCATGTATTCTAAAGGTAGTTGCATCTATTAGAAACTATTCATCTAATTTATAATTCTTTTTATCAGCTTCAACCTATGATATTTTCTCTCCTGTATTAATAAAAATAGACTAAGTCTTCAGAGAATAGCAAAACCTGAGTCACTTATGATAATTTCTATTGAAATAGAAAGGGCAAACACAACTTTAGATAAATAAACCAGTCAACATTATTGGCAACTGATGAAAAGAATGAGGCTGATGGGGGAAAAACACAATTCTTCAGCCATTCCTTGTACTCAAGACTTTAAAACAAAATATACAAGTCCATCAAAATAATGAAATAAGATGATTTATAAGTTTCTCTTCTCTTATACTTCCTGGGTGTACTAATTATGTAATAATGGTATAGTAAAGCCTTGGAGACAGGAAAACTTAGATTCAAGTTTTGCCTCTAACACAGATTACTTGCATTATGATTAACAAGTCACTTTACCCTCAGTGGTCCAAGCCCCTCTCCAAGACTAGTTATTGAGGAGCTACAAGATTGCAGTTATGTAAAGAATTTTTAGACCAGCAGATAAAATAAGACTTTGGACCTCTTGCCACTTCCCAAAGTGTTCAAGCATCTAGGAAATAAAAGTTCATGTGAAAATATATACATGGTCTTCATTTTTTCAGGAAGTTCAAATGAAATGCTATATGGTATAGAAATATTTGAAATAAGAAGATCCTATTAAGAATTTAGGGGCAGAGCCAAGATGGCGGAGTAGAAACAGCTCATCCAAGCCACTCTGCCCCCAGATTCCCCCCCAAACTATGTAAAAGGGGAATCTGAACAACTTCTGGAGCCCCAGCACCCACAGAACGACACAGAGAAGCTAACCTCCTGCTGAGGACAGCCCAGCAGCCCTGCAGGAAGGACCAGCGCAGCGCTCTGGGAGTAGGCAGTGAGCACAGAGTGCAGGGAGCCAAGCCTAGCCAAGCCCAGGTCTGTGTGAGCCAAGGTTTTAGCCCCAGGGCGGCAGGGCCAGCAGGCGGCTGGAGAGACCACAGAACACCAGCAGCTGTGGCGACTCCAGAATCATCAACATAGACATGCCTAGGACAAAGTAAGAAGTTAGTGTCCTATGGATGTTGGGACCAGTATTTAGGGAATGAGTCAGCTCCCTCCCCTAGGGGCTAGAAGCCACTGAGGAGACACGCCATTTTGTAGTTTTCAGAAGTAGCTCCAGCTCCTGGCCTGCAAACTGTAGGGAGATCCAGCGATCAGTCTTGGGGGGGTAATCGCTCTTGCTTTAACCTTCCTGGATCTGGATTGTGATCTAGGGTGTAAGTCATGGGTGGGTTTACAGCTTGCCAGAAACGGAAGTTGCCCCCCACATGTTCGGAACGAAAATTCCTCTATCTGGCCTTAAAGCCATAGTGTGGCAAAAAGCCCAAAAGTCAAGTAATTAAGTGGCAACATGCCAAGGCAAAGGAAACAGAAAAATGCAAACCTAGACTCCTATTTTGGGGGCTTAGAAAGGCAAAAGGACAATGAGGTCAGAAGTCCTGCTCCAAAAGTCCCAGGGGAAAACATGAGCAGGTTGCAGGCCATAGAGGACCTTAAGAAGGACTTTAAAAATCAAATAAGAGAAGTGGAGGAAAAATTGGAAAGAGAAATGAGAAGGATGCAGGAAAAGTATGAAATAAGGGTCAACAGCCTGACTGAGGAAAACAACACCTTAAAAAATAGACTAACTCAAATGGCAAAGGAGGCCCAAAAGGGCAATGAGGAGAAGAATGCCTTAAAAAGTCGAATTTGCCAGATGGAAAAAGAATCTCAAAAGTTCACTGAGGAGATTCATTCCTTCAGAGTTAGACTGGAGCAAATGGAAGCAAATGACTTTATGAGAAATCAAGATGCTGTTAAGCAGATCCAAACAAATGAAAGATTAGAAGGCAATGTGAAATATCTCATGGGAAAAACCACTGACCTGGAAAATAGATCCAGGAGAGACAATTTAAAAATTATTGGACTACCTGAAAGCCATGATCAAAGAAAGAACCTAGAAATCACCCTCCAAGAAATTCTCAAGGAAAATTGCCCTGATGTTTTAGATCCATAGGGCAAAACAGAGGTTGAAAGAATCCACTGATCACCTCCTGAAAAAGATCCCAAAAAGAAAACTCCCAGGAATACTATAGCCAGGTTCCAGAATCCCCAGATCAAGGAGAAAATACTACAAGCAGCCAGGAAGAAACAATTTCAATATGGTGGAAACACAATCAGAATAGCCCAGGATCTGGCAGCTTCTACACTGAGGGATCGAAGGGCATGGAATATGATATTCCAGAGGGCAAAAGATCTGGGAATGAACCCAAGGGTCACCTACCCAGCAAAACTGAGTATTTTGTTTCCGGTGAAAATATGGTCATTCAGTGGAATAGAGGACGTTCAAGCATTCTTGAGGAAAAAACCAGAATTGAATAGAAAATTTGACATCCAGACACAAGAAGCAAGAGATGCCTGAGAAGGCAATCAGGGAAAAGAAATCAAAAGGAACTTATCAAAGTTGAAGTATTTACATTCCTATATGGAAAAGCAATAACTGTGACTGATGGTATCTTTCTCACTATGAAAATAATGGGAAGAAGTGTGTGTGGTCATATGAATACATATGTGAATGTGTGTGTATATGGTTACAGTTATATATGGATAGAGGGCATAGGTTAAATTTGTTGGGAAGGGAGAATACTCAAGGGATGAAATTATGAGGTGAGAGAGGAAAGTGGCAAGAGGAGATGGGGAGAGACAGGGTAGGGTAAACTATCTCATGTAGAAGAAGCAAGGGGAAGTGGTTGCAAAGGAGGGGAAGAATAGGAAGGCAAAAAGGCAAAACCACATTCTCATTGAATTTGGTTCAGTGAGAGAATGACATACATACTAAATGGGATATCTCAACCTGCAGCAGAATAGGGGGAAGGGGGATGAGAGGAGGGATGATGGATGGGAGGGCATCATTGTGGGGAGGGGAGGTTGGAAGTACCCACTATAGAAGAGGGACAGGATCATGTAGGGAATGGACCCGGTGGGGGGTGGGATGAGTAGGAAGGAATTATAAGCAGCCTTGTACAATATATCTACTATGATAATGTTTTGCATAGATAGACATGTACAACATATACTGAATTACTTATCTCTCCAGAGGGAATGGGTGACAAGGGAGGAAGGAAATGGATCTGAAATTCGAGGTCTTAACATTAAATGTTTCAAATATATAAAAATACTATTATTAATACTTTTTTGCTTGTAATTGGGAGATAAGATGTGCAGGCATTGGGACACAAAGCTTCACCTTCCTCTAATGGAAAAGTCGAAGGGGGTATGGGAGAAGGTATGGGAGAGAGCAGATTGGAGGAAGCGGTATCTTGTGGGGCTGCTATTCTGGGAGGTTGGGTAGGGGAATAACGGGGGGAAAATGATTGTAACTCAAAATCTGGCAGAAACGAATGATGTAAAACAGAAATTAATAAAACATTTGTTTAAAAAAATTAAAAAAACAAAAAAAAAGAATTTTGCTGTAAAGTGAGCAAAACATAAACAATTTATTCAGTGACAAAATTATAGGGAAAAAATTTGAAAGACTTCAAAACTCTCATCAATATAATAAAAAAATTTCAAGTCCTAAGTATTTAAGGTGAAGCATGTCATTTATTTTCTGCTAGAGTATTAATGATTTTCAAATGCAGAATAATGCACATATTTTGGACATGGCCAACTTGGAAATGTGTTTTGCTGGACTATGGATATTATTTATAAGGGTTTGCATTCACTTTTTCTTTCTTTTTTTTCATTATACAGTTGAGGGTATGAGGGATAATTTGCAGTGAAGTTTCCCCATTCTGAACATCCTATTACATTCTTATTTCTTCTTCTTTTTTTTTTTTTGGAGGGCAATTGGGGTTAAGTAACTTGCCCAAGGTCACATGGCTAGGTTTTTGTTTGTGTGGGCATTAAGTGTCTGAGGCCACATCTGAACTCAGGTCCTTCTGACTCCAAGGCTGATGCTCTACGCACTCTGCCACCTAGCCGCCCCCTTATTTCTTCTTTATACGTTGTAACTAAATTCAGTATCATTTCCCCATATATATATGGGGTCATCGTGTGTTTCAAGGTAATGTAAGAACTACTGGGTATTAATATAATTGATTAGATTATCAAAACTGAGAGCAAATTAGAGGTATTCGTTAGTTTGGGGATGAGTGAGGTGAGAAAACCAAATGAATACTTCTTGAATTTAGAGTGGCTTTAGGATCTACTAGGCCTAAATTTAAAAGTCACCTGACCTTACAGGAATGTGGAACTTAGAGCAACAGAGACCCTCTCCAGTGTCCTCAGCACAAGATATGCCAAAGAAGGACAAAACTGCTTTCCTGGATTTATATTGCACACCTACATGTCTCTGTATTCTTTGTTTCTGAGGTAGATTCCCATGCTTAGATTGTGAATCTGCCTCCCTATCAATGGGAGAGAAGGCCAGTTGGAGGTTGGGAGGTTTCTCAGTTGGGGGTATATAACTATGTGCTTGCTTTCTGCACATCACTTCTCTTGCCTGATACCTGATCAGAGCAGAGATGACCTTTCTTGCAAGATCATTATAAAACTCCTTTGTGTTTTTACCTTTAGAAGTTTCCCTATTTTATTTAAGTCAGTGGTCTCTGACCCAAACAAGGGGCAGTGGGAGGAGAGAAAAAAAGCAAATGGGTGGAGAGTTTTAACTAGGATATGTTGTATAAAAGTATTACTTTCACCTTCTCTCTTTTTCCCCTTATGTTTAAAGTTTATTATAAATACTTTAAAAAATACAAAAAAAAAAATCTTCACAACTCTTTTGGAAAAGCACACAGAGCTGAATTCCATTCATCTTAGAGATGTGGGAATTCCCTCCGTGGGCTTAAATGGCAATGGATGGAAGATTTGTGATTCTTTGTTGTTCTCTTGTTAACTGTAACTGTCATTTTCTCTATTGTCAACAATTTCATTGTTGTTCAGTTGTGTCAAACTCTTTGTGACTCTGGGGTTTTCTTGCAAAAATACTCGAATAGTTTGCCATTTCCTTCTCCAGTTCATTTTACAGATGAGGAACCTGATGCAAAAAGGATGAAGTAACATATATACTGTCACAAAACTAGTAAACAACTGAGGCCAGATGTGAACTCAGGAACCTGACTGCTGGCCCAGCACTCTTATCAATTGAATCATTTACCTGCTCTAGTCAACAATTAGCCATCCTGAATCCATTCATCCAATTATCTATGGATCCTCAGAATACCCTCAAGGAAATTAATTCCTTGGACCTGGGTCTCCTGATTGATGACTGCCTCTCCAATATTTTTATTTTAGGAAAAAGAAAAGCTATGATTCACTTCACTTTAAACTCTTCAGCTGTCTTCTCCTTCTTATCACCTACCTTGCCCATACAGATTTATTCCTTCCTCTCCTCCCAGTTTCCTTTCCTGTCCAGCAATCTCCTTTATGTGTCATATGAATTCCTCGTTATACAATTCATTCATTCATCCTAATAAATTTAATAAAGTCTCATCATCCTCAATATAGTTAGAACTCACTCTGAAGCTTCCAGGATTTTTGTTTGTTTTTCAATTTAATATTTTTTTTCCCAATTACACGTAAAAACATTTAAACAGTCATTTTCAAAATATAGTTATAAATGCTCTCTTTCCTTCCCCATTATTATAGAAGTCATTCATGTGTAATCAAGCAAAACATAACTGTATTGGACCTATTACCCTCCCCAAAATAAACATTGACCAAAATAAAAACACAAGAAAAATAAAGTAAAAAAGATATACGTTTCAATCTGTATTCAGACTCCATCAGTTCTTTCTCTGGGGAGGGATAGCATTTTTTATGATAAGTCCTTCAGGGCTGTCTTATGTTATTGTATTATCTTATCATTGTGTTACAGATAACAGCCAATCATCTCACAATGTTTCTTTTATTGAGTACAATATTCTCCTGGTTCTACTCATTTCACTTTGGAAAAGTTCATGTAAGTCTCTCCAAGATTTTTCTGAGGGCATCTAGCTCATAATTTTTTATATCATAATAACACAATCATATTCCACAAATTGTTTAGCCATTCACCAACTTAAAACCATCAGTTCCAATTCCAATTATTTGCCACCAGAAAACAACTTCTATAAATATTTGGCCATAGTTCCAAATTGCTCTACATAATGTTTGAATCACAACCCCACCAGTGGTTCATTAGTGTTTCAATTTTCCCACATCTCTGACCTTTATCATTCTCCTTGTCTGTCCTATTAGTTGATCTAATAGGTATGAGGTAGTACATCAGTATTGTTTTAATCTGCATTCAATCAATAGAGTTAGAACATTTTTTTAAAAATATGGCATTTGTTAGCTTTGATTACTTCATATGAAAACTGACAGTTCATATTTTGTGATCATTTGTCAATTAGGAAATAGCTTTTATTTTTATAAATTTGAATTATTTCTCTATGTATTTTAGAGATAAACCTTTATCAGAGAAACTTACTTGAATTTTTTCCCCACAGTTATGATTGCTAATTGTATTTCCCTCCATCCTATTTCCTCCTGGTTTATTCTATTTTCTATCATTCCTTTCACCCTTCCCCTCCTCAAAAGTGTTTTGCTCCTGACTATTGCCTCCCCCAATCCATCCTCCTTTCTATGAATACCCTCCATTCTTTTATTTCCCTTCCCCACCTACTTTCCTTTGCAAGATAAAGTTTCTATACCCAATTGAGTGTGTATGTTATTCCCTCTTTCAGCCAGTTTTGATGAGGGTAATGTTCATTCATTTCCCCTTACCTTCTTTCTCTTCACCACCACTGAAAATTTTTTCTTGCCTTTTTTATGTGACATAATTTACCACATTCTACCTCTCTATTTCTCTTTCTCCCAGTATATTCCTTTCTCACCCCTTAATGTTATATTGTTTTAGATATCATCCCTCCATATTCAACTTATACCTGTACCCTCTGTCTATAAATACTCCTTCCAACTACCCTATTAGTGAGAAATATCTTATGAGTTACAAATATCATCTCCCCATGAAGGAATGTAAACAATTTAACCTTATGAAGTCCCTTATTATTTCCTTTTCTTATTTACCTTTGCATGCTTCTCTTGAGTCTCGTAATTGGAAATTGAATTTTCTATTCAGCTTTAGTCTTTCAGTAAAAAATGCATAAAAGTCCTCTACATCATTCAATATACATCTTTTCCCTAAAGGATTAACCAATTTTTCTGGGTCAGTAATTCTTGGTTGTAATCCAAGCTCCTTTGTCTTCTGGAATATCATATTGCAAGGCCTCTGATGCTTTAAAGTAGAAGCTGCTAAATCTTCTGTTATCATGACTGTGGCTCCAAGATACTTGTATTTCTTTCTGGTTGTTAGTAATATTTTCTCCTTCTCCTCAGAATTCTGAAATTTGACTAATTCCTGGCAATTTCCATTTTAGGATATCTTTCAGGGAATAATTGGTAGATTATTTTGATTTCTACTTTACCATTTGGGTCTAGAATATTGAGTCCATTTTCCTTGATAATTTCTTGAAAGATGATGTGTAGGCTTTTTTTTATCATGGTTTTCAGGAAGTTCAATAATTTTAAATTTATTTTTCCTGGTTCTGTTTTCCAGATCAGTTATCTTTCTAATAAGGTATTTCATATTGTCTTCTATCCCCTTCCCCCTTTCTTTTGGCTTTGTTTTATTGTTTCTTCATGTATCATAGAGTCATTAGCTTTTATTTGATCAGGCATAATTCTTAAGGAATTATTTTCTCAGTGAGGTTTTATACTTCTTTTTCCACTTTTTTTTGAGCTCTTTACTATGGTGAATTTTTGTGCCTCTTTCCAGTTAGTCAATTATGTTTTTTAAGGAGTTCTTCTCTTCAGTGAATTCTTGTATATCATTTTCCCCATTTGGTCAATTATGCTTTTCAAGACATTCTTCTCATTGGCTTTTTTTAAAAACCTCTTTTAACATATAACTAGTCTGGGGCCGGATAGGTGGCACAGTGAGTAAGAGCGCTAGCCCACAGTTGGGAAGAACCTGGGATCAGTTCTGGCCTCAGTTACTTAGCACCCACAAATAAATAACTAACCATGTAACCTTGAGCAAATTACTTAACCCCAATTGCTTTAAAAAAACATATAACTATTCTATTTTTTTGAGGAATTGTTTTCTTCAGTTGTGTGTGTGTGTGTCTCCTTACCAAATTGTTGACTCAATTTTTCATGATTTTCTTGCTTCACTCACATTTCTTTTGCCATTTTTTTACCTCTTTTACCTGATTTTCAAAATCCTTTTTGAGTGCTTCCATGGCCTGAGACCAATTCATATATTTTTTGAAGATTTGGATGTAGGACCTTTTACTTTGTTATCTTTATCTGATTTAAAACAAACAAACAAACAAACAATCTACCTTGCCACCATAGAATCTTTCAATGTTCAGAAAGCTTTTGTTGCTTGCTCTTTTTTTTTCTAGCCTATTTCTTGACTTTTAACTCTTTGCTGTCATGGGGTTCTGTTTCCAAAGTGGAGGACACACTCTGCCAAGCTTCAGGGATTTTGTGCAACTGTTTTCACAAATACTTTTAGGGACCTATACGTTTTCCATTTTTCCAAGGTGGGATGATATAGGGAGAGGGGTACTTACTACTCTCCTGGTCTGTGCTGTGCTCTGTGAGTGACCACCCTCTGCCCTGGAGCTATGAGGGTCTTTATTCCACTGTAGGCACAAACTCTAATCCACCAGTCCTCTTTCACTCTCTGGGACTGCCACCCAGAACTATGACCTGGATCTAAGTATGGGGAAAGCAACAGAGTCCTGCTCCCAGTGCCAGCAAAGAGACCCCAATAATATTCTTCTGACTAGTTTATTTGACACCATTATTTTCTGTGGGCTGAGAAGTCCAGAAGCAGCTGGTGCTGCTGCTGATTCAGTGACTCCCAAGGTCAGTTGCTTTTTTGCTGGGGTCTGGTCAATGCTGGTGTGTCCTGCATTGGACTGTGCTCCACTCCTGCCCTGGTGCAACACTTCTTTCCTGTCAAACTTTTAAGTTTTCTTGGGCTGGAAAATTATTTCGTCCAAACCTTTTTGGGGTTCTGCCACTCCAAGATTTGTGTTATGGAATTATGTAAAGATCTTTAGAGGGGTTTTGGGGAGAGATCAGGCAAATTCCTATTTTCTCTCCACCATTTTGGTTCTGCACCTGAGCTCCAGGATTTTAAAATAAATCTTACCTGGTCTATGCATGGAAGTAGAAATATTTTCTTCATTCTATTAGCTAGCATAAAACTTGCCTTAAAATTGACTACTTTAAGAAATGAAGACTTTGTCAATTGTTAATTGTAATTATTATTTTTTTTACATCAAACCTTAATCTATTTCTCATTTTCACATTATTTGCAGCAGTTTTAAGTTTTACCCTTGGTCCCCTAATCATCAGGTTTTGATAACTTAAAACTGAAAATCCAAGTGAAAAAATATGATAAACACTTAGCTAGAATCTTCCCAACATACTCTTCCCCATAAGAAAATACTTATCTGGCTACACTGAAGCAGTCTTGATTCTGCTGCTTTTGTCCTTTGTTTCTTTCCTTTCTCTTATAATAAATAGAAAGACCTACATTTTATTACTCCATTAATAAGTCCCAGATAGTCCCTTGGTTGTTTATTAATTCACTGAAATTTATAGATTGACTTTCTGTTAGAACCAAACTTCTTTTTGAGAGGATTTGCCTTTCTGAATCTTTCACATGTGTGTGTTTGTGTATATGTATATGTATATGTATATGTATAGGTATAGGTATAGGTATAGGTATATGTATAGGTATAGGTATAGATATATGTGTATGTGTATATGTATGTATTAGCATGAAGATGGTTATTATTTCAAAATAATTACACAAAAAGTAGTTCCACACATAGCTGTACTACTTTATTTTAGAACATACACTTCCAGTCTCCTCTACTGCTCAACCATGCAACTCTCTACACTTATTGTCTCTAATAGAGAGTAATCAAAGAGAAAGGGAAATACGATGAAGGTAATTTTTGAAAAGGAAAACATAGCCAGTTTTTTTCCCAGAATAAAGTATCATTGGAATATATGTGTGGACACAATGTTTTACCACATTCTCACTTTTCCTAGTGCATAATACACATAGAGCTGAGGAGAGTGAAAAGACACAAGCATACACATATGCCCAAACCAAAGCTATACAACAACATATAAAATATAACTGGCTCTGCAGAGATAACTTCTATTGTTTCTGAAATTTACCATCAGTATTTTGCTTTATGGGGTCTGTGAATTTCATATTAGAAATGATACTGCTCCATCATTATCTATATAGTGACTTTAGGATGTTTACTAGGTTTACTCACCCTATGACTAAGTTTTTTTTTTTTAAAGCAATTGGGGTTAAGTAACTTGCTCAAGGTTACACGGCTAGTCATTATTTATGCATGGGTGCTCATTTTCTGAGGCCGGATCTGATATTGGGTCATCCCAACTCCAAGGCTAGCACTCTTACTCACTGCGACACCTAGCTGCCCCTTTAGGGCAATTGGGGTTAAGTAACTTGCCCAAGGTTACACGGCTAGGTTTTTGTTTGTGTGGATTAAGTATTGGAGGCCGGCTCAGAACTCAGGTCCTTCTGACTCCAGGGCCGGCACTCTATTCACTGAGCCACCTAGCCGCCCTGACTGTTAAGTTTTGAGTGATATAATACTCCCAATAAAAGTATATGTAAATAAGGCTGAATTATTTATTTTTCTTAATGCTTATGACAATTAGGTGTCCAAAGACCATGGTTCCTACTTCCTGTGCTACTATTGCAGAAACATCACCCAAGTAGGTTAATTAAAGAGAAGCTGAACTGAGCATGTCATGAAATGTGAGGTTCAGAAAGAGCAATGGTATAGAGAAGTATGTGGTAATATTGACGGTGCTTTCTTAGGGAGAGATACTATTCTCCTCACCACTGTCTTAGAAGTCAAGAAGGTTAAGGAAGGCATTTGATGGTCAAGAAAGTCTAAAGTAGACCTTGAATAAAATATGTGGCATAATTTCAGCTGGATTATTTGTATATTCTGCAGTGATACAAAAACAAAACTATGCCCTCAACAAGCTTATATTCTAATGGAGGATTTATATATATGAGAAGAGATCATACATACATATAAGTGAACCATTTGGGTAGCTTAGTTTGGAAATTTACAGAGCTGTGGTGTAAAGACAATGGGATAGAGAATGAAAAACTTACTCTTTAGTGGCAGTTGAAGTATTGATTTACATTTTCAGAAGTGTAAGGGTGTGTGGGGGTTGTTAGGAGATAAAGGGCACAGAAAACTGGTGAGGCTATTGAAGATGGAATGATAGGGGAATAAAAGGAAAATACCTAGAAGAGCTGATAGACATACTGAGTCAACACACTCCAATCACGTACTTAGGGACTCTGATGTGAGAGTTTTAGAACTGAAAGGATCATATTCTCCATACTTTGGTCTCTAGTACAAGCAGTGAAACAACTGGCAAAAAAATAAAAGGGAAAGTGAGTAGAGGCCCTGTTGATCTTCCTCCATCCTCTGCACTGTAATTTTTCACGACTGTGCTTCCCCAGGTTTTCTTCCTACTTCTCTACTCTGCCCTACCTGCTTCTTTTTGTCTCTATTGCTGCATCATGTTAAATGTCCTGTCCCCTAAGTGTTAATGTGATATTCTAGGTCCTCTTTTTTTATGCCCATCAAGTGAAACATGCTAAATGTTCACTGAATGAAGAAATTGAATGGTTTGGAGTTTATGGGGAGAGTGGGGTATATTATCCTGCCAATTATCCCCAAAGTTATATGACTGTCTACTGGTATAAACTGACAGTAGAGCTAATTATGTTGTAATATGAAAATACACACACTATTTCATATTATATATTTTAGGATTAGTAATTTAAAAGTATTTGGGAGAAGATAAATCTATATTCTAATATATTTCTATCCATAAATCTAAATATAGACATATCATATATATAGATAGGTAGTTCCAAAACTGAATCTTTATATCATTTGACACATATACAGATATAGAGTAAGGAACAGATGTTTTACACAGAAGGAGATACTCTTACACACCTAAAATCCATATTGATATGGGAAAATTTTTATTTTGTAGTACCCTGGGAGGTCAGCCTTTCCATATTTAACTACATATGACTATGTGGCCTCTTAAATGTGAAGAATATATTTTGCCTGAGGAGAGTGAGGGTCACATTAATGTGACTCTGTGATTTCTATCTGTACATAAAACTGCCCCCTAAATATAAGAATTCAAGGAGACAGAATTATGTAAACAGTTACACAGCTGGAAGCAGTAACTGTCCTGGATCCAACATATGGACCTTGGTCCTATACCAACTTGAATTTTTCTATTTAATAAATGTACTCTCAAAAATGTAATATGCAAAAGTATTGATTGTTTTAAAAACTACTATTTGAGCTGATTATAATGCAAAACACATGTTTCAAACATGGTTCTTTAATTCTTGCCATTTTAAGATCAATATCATAACTATACTCAAAATAATAGGCAAGAGTGGAGAGCTATAATTAAGATGTGCTGTATAAATCTGACACTTTCACCTTCACCCTCTCTTGGCCTCATTTTTTAAATTTATTCTCTTTGATCATTCCTATGCACACTTGCCTTGGAGTCACAAAGTCTTATATTCAAGTTCTACCACTGACACTGACAGCTAATCAATCAAAATCATTTAAGTATTTCTTATGTGCCAAGTACTGGGCTAAGTTTTGTAAACACAAATGCAAGCAAAAAGAATCTCCATTTAGAAGCTTATATTTTATTGTAATGGGTAAAGGTAAATGTGAATGGGAAGGGCTGAAGAAGTAAGATACAGACTGTCCCAGGGGCATGATCCAGGAGAAAAATTTCAGAGATAGGTACACTTCCTAAATGAAGATAGGCTTAGGCACACTTCTTAAATGAAGTTTCTTGGAGGAACCACCCAAACATCAGAGAATGGCTACAGAGGCTGAGTCTACTATAGAAGTGCAAATTCTAAGCCTAAAGTTATCCTTTAGAGTGAAGAGGTTTACTAAAGAAATCAAGAGTACAACTTAGTGAGAAATTATCATTGAAATAGAGAATGTTCATTCCTCTTTGTAGGAGAAAAGAAAAACTTTCAAGTGAGAAGAGAGGGAAGGAAAGAAAGAAACAAAAAATAAAGAAATAGGAAGGAAGGAGGGAAAGAAGGAGGGAGGAAGAGGAAAAAAGCAAGGAAGGAAAAAAAGAGAGAAGAAAGAAAAAGGAAGAAGAAAGAAAAAAGAAAAGGAAGGAGGAAATGAAGGAAAGAAGAAAGCAGGGAGGAAGAGAAGGAAACAAGTGTATATTAAACTTACTAAGTATCTACTATGTGACAGGAGCTGTGCAAAGTGTTTTACAAATATTATCACATTTGATCCTCACTAAAATCCTGTGAGATAGGTGCTATTTTTATCTCCCTCACCCACTTTACAGTTGAGTAAAATAAGGCAGAGAGAGGTAAAATTTCTTATTTGGGGTCACACAACGGGTAGTTGTCTGATGGTGGACCTAAGTGCACTCAGAGCAAGAGTATCAGAATGTATGTGTATGTATATATTGGTGGTAGAGAAGGATTAGAGCAAAAGGCTACAAAGAAGATAGTAAGAATACAGAATAAAAGGAAGGAGGGCAGGATTTGAATGAAACAGATAAGTTTAGCTGGAGGGTATGTATATATGGGGGAGTGATGGGAAATAAGTTTGTAAAGATATATAGGAGACATATTATAGAAGGCCTATTCATCAGAAAGCCACAATGAAATTCAAATAAGCAAATATTTATTAACCCTCAATGATGCGGAAAGGCAGCATGGCATAGTTGATGAAGAACTTTCCTCAAAGCTAGGAAGACCTTAATTCAGGTCCTACCTCTGATACATACTAGGAACGAATGTTTGGGCATGTTGTTTAAAGTCTCAAGGTTTCAGGCAACAATTTCTGAGACTATCAATAATAGAAAATATTTGAATCCATATTGGTAGGGGGAATTTCCTCACTGGTGAACTCCTTATACCAATAAAATGAAAGACCCCCTGTCTATCCCTATCCTTATGGGGTGAACATTCTGTTGGGAATTAATGATGAAAAAGCTCAAAATCAAAGAAACAACAAGCTCAAGCACATTTTGTTTACCATTTAGAATGTTATATACTTTTGCATCTGATTTTCTCCTGCCTTATGTATCATGCAAAGAGCATATTTTCCACAAGTATCCCAAAACAAGTAACAGACTACAGAGTGAATGAAGAACCTTATATACGCAAATACTAAACTGGTATCCAGAAAGTATTGAAAGAAGGGAAGAAATGTCTCCAGCTTGTGTGATTCTCAAAAGAACAACTATGAGGCAAAAAATGGAAGAGTTAGATTAAGTGAAATTGTGATCTGTGCTAATGGGAAGATCACCAGTAGCAATAAGCCCATTAAATGATTGCAGTAAATACTTTCAAAAATCATCTCTACTTTATCCTTAGATTATTTTTTATTACTAAAGTTATAGTCTGTATTTGACTTTCCTATTCTCTGGGCCATATAAAATGTACTCTTTTTACTTTATGCTCAACCTTGGATGTTTGAAGAAAGTCTGAAATAACTTACTGTGGCAAATTTCTTTATTAATTCATTCCAATCTTCTGCCCAATCCTAATCCACCATATTAAAACCCAGCATTTTGGGGCGGCTAGGTGGCACAGTGAGTAAGAGCGCCGGCCTTGGAGTTGGGATGACCCGAGATCGAATCTGGCCTCAGAAAATGAGCACCCACACACAAATAATGACTGGCCGTGTAACCTTGAGCAAGTTACTTAACCCCAATTGCTTTAAAAACAAAAAACAAAAAACCCAGCATTTCATTGTAGATGTGTACTTATCTATTGGTCAGTTTTCTGAAAATTGAGAATGAGAACAGCTGCATTTCTATCCTTTTTGGCAGAAATAACTGATGAGTAGGTTTAAAATATTTGATTCATCTAATCTAATTCTTAGATCATCTGAATGATACACACATGACAAGATTAGTATTTTTTTATTTTGTTCCATAGCACCATCTTATAGATTCACACAGTGAGCCAAACGGACCAAATGTTCCTGACTTGTTTGATCCAGACACAGTTGTATAGACATACACTAATGTTTTGTTTATTTGTTTTCTCCTTCCTAGAAATCACTAAGTCATTCAGGGATTGTTTAGACAGTCTTTGCCAAGTACTGATTGTTGCCTGACAAGTATTTTCATAACATTTCTGAATCTTAAAATTTGCTATGTTGCAATTACAGAACGATTAGATGTTCCCATTTTTAACAAATTTTCATTTTCTGCAGATGCAGATATGAAAGTTACACAATATGAAGGGAAATTAGCCAAAACAATAGAAACCACAAAACATTTTAGAGTAAAAAGGGTGTTTCTATGGATTAACAATATGAAGTTTCCCAACTGCAACATAAATACTGTATTTTAACAGAAAGCATCAACAGAAACTTTTCACACTGACAGATGCAGTGGGTCTGAAAATATGCATAATTCTGAGTGAAAGTGACTTTACAATAAACAAGCTTTATGGCTTCCTTTGATTAAAAACTGGCTTTGCCTATTTTGTTCTGGTTAAATTTCTTGGATAGGGAAGACAGTCCTAGTGTGGAACTAGCCATGATTCTGGATGATTGAAAGTCAATATCTTCTAATCTATAGGTTCCCAAAGTAGGCAATACCACCCCCTGGGGGTGCTTGAATGATCTAGGGGTATGGAAGTAGCCTCAGGTTCAATTGGGGGGCATTGCATACAAGTAAGGGTGTAGTGGAAGCATAAGGAAAGAAAAGAAGAGAATTTTGAAAAAAACTGTCCCTATTTCATCTCTTGTGTAACAGAGTTAAAGTCAGAGTAATTCCATTATTTTCCAAATAAGCACACAAAATGAATGTTGTTACCAAACAGTGGTGAAGGCCACTGACAGGTCTTAACCAGGGAGTGTTGCCAAGAGAATGTATGGTGCATTGTCTGGAAGTCCAGCATGCATCCATACATCTGCAGGATGTGTAATATGTGTGTAATAATGTGTTTACAATATGATACTATACAAATACAATGATGCAATAATGGATCATCAAAATTTCAATGCAGGGAAAAACACACATGAATTTACAATAAATAAAAGATATATCATTTCAAAAAATTTTTGAAATGATGCAAATTTCCAAAAAAAAGTTAAAGGATTAAAGAAAGGTTTAAAGACTCCAGGGAGCCTCTGAGTATTTTTTTTTTCAAAAGGGGGTGATAGGCCAAAGAAGTTTGGGAACCACTATTTTCATTCAAATTGTGACAAAAAGAAGTGTTTTTAATAAAATGTATGAATATTTTAGATGTTAACCTGATGTAAAAATAAAGAAATAAATGAATATATAAACAAGACAATTTTTATTTTTATTAATTATGAAGTTCATTTGTTTTAACATATCCTGATAGTGATAGTTCACTCTACGTAGGTATTTCTTTTCTTGCAACTTCTCTGTGAATTTGATATAACCACATTTTGTTTTTATTTTTTGGAACACAAATGTGTTTTTCTTGGCATAGGGAACTCACTGAGAAAACTTTCTTGACCTATGTAGATAGACAACTAATTTGTAACCTATAGATTTAGAGAGTTTCAACATTACCCCATCCAATTTACCAAGGAGGAAGCTGAGCCTCAGAGGAGTAAAACAACTTCTCTAATTCCATACAAACTATTAAGAAACAAATTTTTGTTCAAATCCATATCTTGTGACCCCCAAAGTCACTGCAAAAAATCTACCATATCTTCCTATGGAAAAGGATCCTGCTTGGTATTAATGCTGTGAACAATTATCATATTAATTGAAGAGTTGTAGCCTCCCTCCAAAAAAAAGTTTTAAAAAACATTAAATTTGGTGCTGAAGTTATGAAAGTAGATGCAAATTAATCGAACAAGATGAGGAAGGAAAGAATACAAAGCAGGCAGGACAACTTTAGAGTCTTTGTGAGAAAAATAGCAAGATGGGGGGTGTGAATATACCTTAGGGTGCTTGGAAGACAGTATGGTATAAGAGGAGGAGAAATGTAGAAAAAGGCAAGGATATGAGGGTTTTAAAGGCAAATAAAGAATTTTACAGAGGATCATGGAGACTATTTGGAAGCCATGAAAGTTATTATTGAAACATTATTGGGCATTACTAAGATTACTTGACAGATCATGGAAGAATGGGGAGAAACTGGAACCAGACTCCAACCAGAAGGCTATTTCAGTAGTCTAGACATGAGATGAAGAGGATTTGAACTTGTACAATATCATTGTCAGAGAAAAGGATAGGACATATACAAGAAATATTACAAAGGTAAAATTAGTAGAATTTATCAGTTGACAGAATATGGGAAGCAGTAATAGACAGTGAGGATTTGGGGATGTCTCCTAGATATTTAGCCTGGTTGACAGAGACAATTATGGTGCTTTTAATGAGTGGGAAATTTGGAAGAAAGGGTTTGTAGAGAAAGAAAATGAGTTCACTTTTAGATATAATTGCATTTCAGATGTTTATGGGGCATTCATTCCAATATTTCCAACCGGCAGTTGTGACACAAGACCAGAGGTCAGGACAGGAAAGAGATTAGGTTTGGACAAATAGGTTAAAAAAGTCAATGTGTTTAAATAACTAGAATAAGAAAGAGATAAATACATATCTACACTGTTAGCAGGTAGTAATTAGAAAGGCATATAAATAATTGGTAAGTGTGAAGCTCATGGAAAGTACAGAGAATATGCAAGGCACACACTTGGAGATTTTAACACTAACAAATGAAAACTGTGTTCATCTATCAGCCTATATTGTGACCCACAAAAATTCACAGAAGACAATGATCAATATCTAAAACATTGGCTTCCTCAATCTATATTCTGTAATGGTTTAAAGAATTCAGCTCTTCCTTTGAGCCCTCCATGGTAATCATTCAAAATGGTGAGGTATTCTCTTGATCCAGAAAACCCAACAAAATCATGCAAGTCAAGGGGTTCAAATCTCTGGGTCCACTTCAAGAACACCCATGAAACAGCCCAAGCTATCAAGGGCATGCATGTCCACAAAGCTACCAAGTATTTGAAAGATGTCACATTGAAGAAATAGTGTGTTCCTTTCCCTAGATATAATGGTGGAGTTGGCAGGTGTGCCCAAGCTAAGCAATGGGGTTGGATGCAGGGTCAGTGGCCCAAAAAGAGTGCTGAAGTCTTGCTGCATATGCTTAAAATGCAGAGAGCAATGCAGAGCTTAAGGGTTTGGATGTCTCTTGTCATTGAGCATATCCAGGTTAACAAGGCTCCCAAAATACGATGGCGCACTTACGGGGCTCATGGTCGAATCAACCCATACATGAGTTCTCCTTGCCATATTGAAATGATACTTACTGAAAAGGAATAAATTTTCTGTTATTTTAACTCATTTACTTGCCATTTTAACAAAAGATTATTCTTATTAAGACTAATTTCTATATAGTTTCTTTATTTGTTTATTCAGATGCAATGTGGTTGAATTTCCTAAGCATTCCTACACCAACTAGCTCCGCAAAAGAAAAATAAGTCACCTGATTGAAAATAAACTCTCAGAAGTCAATGTGGTACCACATTAGACAATTACTTTCATTTCTCTATATCAAAGGAATATGTGGGGGGGTGGGGGGGGTCTATGTGTGTGGGTGTTTATGTGTGTACACACATTGGGAGGTTTGAAACAGCTGCCAGTTGAATGTTAAAATTCATTTCATAATTTGAATCATCACTATGCATTATATTTATGACTAGTGTGATGGAAATTCAGGAATAAGAATGTTTAAAAGCATAGAAAGGCCATCATCAGGAATCTGAGTCTCCAAAGTAAATCCTAAAAGATGTGGGGCATTGCAAGTATTTTAAGCAACTCAAAATGAAATGAAATATACGTGTAAAATATTTATGCTTATTTAATACATCATAACATTATTGAAAATAGTCATAGGTCTAACATTGTGTCAATATGATAACCATTATTTTTGATCTAGGGTTTTGTACCAGTCTACATGGCGGTAGTCAATTAGATCAGCCAATGAAGACAATTGGTTATAAGAAGGATATTTTGGGGGTAGGGTTTGTGTGTATGTGTATGTATCTTCGGGGGTAGGCATAATATTTAATTTTAAAAATAGGAATAAAATGTCTCAGACCAAGGAATAAAATTATTTGGAGAGGGTTAATTTACATATGTAGCAGCAAGCACCCCAATATCCCCAGGGTGGCTGCCAACACAGGTTCTTAGATCTGCTTTTGTAAAGGAAAGCAACTCAAAATCAGTTAACAAGCTCGCTTTAATCAATCAAACCTATATTACCCAGTCCAGGGGGAAAAGGTCACACCCTGAACTTCAGAGTATACAGACATCAAACAGGCTTCCAAACTGTCCAACCATTATCAATACCAAAATTACAGTTACCAGAGAGGGAAGCATCAACTTCTGGGTTTTCAAAGCTGGGGGACTCTCAATGGCTGCCCAGAGTCTCATCTGGTCAAATCACACACTTCTCAAAGTGAGCCCCAAAGCAAAGCCTCCCATCATCAGGGTTTATATAGCCTTCGCCAGGCTCAGAGAATGTAACAAACTTCTTGACCCACTGCCCAATCACAAAGTATCAAGGTGTGGGCTTTCCTGAAAAACAAGCCTCCGACCACAGGTTCCAGGTGCACTTAACCTAGGGGCAGGGAAGATCTTTAAATTTGCTTTTCCATTACAACATACTGCTAGGATTACAAACACAATTAGTTATTTATTCCAGATAATCCTGGTAGTTTTCCAGCCTATAGATAAATGAAACAAACAAAAATTATTTGCCAACTCATGGATAGGAAAGGGATCAAGTGATTCATTCAAATGAGTCATAGGCATGAAAGGTACCAGAATCTTTTCCCAAGGTGCCACATTATAGAATTCAATGTCAACACAAACCCTTGGTTTGATTCATACAAACAACTGAATTGAATATATATTATCGTTAATAAGAATAATTAGCTAAAATAGGAAGTTGCCAGAATGGGCTCTTGCCATATACCAGGTGAACTTTCCCCTGTTTTCCTTCCGTGACAGAGACAGAAGAGTTTTATGTACTGGAGTCTCTGACTTCCCCTCCCTCTTCTAATTAATTTTTTCTTAAAAAGTCAGTTTTATGATATGTTCCATGCTGCTTAGTCTAAGGGTACATTTTGCAAAGCTTGCTCTGAATAAAAAAAGGAAAATAAAAAAAAGCTAGTGTAGCTCAGGACTATAGTGGTACCAGATTGAAGATAGTTTCGAAATTAAAGATTTTGATTGATTAAAAATGTTTCCTTAACATTTGTTGGGAAGGAAATTACATAGAACCACAAAGTTATACATATACTTACATAATATGTTCTAGATATAATTTTTAAAGCATTCATTGTAATCTACAATGATTTTCATTTAAAAATAGTTGTACCTGCATCTGGCAAGTCTACAAGATTTCAGTGGCTCTGTATTCTTGGTTGAAGTAAAAAATATTTCCTATATGATAGATACCAATATTAACAGGATGAATTTGTTCGTTATGGAAGCATATGGATCAAGATTATCTCCTCTCTCAGGCCAACCAACATTAATTTAACAATAACCAGCCCATATTTCTGCAGGCAAAGATAATATTTAGCCAGGAAACTATTTAACTTTATTCAATCAATTGTGGAAAGATTCTTTTGAGCTGGATCAGCCTGGCATTTTGTGTTCTAAAATATGGAATTAGTGATTTAAATTTAAAAGAAATAAGAAGCTGATGCCTCACCATTTTCAAACTTGGTCACATAAGAACATCAGTATGGCTACTATACAATATCTGATTTAAGCTTTAACCCAATGAAATAGCAAATTGAGTTGTCTACAAAATTGCTACTCACCCCACAATTGGCTGAATAAATCAGTCTGTTCAATATGTTTTTCTGAGATTGGCCATGTATATTTTGAGGTTTCCCTCAAAATAGGACAATCTTATTTATTTATTTTTTGGTTTTAAGATCACTTTATTGTTCTTTAAGGCTACTTTTAAGTACAAAAAAAGATGGCCTGCCAAACCTTGTTTTTTCTTCTTCGTCCAGGTGAAACAGGCTACAGAGAATGGTATATTACAGATTTACAAACATGGAGAGAATGGTTCAGAATGAACTGCAGATAGCTCAGCTTGGTGAAGAAACTTCACTGTGCTTTTTCTAGATCAGGGAGCTCATTCCTTCCCCATGAAATGTTTGGTTCCTTCTGGCCAAGCTCCCTCTGTCAGAGCATCTGGGCTGGGGCATGGCCAATCCCATTCAATCCTTCCCATCCCACCCACCTCTATCTTGACCTATCCCAGATAAGTCAGTGCCCCCAGGGACCCAGCTGTCATGGACACTGTTGGCTTTCCCAATAGATAGAATGAGGACGGTCTTCACCACTTTGTTCAAGAAATATTATTAGGAGTCACACTGTCCAGAGTCCATCTACAGTGTTAGTATTTTCCTGTTACAACACTCAGTAGCCTGTAGCGATAACAAACTAGTGGCTAGTAATGCAAATGCAGGGTTCTCATAGAATAACTGTGTTCCTGCACTTTTACTGTATCACAGACAACTCTAAAACAAAAAAAAGATCAACTTTTTTCTCCAAAGGAAAAAAAATGAATGATTACAATAGGAAAGGGAAAAATTAAATAGCTACATATCATTAACAAATTAATTGTTCCTCAAAAAATACCTACACATTTCTCTGTACATTCTTTACACACAGCGTAATGATGGTCTTAAAGTTCCCTATATAAAAAAAGTATTCTCAAACAGTTTTCCTACAGAGAGTAGGGGCCTGAATGCCAAAGCAAGGAAGCATCGACTACCAGTAAGACGGTAGTGAAATGTATGGGGGAAAGGAGGAGAGGAGAGGGGAGGGTGCAGAGAGAGACTTTCTCTTTAAAAAACAAAACCCATCAATAACAACAGCAAAAAAGACCCCACCTCAGCAGCCGCCCTATATAAAAACAAGTGAGAGCCAAGCCTCTTATCATCCCACCCTGCACCATTTCCAAATTAAACAGCTCAACATGAAGCTTCTCAAACTGAAAACAAGCAACAACGGTCCCCCGGTTTGAGCTGTGACCATGGAACTCAGCAGCAATTTCCTAGAGGGCCCTGGCTCTGGCCAGGTGACCCAGGATCCAAAGCTCTAGATGTTAATGCACTGGGGGGAGGCTGGAATGTAGTCCAGGGACAATTTTATTTTTGGTATAGCTGAAGTTGAATTCTTCCCTCTGACAATGGTTTAAAACTAGCCAATGATTCAGACTAGGGCTGGGGAACCTGTGGCCTTGAGACCTCATGTTGCCTTTTAGGTTCTCAAGTAAGGTCCTTTGACTAAATCCAAACTTAATAGAACAAATGATGTTTGGATTCAAAGGGCCACTATATGTGGGATTGAGACCATAGGTTCCCCACCTCTGGTTCAGACAGTTGCCTGAAATCTTTCTTCTCTTCCTTGTAAATCAGTCAATAAGCATTTATTAAACACCTTTTATGTGCCAAACACCATAGAAGATACTTATCTTTCTATATGCCACAGTGTTCTCTATGGTGTCTGGAACATAGTAGGTGTATCAATTTCTAGTGCTGACAATTACTGGTTGCACGATTATGGACAAGTTATTTGACCTCTCATTGTTCTAGTATATTCTTCATGACCATAAGTTGCAGAGAAAGTATTGAGTTGTCTTGGTAGAAGGAGTTTGCTCAGCTCAGAAATACAGCCACAATGATGTTGAACAGGGTGCTCCCAGGTGAGTAAACCCAATTTGCCAATGCCAATTGGCACCTTCTCTGCAACTTATAGTCTTACATTGGACAGCAATTTGAAATTATGCAAAAAACTTATTAAAATTTTCCTACCCTTTGAGTCAGAGATTCCACAAGTGGGCTTATATCCCCCAAAAGTTCATCTACAAGAAGAAAGTCCCTATATACACCAAAATATTTATGGCACTTTTTTAAAGAATTGGTGATAAAGTAGACACAGATCTATGAGGAATAACTAAATCCTGTAACATGAATATAACATGAATATATATATCATGCTATAAGAAATAATAAATATGAGGAGTACAGAGAAGTACAGACAAATCTATATGAACTGATGCATAGTGACATAACCAGAACCAAAAAAAAATGAAACCTAAAGCATTATACACGATTACAGTAATTTAAATGGAAAAAAAAACAAAAGTGAATGCTGCAAAATTACAAAGACTGCAGAGAGAAATAAGAAAACAGTTCTACCTCATTTCTTTGCAGATGTGGCAGGTTAGTGGATATGGTTCATCACATAGATTTTCAAACTTTTGGTTTGTTGATTTATTTCTACTTCCTGATTTTCTTTTACTTTTCCTTAAATTATTTATCTACATTGGATGGTGTTCTGGGAAGTAAATGAGAAAAATTCTAGTAAAAAAAGAAATATGTCAATAAAATTTATTCAAAAATGGTTTATACCCTAAGAAAATATCCTAGTGCAATGAAAATTTAAATGACTTTCTTAGGGTCATACAGCTAAGATGCAACAAAATCATGCAGGCCTTGAATCCAGGTCTTCTTGGGATTCAAGATCAATTCTCTACCATGTCTTGCTACCCTTTCTAGTAATGGTCACAGTAATAGTGATTTCCCTTGTTTAGAAGAAGTAGTATTACCTTGCATCCATCCTGAAGAAACTTCCCATAGAAAAAATCAGGGTAAATTGTTTGGCAACAAACGGGGTTAATCACAGTGGACATAACTTAATTTTTTTGAGAAAATAAATCTTTCCTGGATATTTTTTAATTTTACATAAAAGTAAGCTATCATGGATAGAATGTTATTTATTGTTTTCTGACTGTGGAGGTCCAAATGTGGAGAGATTATAAGAGTAATATAATGAGGAGTAAAAAGTACGTTACCACTTAGTCATCTGTAGAATTGGCACTTGTATAATTCTCTTGTATTTTTTTTAATAATCAGAGATTCATCACTTGGTTGACTCTTTAGTGATGAACCTTTTCAACATAGCAATTCATGAAGGCCCTCCACTAAGACATAGTGGATTTCAATCTGCATTGGCAGAGTTTATGATAATAATGAAATTACAGATACTAGCATCATGGAAGTGTAACACTCTAACAGAAGCAACCATTTGTCAAATACGATGTCATTATTCTCCTGGAAAGCTGATATTTAAATCTATGACAATTTCTTTCTTTGGAGAAATGTCAAATAATGGAAATCATGATTTACCTACTCAATAGGGGCAGAGTGGCAGCCCTACAAGTCTGATCATCTTTAGAGAAGGTGGGGAGGTGGATAGCAGTGAGTGGTTTAATTAGATGAAGCAGCTTAATTAGAGCCTGAAACAAGTGGAATGCTTTGTCAGGTAAGTAGGAATGAAGGCAATTTATCTGACAGAGCAGTGTCAAAGGCCAAAAATCATGCACCAGGTAAGAAGTTGTAGTGGGAAAGTCAATTACAGAGATGTCAACTGAAGTAACAGATTCAAAGCTAAGTTCTGTGCATTGTTTGACTTAAAATGTCCAATCTCATAATTCTTAATTGTTAAAATACTTTCCAGTCCTTGGAATGGAAGGATGGAGTGGCATAATCAATCACCCCTCCTCCACTCAGCTTCAGCCAGAATTTGTTCTCAAGGAAGTGGACCCCAATGATTCTGTGACCAATGATTCTGTGATCAAGGAGGCAAATTTTTTTCTTGGAAAGAGACACCTTGAGGCCAGGAAATGCTTTGGTTTTGTATTTATATGTGTGCTTCACAGATAGTGTTTAATAATTTTTTGAGTTGACTTAAACTAAAAAGATGTACAACTGAAGTTCTTTGAAAAAAGGGAATACTATCATAGAACTTTACTTCTGGAGTAATCTTGGAATGCAGAAGATATATTTTCTCCAATTATTAAAGTGATGAAAAGCACATTATAAATATTAACAAGAAATTTTTTTCAAATGAGAAACTCAGGGGCAGCTAGGTGGCGCAGTGAATAAAGTACAGGCCCTGGAGTCAGGAGGACCTGAGTTCAACTCTGGCATCAGACACTTAACACAAAACTAGCTGTGTGACCTTGGGCAAGTCACTTAACCCCAACTGCCCTCAAAAAAAGCAAAAGAGAGAGAGAGAGAGAGAGAGAGAGAGAGAGAGAGAGAGAGAGAGAGAGAGAGAGAGAGAAAGAGAGAGAGAGAGAGAGAAATTGATTCTGCACCTGTTAACTTCATGTGATTAAAGCAACACTGATTAAAGAGTCTTTAAAGTTTTTGAAGAGGAAGATAAAGTTACCAGCTCAAAGAGTCACATTAAAGCTGAAGGACAACATGGAACCTAACCTGAGGTTTGGTAATATCAATGACATCAAAGACAGAGAGGGGAAGTATTATTTTCAGTACATACCCATAATCAGAATTTCTAGAAAAGAAGGTCAAAGTCAATCCAAAAAACATTTTTGGGAAGCAGTATTTTCAATTACTTGGGTATATCTATCTGTATATCTATCTATCTATCTATCGATCTATCTATCTATCATCTATCATCTATCTTTCTACTTGTCTATTTGTTCATCCATTCATTTGATGAAGGTTGGGTCGTGTTGTGGCAAGACATATCTAAAGAATTTCAAAGACTCTGGTCAACTCCAAGCCAGTGGGGAAGATTTATTATGGTTCTGAGGTTTCATGCTCTGGCGAGTGGCTAAATCCCTTAAAGGAATTTAACATCTTTAGTAAGGCAAGACATACACTTTTATAGAGAATATGATGCTGATTATACAATCAAAATTTACATAGACTATAATAATATAATTAATATTAAAAAGGGAGAAGTTTATTAAGGGATTAGGTAGTGGAGGAGGGGTCCCAGACTCAGGGGAACTGCACATACAGTTATGCATATTAAATATATATATATATATATATACATATATATGTGTGTGTGTGTATAAATATATGTGCATATGTGTGGGTGTGTATGCTTTCCTTTTCCTTTGATCTCTTTGGGGTACAGAACTAGTAGAGGTATTGTTGGTCAAAGGGTATACACAGTTTGATAACCCTTTAAATATAGTTTCAAATTGTTGTCCAGAATGGTTGGATCAGTTCACAACTCCACCGAAAGTTTTTTTTCTTTTAATATATCTATTTTTCCTCATCTTCTCCAGAATTTGTCATTTCTGATAGTTGTGTGGTGGTATCTCAGAGTTATTTTAATATTTATTTTTCTAATCAATAATGATTTAGAGCATTTTTCATATGAGTATAGATAACTTTGATTTCTTCTTCTGAAAACTCCCTGTTCATATTGTGTGAATATTTATCAATTGGGAAATAGCTTTTATTATTTATAAATTTAACACAGTTCCCCATATATTTGAGAAATTGGGCTTTTATCATTGCTGTAAAAATGTTTTATATTATTTTTTGTCTATGGTAACTTTTAGAAAAAATAGTTACTTGTTTAATTTTTTTAATTATGTCTACTTTTGCTTTTGCTTTATCTGAGACCATGATTCCCACCCCTACCATTTTTTACTTCAGTTGAAGCATAATAGAGTCTGCTCTAGCCCTTTATTTTAACTCTAGTGTGTCTCTTTCAAGTCAGTCTCTTGTAAACCACATTGTTGGATTCTGTTATTTTTTTTTCTTTGGCTTGTGGTTATTGTTTTTAGTTCTGCTACCTGCTTCCAAGAAATGAATACTCAACCTCAATTTCCTCATCTGTTAAATGTAGAAAAAAATACATGTACTATTTACTTTAGAAGTTATCATTGAACTGCTATGTAACTATAAGATATTAAAACATTGGAAGGGATAGGGTGTAGTTGTTAACCTGCTAATACTCACATCTCTTTGAAACAAAAGTTAAAGCCAGATAAGACAATTGAATGATCAGGATTTTTTCATATCCATGTTCCAACATTCCAAGACCAAATGTTTACTCATTGTGCAATGTGACTAAGGAGAACCATATGTTCAGAGAAGAGCTTTTTTGTCGTTTTTTTTTGTTTGTTTGTTTGTTTTTGTTGTTCTTTTTCCCATTGGGTGCTTCAGTGTCATCTGGGTTAAGATACAAAATAGCATTCCACTTCCTTTGTGGTAGAAAATTTATGGATTTTCTAGACCTTACAACATCAAGAGGAGGAAAACTTGAAAAAAAACTTAGCTATCAGCAAAATTAATTATAATTTATGGAATGAAAATATGATATTAATTCTAAGGGACATAATGTTAATAGGTCAGCATCATTGATCTAGTACTCAGGTTAACTGAGTATTTTCCACAAAATTATCTTGGTAAGGAAGTACTATAATTTTTTTTTTCCAGTCTCATCTTTTCTCATGTGAGGCAGCTGAGTTTCAGAGAGGTTAAATATGTTACCCATGACCATACTTGAATTACTCCAGTTCTAGAACTCCACCCATTATGTCACACTGCCTCATACAAATGAGGCAAGATGTCTAAATGTGATATATTCTCAATGGAAAATTGTACAGAAGATTAGGCTATTTGGGAGACTGGGTAGTGAAAATAATTTTAATGATGGAACATGAGGAAAGTTAGAGAATCCTGACTATGTCTACAGTTATCCCTTCTACATCTAAACTTTCCCCATCACAGTCTCAATATATCATGAGTAGGCAAAAGGAATTAAAAAAGAACTTTTGGGGAGTTTTGCAGAAGCCACAGACAATACATGAAGGCCAGCAGACAACACAGAGAAAAGTTTAGAAACTAAGAAATGCATAAAATGTATGTATATTATTATATAATATTAATTTCAATAATTTTAAAATAAAGTTATGTAAACACCCATAAAATAAAAAGAAAAAAAAATCAGACTTCTCTGGTATGAAGGAAGGGCCAAAATAATTTACTCAGATTTTCCAAATCATGGAAGCACCATGCTCCTAACCCCCATTATTTGAAAGGGATAACTGTATGTACTTTTTCTACAGATCTCTATTTCTTAATTTTGAAATGAGATTAACAGTACTGTACTGCTTCAGTGCATTGTCATGAAGAACTTTGTAAAATTCATAACACTAGAAATCTGAATTATTAGAAGTAGGCTTTATTGGTTGCTCTCTTTATTTTGAAGTCCCTCAAGCTTACAAAAAATAGCCTCCTTATTATCAAAGAGATGTCTGAAAAAACTAAAGAGATATTCCATAACTCATTTTGCTTCTTCATAGTCTGAAAATACCATGGTTAGAGTGTGGAGTAGTAGGTCTACTATTCTTGAGAAGCATATGAAGAGAATCCAGGACCTGAGGTCAGGATATATAGGGCTATATTAATTGGGCAAGGGGGTGTGCCAACAGGGTCTGTTACCTGGTGTCACATGGGAGTGACATATTTTATTTTCATGATAAAATGAAATTGTGAGGATAGTAGCAAATAATAAGTACAACACATTTTTACTTCTTTCTCTTTCTTAATCTCAGAGTCTTCTGGTTTATAGGGTGCCTGTTAATGCACTTGGTGCTGTAAAGATGGCTAAGTCTCAGAAGCATGATGCCCACAAAAAATCATGATATGGCATCAAGACATACCCATTTTGACCTTATATTGGTATATGTTGCAAAATGTTGGCTTATACCTAATTTTTGCCATACCATTTTCCAATTTGTGTGATAGGTTTCAACAACTATAGCACCTATAGCACCCTATATAGAGACCAGAAGACTCTGAGACTAAGAAAGAGAAAGAAGTAAAAATGTGTGCACTTACTATTTGCTACTATCCTCACAATTTCATTTTATCATGAAAAAAAAAATAAGCTCATCCCATGTGACACCAGGCAACAGACCCTTTTGACACATTCCATTCCCCAATTAATATAGCCCTATATATCCTGACCAAAGGTCCTGGATTCTCTTCATATGCTTCTCAAGGTTTTTTTTTTTTTTCATCCCAGAGCCTGGGGTCTTTGGGTTTACCACTCTATTGCTAAGGTCATTTACAACTGTCACTTGTGTTCTTAATCTATTCCACTGATCCACCACACTATTTATTAGCTAGTACAAGATAATTTTGATGATTCCCACTTTATAATATTGTTTGAGATCTGGTATGGGAAAGCCAGAGTTATTTCACTAATTCCCTTTATATTCTCGAACTTTGGTTCTTCCAGATAAATGTTTTTACTTTTTCTAGATCTATAAAACAACTTTTTGATAGTTTCATAGTTTGATTGGTATGGCACTGGGTAAGGAAATTAATCCATATAGGATTATAATTTTTATTATGTTGGCTTGGCCTAACTACGGAGGATAGATATTTTTCCAATTAGATCTCTGACTTTATTTTTGTGAAAGATGAGCTGCAATTATATTTATATAGTAACTAGACTTGTGTTAGCAGGTAGGCTCCCAAGTATTTTATATTGTCTACAGTTATTTTAAGTGGAATTTCTATTTCTAATTCTTGTTGAATATTTTGTTAATAATATATAGGAATGCTTATGGTTTATGTGGATTTATTTTATATACTGAAACTTTGCTAAAGTTGTCAATTATTTCAAGTAGTGTTTTTTTTTTACTTGATTCTTTAGGAATCTCTAAACATATCATCATGCAATCTTCAAAGAGTGATATTTTTATTTCTAAATTGCCTATTCCTTGTATTTTCTTTTCCTTCTCTTATTAGAACACCAATCTCAATATTTTTATTATTATTTTGTTTTTTAAATTTTATTACATTGTTGAATAATAGTGGTGACAATGGTCATCACTATTTCATTACTGCTCTTATTGGGAAGGCTTCTAGTTTATCCCTATTACATATAACATGTGCCAGTGCTTTTAGATAGATACTACTTATCCTTTTAGGGAAAGCTCTGGTAGAACCTTTTAAAGTCTTTTAAAGACTAAAATATAAATTTATATTAGATCGTAGATGTAATAGAGAACAACTGGAGTTTGTTGAATGAAGGTGGCATGGTCATATCTGTGATGTAGAAAAATCACATTTGGCAATTAAGTGCAAGATGGATAGGAGTTGGGAAAGACTTGAGGTAGGGAGAATAGTAAGAAGGCTAATGCTATAGTCCAGGGCTAAGGTGAAAGGGAGACAACTATCAGGATTCTGGAAGTAACAGAGGTGAGAAAAGGCCATATAAAAATGTCACAAAAAAAAAGATTAAATGTGGTAATTTATTGGATATGGTGAGTAAAAGTGAGGAACTGAAGATAATAACACTGGTTAACATATAGAGAGTGCTTACTATATTCCAGGCATTGTGCTAAAAACTTTACAATTACAATCTCATTTTATCCACAACACACTTATAATAATTTACTACTGGTATTTCATTTGATTCACAAAAACCCTGGGAATTTGGTATAATAATTCATAATTTATAGATGAAACTGAGACAGACATTGTTTAAGTGACTTTCCCAGGGTCTGAGATCAGATTATGTTCTTCCTGACTCCAGGTTCAGTATTCTTTCTATTACATCATCTGCCTGCCCCCTACAGGCAGAGAGATCAGTCCATAGCTAATTGTAATAGTTTAGGCTTTAGTGATGGGTCGTGCACCAGGGTGGTAATTATGTGAGTAGGGAGAAGAGGACATATATGAAGGTAGAAATGATAGGATGACAACAGATTGGATATGTGAAGAGTAAAGGATGAGATTTATCTTGTGAGCTTGGATGACAGAGTATGGTAGGTCCCTCTACAGTAATAGGAAAGGTGGAAGGAGGTGATAGTTTAGAGGAAATGATTGCTTCTATTTTGTCTTGAATTGTCCCCCTCACCTGTCCATTAGTATAGTAAGTAATTCTATGAGTAGGTAATATAAGGTAACAATAGTGGGGAATAAGCTTGCAAAAGGGGGATGCAGAAATCTCTTAAAAACTTCCCCATAGCAAGTTGAGCCAAGATGGCAGAGAGAAACTGGAAAGTTATTTGAGTTCTCCCCCTTTACCATTTAAAACAATGAAATCAGGTCTCTAAAGGAATTCTGAAATGAAAAAAATCCACAAAAAGTTGGAGTGAAACAATTTTGCAGACCAAGATACCTTAGAAGGACTTCAAGAAAGGTCTGTCTTACTTGGTAAAAGGGTAGCACAGCCCAGTGCAGGTGATGTACAGGCAAGGAAGTGGGAGACTAATAACAATAGCTACTGAGTGCAGCCTTAGAGCAGAAGGCAAATTGTCAGTCCCAGAACCCAGGACACCACAGGCAAAACTAGGCCAGGTCACCCTAGCACAGTGGGCAAGCTGCCAGTCCCAGATGCCCTGGTACAGAAAGCCCATGGCCAGGCCCTAGGCTCAGACTGAAATAAGTTTAAACAGTGCCCCCTGTACCGTAGGAGCAGAATTCAACTTTAACAAATGAGTAAAATATGAAAAAGGGCTCTGACCAGGAAATATCAAAACACAAACTCAGAAGAGGACAACAGTGTAAAGTGCCTGCATGTGAAGCTTAAAAGAGCAATACAAACTGGATGCAAGCCCCAAAAGCCCCCTCTCAAGAGCTCAAAAAGGATTTTAAAAATCAAGTAAGAGAGATAGAAGAAAAATGGGAAAAGAAATTAGTTATATAAGAGAATTATAAAAAAAAATCAACTGCTTGGAAAAGGAAGCATAAAAAATGACTGAAGAAAACAGCTTAATAAATAGAATTGACCAGGGGTGGCTAGGTGGTGCAGTGAGTAAGAACGCAGGCCTCAGAGTTGGGATGACCCAAGATCGAATCCAGCCTCAGAAAATGAGCACCAACACACAAATAATGACTAGCTGTGTAACCTTGAGCAAGTTACTTAACCCCAATTGCTTAAAAAAATAAAATAAAATAAATAGAATTGACCAAATGTCAAAAAAAAATCACAGAAGAAAACAATTCTTTTAAAAGTAGAATAGGGAGTTTCAAAAGCTCACTGAAGAAAATAATTCCTTAAAAACTAGAATTAGGCAAGTAGAAACCAATCATTTTATGAGACATCAAGATTCAGTCTAACAAAATCAAAAGAATGAAAAAATTGAGGGAAATGCAAAATACCACATTGTAAAAACAACTGACCTAGAAAATAGGTCCAGGAGAGATAATTTAGGAATAATTGGACTACCTGAAAGCCATGATAGCAAAAAAGAACCTCAACAACATCTTTCAAGAAATTATCAAGGAAAACATCCCTGATGTCCTAGAATAAGAATCCAAATTCCAGAATTAGCAGGCCAAGAATAAAAGACTACAAGCAGCCAGAAAGAAATGATTCAAATATCAAGGACCCACTGTCAGGAATACACATGACTTAGCAGCTTCTACATAAAAGAAGCTGAAGATTTGGAATATGATATTCTAGAAGGCATTGAACCTTGGATTACAACCAAGAATAAACTACCCACCAAAAAGAAGTGTAATTTTTTCAGGGGAAAATATGGATATTCAATGAAATATGGGTCTTTGAAACATTCCTGATGAAAAGACCAGAACTAGAAAGAAAATTTGATCCTGAAATGTTACTTAAGAGAAACATAAATGGGTGAACAGGAATTTTGAAAAAAATTCCATTCAATGAAGTTAAAGTATTTCGTGTGATGAGGATACTTGTAACTCTCAAGAATTGTATCTCTACACACATAAATAATGACTAGCCATGTAACCTTGAGCAAGTTACTTAACCTCAATTGCTTTAAAAAAAAAAAAAAGAATTGTATCTCTATTAGGGCAGTTAGAAGGAGTATAGTTAGAGTGTGTGAGTCTAAATTTACTTTATTTTGGTGGTAAAAAAAAATAGTTAAGGGGTGAAAATGATTGTACTGGAAGAATAAGAAAGGGGGAGAAATAATGGGGTAAATTATGTCATGTGAAGAGCCATGAAAGACCTATTACAATAGAGGAGAGGGGTGGGCATTGTTTGATTCTTACTCCCATCATATTTGGGTCAAGGAGGGAATACAATACACTCTCAGTTGGGTAGAGAAGTATATATATTACCCTAAAGGGAATGAGGAGGGGAAATGGGAAAGAATATAGAGGGGGTGATAGAAGGGAGGGCAGATTGGGTGAGTCAGTGGTCAGAAGCAAAACACTGGTGAGGCAGGACAGGGTGAAAGATGAAAGAAAAGTATAAAAAGGGGGAAATATAATGGAGAGAATGATGCAGTAAATCAATTTTAAAAGGTCTTGAAATAATTAAGAACTTTAATAAATCTCATCAAGAAGATATAGAGAAATTTCATTTAAAATAACCATAGAGAATATGAAATATTTTGGAGTCAACCTGGCAAAGGAAACCCAGGAATTACATCAACACAATTACAAAACACTTTTCATGCAAATAAAAGAATAGGTGGCCTAGATGTACCAGATCTAAAACTATATTATAAAGCAGCAATCATCAAAACTATTTGGTACTGGCAAAGAAATACAGTGGTGGATCAGTGGGATAGGTTAGATACACAAGACACAGAATCAAGTGACTATAGAAATCTACTGTTCGATAAACCCAAAGACTCCAGATTCTGGGATAAGAACTTACTATTTGACAAAAACTGCAGGGAAAACTGAAAAAAATTATGGTAGAAACTAGACATAGACTAACGTCTCATAACATATACCAAGATAATGTCAAAATATATACATAATTTACACATAAGAGGGGAAATCATAAGCAAATTAGGAAAGCAGTGAATAATTTACCTGTTCAATCTATGAAGAAGGGCAGAATGTATCATCAGACAAGAGATAGAGAACATTATGAAATGCAAAATGGACAGTTTCAATTATATTAAATTAAAAAGATTTTGTACAACAAAACCCACCATCTGAATGGAAAGAAGAATGATGGGAAACAATTTTTACAGCCAGTATCTCTGATAAAGGCCCCATTTCTTAAAAATGCAGGGACTGGAGTCAAGTTTAAAAGAATTCAAGCTATCCCCCAATAGGTAAATAGTCAGAGGATATGAATAGGAAATTTTCAGATAAAAAAAAAATTAAAGCTATCTATATTCACATGAAAAAAATCCTATAAATCACTACTGATGAGAGAAATGCAGGTTAAAACAGCTCTGAGGTATCCTTTCATGCCTAGCAGATTGGCTAATATTACAGAAAAGCAAAATGATAATTGTTGGAGAATATGTGGGAAAATTGGAACACTAATATATTTTTGTTGGAGTTTTGAATGGATCCAACCATTCTGGAGAGCAATTTGGAACTATGCCAAAAGGGCTATAAAGCTGTGCATTCCTTTTGATCCAGCAATACCACTACTAGGCTTATATCCCAAAGAGATCTTTAAAAATGAAAAGGACCTACATGTGCAAACATATTCATAGCAGCTCTTTTTGGTGGTAGCAAAAAATTGGAAGTTGAGGTAATACCCATCAATTGGGGAATGACTAAGCAAGTTGTGGCATACAATGTCATTGAACACTAATGTTCTATAAGAAATGGCGAACAGGTGTATTTCAGAAAAAAACCTGGAAAGACATGAACTAATGGTAAGTGAAGAGAACAGAACCAGAAGATAATTGCATAGTAATAGTGACATTATATAATGGTCAACTATGATTTACTTATCTCTTCTCAACAATACAATGATCCAAGTGAATTCCAAAAGACTTATGGTGGAGAATACTATCCACATTCAGAAAAAAATTATTATGGAATCTGAATGTAGAGCAAAGCATACTATTTTCACTTTGTGTGTTTCTGTGGCTTTTCTCTTTTGCTTTGCTTCTTCTTTCATATGACTAATGTGAAAATATACTTATATGATTGCACCTATATGACTTATATTGGATTGCTTACTGTTTTGGGGAGGGGATTATAAAGCCAAGCATGAATAACTCTCCAGAGGACTGCTTCTGTGAATAGCTCTAAGGTTCTGATCACATAGTATAATGAACTCTCTATTTATTTAGCAGTAAACTAAAGTGAAACATTTGCAGAAATTGAAGTATAGAATTCACAATGATATACCATAACAACTTATTACAAAAGTGGCCGCAGAGTTTAAAACAAAAGATATCATTCAGTAAGTCCTTAACTCAATCATCATTAAGGAGCAAATAATCCTTAAGGGATACAAAGTACAAAGGTCTCCCACCCCTAGGTCACATTGTCTTAATTAGTAAAAAATTAGTCAAAAAGTCTTCTTTGTTCTTGATTGGAGACTAACTTCCAATAATCCTTACTTCAATCATCCATAAGGGGGAACAAAGTATAAAGTTCTCCCACCCCTAGGTGGCAGTAAATCATGATCTTGTCAATCAGCACTAAGTAACCAAAGAAAGATCCTTCCATTTTGGCTTAAGCCTGGCTCCCAAATTCCATGGTTCCTCTTCTGTGCTCTCAGTCTTTGCCTGAATTCATCTGTCATGTGGATTCACAGGTGGGCAGCTCTCAGCTCCTCATCCATTTCCTCCTCCAGTTCCTCTTCCAGTTCCAATTTCATATTGAAGCTCACCATGACCAGTCCACCTCAAGCCCTTCTCTGTTTCTGTTTCTGGGAAGACAAAGTTTAATAGAGCCACAACATTCATACACAGTGCTGGCACCATCGTGAATTCACTTTCTGCCTGTGAAATAAACACAGATCCATAAACGGGGTCTGAGAAATCAACACAAATCATCAGTAAAGTTCCAGGACCTCTGAAAACATCAGTAAAACCCTCCTCCAGGATTTCTGTAAACAGACAACAAGAGAGTCTTCTTTCAGGGCTTCTATAATAGCAGCAACATCCACTATCAGCAGACAGGTCTGACAAAGTAACATCAACACTGACAGACAAAGTGCCAACTTCACAGCCATGCTTCATCCCAATTATGCTCTGTTCCACTTTGTGCTCTGCTTTTATATGGTGATTCTTCTTCCTGTTCCACCCTTCCTGTTGAGTCAGTAAGTTCTTCCCACATTTAAATCACAGGTAGAGCTCAAAGGCACTTGAAGAACTGAAACAAGGTGCTAAAATCTTGAATAACTGAAACAAGGTGCTAATTACTCCTTTGCTTGCCATTACAGGGAGATAGGAAGGAGGGAGGGAGAAAGAAAAAATTGAAACTCAAAATATTATAAAATGAATGTTGAAAATTATCTTTATATGTAAATTTTTAAAATATTGTTTACTAATACTAAGTTTAAAAATTATCACTTATATTAAGGGAGCTCCAGAGCCACTGGAAACTGCTTCTAAAATTAACTAACACCACATCCTGAGACTAAGTACTAAATTAGAATGAGCCTAATATGCCCTAATGTAATGGCACCTAGTCCCCCTACCTACCCTCAATTTCTAAGGTGCAGGTAACTCTAGATATGGATTGTAAGACCAACACTGCATTATGTAAATGAGGAAACCCTAAGCGGGTATTGATAACTTTGAGAATGATGTTGATATATTAATGAACTAATCCCAACTTGGCATGGATAGGAACTGATTTGTCCCCTCATACCTCTTTGAAAATAGGATCCCAAACTTCTTCCCCTCGGCCCTCCTTCACCTTCTAAAGGTCCATGCTCCCACCTCCACTCTTCTGTTACGTAAGTAACC
Organism: Gymnobelideus leadbeateri; assembly: GCA_011680675.1. NCBI lineage: Eukaryota > Metazoa > Chordata > Mammalia > Diprotodontia > Petauridae > Gymnobelideus > Gymnobelideus leadbeateri. The sequence continues at coordinate 322,502 of WOXC01003578.1, forward strand.
CACCCTTACCCTTCCCATTCTCTTCATACGTCTCCCTTTAAAACCACATCATGTCCCTACTTTGTCTACCTCTGTATTCCCTGTGGGATTTGCTTATGTACTCTCTGTACACTTACAGAAATTGTGTTTGAAGCATCAATTCCTTTTTATTGCCATTGTGGTCTTTCACTGAGAGTATCCAAAGATCTGCCTGAACCTAGAGCCTCATTTTCAATTCTCTTCTTTTAGTTCATACATTGGTTGGGGCCCATGACTGAGAATCTCTGTTGACATTTGTACCTATCCAAGATAAGCATGGGGCTATGAATCCAGTGATAGAAAGCTAGGGTGGACAGAGAACTTCCTTCCCCATCCACTAAGGAAGGGCCTGCTCCTTCCACTGTTGAATCATTATAAATAAATGAATTAATTCAGACATAATGCATTTAATAAAATATCCAATAGGCAGTTGATTATGTGAAACTCAAAATCAGGAGAGAGTTAAGGTTACACAAATAAATCTGAAAATCATCTCTATAAAGATGATAACTGAAATCATGAAAACTAATGAGATCACCAAGTGTGACAGTTTAGGGGGAGAAGAGAAGAGGCCCCAGGACTGAGTGATCTAGGTGTGTCCTTGGTAATAAAATTGATAAATATTAAAGCCATGTATCTCTCTGCACTGTCTAAACTCTATTTCTTTTTGTTGCTGATGCTGTTCTCAACTATACACACATCATCAAAATCATGGAGAGTGGGGGGTTGTGCTTTCACATCAAACCAGGCAGATGGTTCAGCTAGAAAAGATAGTAGAAAAACAAAACAAAACAAAACAAAAAACAAACTTCACACTCTATCAGCACAAGTGTACCCTAACACTAAGCACTCAGCCTTCTATCCTCAGCTATTAAGAATAAGCCTGCCTTCTCCTGTTTCTGCCAAGGCCACTATTATGTTATAGAAATACAAAGTTTTAAATAAGAAAAGACATATAATGTTTTTTTAAAGGAAATGTTAGACATAATTATAGATGTAATCCATTTTCTTCAAATAAGCCAAGTACTTGTACTGGCACTGAGTTTACAGAGTGCTTTTTTTGTTTAAGTTTCTGGAGTATATAAATGTAGTTGAGTATATGATGTAGTTTATATTCATGAATTTTTATATTATGATTTTATATAAACTACTTAAATAGTTATTGTACTTTCTTCCCTGACTCTAGATCTAGTGTTCTTTTTACTAAATCATAGGAAATCAAAGCATACTGAAATGTGAGTAAGAAAAGCTGGCTTGTGTCCTGGCCTGACTATTTTCTAGTCATATGGTCCTTCCTAAGCTGAGGCTTTCAAGAATACTAAGAATGACAAGAAGTTTCTTTATTTTGGAATCTGGGAAAAAAGGGAAGAAAAGTAAAGTCTTATGGCTTGGTAGTAATGATGTGATTGAAACAGAAGAAAAAATAATTATTATTATACTTTTATTTTACATCTATCTTCTTTAGCTAGAAAATATTCTACCAGGTATGGTGCTATACACATGCAATCCAGTTATCAATGAGGATGATGATTGTTTATTTCTTGATCTCTGTAATGGTTGTGTGGGAGTGAAAGGGGGGCAACAGATTATTTGAAGATAGACCAGACTAATCCTGGTTGGAAACAGAGTAAATCAAAACTCCTGGGCTGATAAATTTGAGCAATATGGAGAGAGAGACAGAGACAGAGACAGAAAGACTGAAACAGAGACAGAGAAAGAGAGATGTAGATATGGATTTTTTATTGTTCAGTCATTTAGTCATGTCTGACCCTTCAAGACTTCCTAGTAGATAGGAGGCCAGGCTCTTCTATCCTCCACTATCTCCCTAAGCCTGTCCAATATCATGTGCATTGCTTCCAGAAGACCATCTATCCATCTCATCCTCTGCTGTCCCTTTCTCGTTTTGCCTTCAATATTTCCTATCAGAGTCTTTTACAATGAGTCCTGTCTTCCCATAATGTGGCCAAAGTACTTAAGCTACAGCATTTGTCCTTCCAATGAGTAGTCTAAATTAATTTAAGTATTGATTGATTTCCTTTCTGTCCAAATGGCTCTCAGAAGCCTTCTTCAGCACCAGTTTGAAAGTTTAGATTCCATGGCATTCAGTTTTCCTTATAGTTCAGTTCTCACAGCCATACATTTACTTCTGGGAAGAAACAACAATAAGAACAACAACAACAACAACAACACTTTGACTGTAGGGATTCTTATTGGCAAAGTGATGTCTCTGCTTTTAGCATGCTGTCCAGCTTTGCCATAGCTTTCCTTCCATGGAGCAGTTACCGTCTGCAGTGATCTTTGAGCCCAAGGATATAAAACATGACACTACTTCCATTTCTTCTCTCTAAATTATCCAGGAAGTGAGGATACCAGTTGCCATGATCTTAGGGGTTTCTGTTTCATTTTTTTTGGTTAAGATTCAAGCCAGCTTTTATGCTCTTCTCTTTCACTTTCATCAAGAGGCTTCTTAATTCTATTTTACTTTCTGTGGTCAGAGTGGTACCATTCACATATCTGAAATTATTGACTGTTTTCCTGACAACCCTAATTCTGTTTTTCCATTAGTCCAGCCTTGCATTTTGCATGATATATTCTGCATGTAAACCAAACAAATAAGGAGACAATATACACCTTTTTTGCACTCCCTTTCCAAACTTAAACCAATCAGTTCTCCCATGTCTGGTTATACCTATTATTTCTTGACTCATATACAAGTTCTCCAAGAGACAAGCAAGTTGATATGATACTCCCATCTCTTTGAGGACTTGCCACAGTTTGTTCTGATCCACACAGATAAATAGATAGATAGATAGATAGATAGATAGATAGATAGATAGATAGATAGATAGAAAGATGGATGGATGTAGCTATAGATACACATAACTATATCTACCTACAATTCTTTTTATCTTCATAAATCTTCACATATACACACAGAAGTAGACACAGAAAAACAGGAGAGATGAGAGACAGAGACAAAGAGAGAGAGAGAGAGAGAGAGAAGAGAGAAAGAAAAAAAAGAAAGGAATTACACAATTTCTTATCAAAAAGTATTTAAGTACCTACTATAAACCAATACAAATAATTAAGCAATCACTACCTTCATGAACCTCAAAACTACCCAGTGCTCTCTCCATTCCATGGAAATTAGATGTAGTGCCAGAATGCCAAGTTATCCAGTTGGTGAGGATTCAGGTAAGTGAGGAGAAAGTTAAAACTTGCCAGCATTCATGCAACATGCTTATGCAGCATTTGAGTGTGAGAGACTAAATTTATGATAATTTCCTAACTCGACTTTTTACTAGCACTGAACTATTGAATCTATTATAAGCTCCTTGAGTGTGGGGATTTTCTTTTCATCTCATTTGCATCAGCACTTTGCAGAAAATCTGGTACACAGTAGGTGCTTACTTAATAAATATGTATTGTTCAATATTCTAATGTATTGGATGTTAACGTGTCCAGAATTGAATTATTTTACTCAAAAAAAAAAAAATAAACAACTAATATCTTTTTCATTCCCCTATTATGGAATGGAGAGAGCACTGGGTAGTTTTGAGGTTCATGAAGGTATTGATTGCTTAATTATTTGTATTAGTTTATAGTAGGTACTTAAATACTTTTTGATTAGAAATTGTGTAATTCCTTCCTTTTTTCCTTCTTTTTTTCTCTCTCTGTGTCTTTGTCTCTGTCTCTCATCTCTCCTGTTTTTCTGTGTCTGCTTCTGTGTGTCTATCCTCCTAATTATCTAGGTTCAAAACCTAGGGGTCAGACTTAAAATCTAGGGGCTATCTTCAAATGTTCACTCTCTCTTACCCATCATATCCAATCAGTTGACAAGTTCTATCAGCTCTTCCTTTGTAACAATTCTTATGTATGCTGTCTTCTCTCCTTTGACCCTACTGTGACCCTGGTACAGACCCTCATTGGTTCAAGTTTGGACAATTGCAATAACCTTCTAATTTGTCTATCTAAAGGTAATTTCTTCCACTCCAGTATGTCCACCAGAAAGATAACAAAGTGTTCTTCCTAAAAGGATATAATCTTTTTCAATAAAGTATAGTGGCTCCCTGTTTCTTTCATGAGTAAGTCTGTTTAGCTTTTATCAATCTTCCATAACCTGGTATCTTCATAAGTTTTCCTCTTATACCTTAATTCTATACATATTTATCCTATGATCCAGTGTAGGTGGCAATATCGAGGGTTAGCTCTGAGGGGTCTTCCATGGGTGGGAATCCAGGCCAAGGACCCCCTTGAGCCTCTTTCCACCCACCTGGGCCCAGTATCTCAGGATGTTTACTCACCACTCTCCATTACTCACACCCCATGAAAGAGAGGCTTGGAACATTCTGGCCATCCCTGAAACTCTGGCTGCTTGAGTAATAAAGATATAGAAGTAACACATAAGACAAGAAAGCAAGGGAATGTCCCATGGGCATGGCCTCCTAAAGGTTACAAGCTGGATGCTTCATGTAACAAACTATGTGAAGTTTCCCATGAGAAAGTATGATGTAAATGCTTCAGCTACAGGATAGAAACCCTAAACCTCAGATGCTTATTTGAGAGTTGCTTAGCATTCATGCAATAAATATATGAATGCTTTGACAACCTTCCCCTGTCCCAGGGATTCATTATTCATGCTCCCACATTTTATTTGGTGCTGGGAGTGCAGACCACAATCCAGTGGAAATAACCTCCTTGCTGTTCTCACATGTGATACTCCATATCCTGACTGCATATTTACTGGCTGCCCCTTGTAACTGGAATGTTCAAAATCTCCATCTCTCTGCTTATTATATATCCTTCGTGTCTTCTTCCTTTTTCCTTCATGTCTCAAAACTCAACTTTCTGCAAGAAGGTTTTTCTGATCCCAATATCTGCCCTCTGAGATTATCTTCAATTTAACCTGTATATAACTTGTTTGTCGATAGTCGTTTGCATATTGTCTCCCCTGATACACTGTGAACTCCTTGAGAGAAATTCTTTTCCCTTCCTTTCTATCTCCACTTCTTAGCAAGTATTTGGCAAATGTTGTTTTTCAGTCATTTTTTTTAAGTCATGCCGTACTCTTTGTGATCCTGTTTGGGGTTATCTTGGAGTGGCTTGTCATTTCCTTTCCAAGCTTATTTTAGAGATGAATAATGAAAGGCAAAAAGGGTTAATTGACTTGTCCAGGGTCACACAGCTATTAAGTGTGTGGGACAAGACTTGAATTTAGGAAGATGAGTCTTCCTGACTCCAAACACGGCACTCCATTTACTGTACTACCTAGCTGCCTAAGTAGTTAAAAAATAGTAGGCACTTAATAAAAAAACAAGTTGGCTTAACTTTATTCAATCAACCTTTGTATGTTGGGTTTATATATTTATTAAACTCAAGTCTTCTTATCATTCATTCTAAAGCTTGTCTTCCACTGAACTAATTGAAATCAGGGGAACTAGGTCTGTGTATAATAGAGAGAATATGTTTATACTGGAAATATGCAACCAAATGGAATTATGTGAATAACTACTGGCAAAAGGAGGCATATTTGATCTCATAGCCATTGCTGAATCTTACCAAGATCAAAACCATCATTGGACCATGAGTATGGATGGGTATATCTTATGCAAAATACAGGATATGAAAAGGGGTAATTGGGTATTACTGTATGCTAAAAATGTGAGAAATGTTTGAAACAAGTTGGGTGGGTTATAATGGAGTCTATTTCACAGTCAATGATAGGAGATGCATTATTTTATTATTGGAGTATGTCCAGACTAACTGGACAGGAAGATGAAATAGATGAGGAATTTGGGAAACACATCACAAGACTGGAATGGAGGCATTCTATTCTAGTGATGTGGCACTTCAATTATTTTGCCATCTGTTGGGGCTCTCTGCCCAAAAAAAATGAACCTTAATGATAATTTCTTCCTTCGAAATGTGGAGGAACCAATAATTAGAAATTTTATTTTGGATCATTAACAAGGAGGAACTAGTTGCTTAGGTGGAAATTGTAATAACCCCAGTGACAACTTAGTTGTATTAAAAGATAAGAAATCCAGGCAAAGTCTGTCAGGTACACTAGAATCTGTGCAATCAATTTTCAAAGGCTCCAGAGTAAAGTAGGCAGTATCCCATGAACTAAAATTCTTTTTGGTATTCTGCTCCCAAAAGGCATTAGAGATCCTTAGGAATTAATTTATGAAGACACAAATAGAAAAAATTCCAATGAGGAAGAAAACTAGAATTTGACTGGAGAGATCAAGGTAAAGACATAGGTAATTCCACTCATAGGTAATTCAACTCATTTTTAAAAATGCACAGAATATGGTAGTAAGCAAGGAAGTCTAGTTAAACAGGATGAAGAGACTTTGTGGTCTGTAAAAATTATGACAAGATTATTCCTCTGTTAGAACACAAGCAATTTGAAGGCAGGGAATGTAATGTCTTTTAAGAAAATAATTTATATAATATAAAAAGCATTTCCATAACATTGTACAATTTTTAAAAACGATTGTACATGAAACTGTAAGTTTATTATACAAAGCTTGCTACTACTTTCAAATATACAACAAAATTATCAGTTAATTTTTTTCTCTTCCCCCACCCTATAGATGGCAACCATTAGACAAAAATAGACATATAATTTATACATATGTATATATGTATATGAAATTTTTCTAAACATACTTCAATTTATCAGTTCTTTCTGTGGATGCATATTTATATTCCCAGCACTTAACATAACTGCTTGGCACTTAATAAATGCTTAATTTTAAAAAATCATTTATACATAATATAAAATAATAATAATAATAGCAAGAATGCTAAAGTACAGAATGACCTGAGGTTGCTGAAGAAAAGAATAAAAGGGGATATTGTTGTTGTTTGTTGGTTAATTTATTGCTTATTTATTTTTAAACCCATATTGGGAGAAAAAATAATTTCTTTTTTTTTACTTGGCATGCTTGAAATTATGGTAACCTAATCACAGAGAGAAAGAAGAGCTACTCAATTTTAATTTTCTTTCTGTTTTCTCTAGTAAAGATAATGGCCTTTGTCCTAGATATGGCAGAACAAAATGACTTAGCAAAAAAAAAAATTGATATCCAGTATAAGGGGTAGAAAGAGCACATAACTCTGATGAATTCAAGTCAGCTAATCCAGATGAACTACATCTTTCTTTACTGAATATAATTGACCGATATGATTAGTGACCAATGTCAGTGATATTTGAAAGATTGGGGCAAAAATTTCCCCAGACTTCCCTAATTCTCTAAACTTCCCAAAATAAGAGTTATGTGCAAGAGGGAAACTAACTGCAACTGTATCCATCAAAAAAAAGCAGAACAAGGTAACAACTTGATATTTTAACAGAAGAGAAGGCTAACTTTTAAACCACCAACTCTCTACATATTTGCAAGGTCGTGCAACAACTTGTACTCTGAGGTCCCCAAACCAATCTAGTCAATTTTTGCTGCAATCTCTCTCAGCATGCCAGGCCTATATTCGTACTAAAAAGTTCTATGGCACTTGCTGAAAATCTCAACTCTACCCACTCCACTCCTTTTTCAGAGGAGGGGAGGTATGGGAAAACCAAAGCTTTCCAAGATGTGATCAGATTTTCTGATTTGTTAACATTTTAAAACCATCAACAGAATCACAAAGACAACTAAATCCAGATACAAAGAAGAATGGGGGGCAGCTAAAGTAGCACAGGAGATAGAATGCCAGGGATAGAGTCAGGAAGACTCATCTTCCTCAATACAAATCTGCCCTCAGACACTTATTAACCTTGTGACTCTGGCAAGTTACCTTGCCCTCTTTGCCTCAACTTCTTCATTTATAAAATGAGTTGTAAAAGGAAATGACAAATCACTGTGGTATAGGGTACAAGAAGAGTCATACATGACTGAAATAATTGAACACACCAAGAAAAGCATACATACTAAAATATTTTGACTAGTTTCAAGAGTACATTAAAAGTAAATAAAAATTAGAAAGAGAAAGACATGCATGGGATTAAAACAACAAAAACACCAGCAAATGACTACAGAGGGATCTTTTAAAAATTGCTAAAATACCAAGAAGATAAAGATGAAAGTGGAATTTAAATAGAAGTGATAGTAGAGGAAAACTGAAACACCTAAATCCCTCAACTCATCCCCAAAGTGAAACAATGTTTTGGAGTTTGGGTTTAGATTTCTTGTGTTGTTTTCTTTGTGTATAGTGTTTTTGTTGTTGTTTTGGTGAGACTAACTACAGAATAAGAGAGGGCATAAAGGGGAAAGGAGAGGGAGAGAGAATGAGTCAAGTCAATAGTAAAACAAACAAAAAAGGAACATAGCTCCTATAGTCTCTCAGAAAGAAATAGGGACAATAGAGAGAGGAGCAGAGGTCAAATTTCTTTCAGACACTTACTAGTTGTGTGTCTCTGTTTATGTCAGTTAATCTCTGTTTACCTCATTTTCCTCATCTGTAAAATGAAGCTGATGACAATAACATCTCTCCACTAGGATTCTTGTGAGAATCGAAGGATATAATAATTGTAAGGCACTTGGCACATAGTAATACATATGTATTTATTATTATTATTATTATTATTTCCTAGGTCTGTCTTATGGAGCCAAGAAAATAATTTCAAATTCGGCTTTTCTAAGACAGGACTTTATCTATTTGAAGTCAGCAATCATGACCCTCCTGCCTCCCCCATGTGTTTTTTTATTCCTTTGGTTAAATAATCAGCTTGTCAATTTACTTCCTAAATTTTATTGGCCAAAATTGGACATGATATTTCAGATGTGACTTGACTAAGGCAGAGTACAGTACAAATGACAATTCCCTCAAAGTGGACCCTGTAACTCAATTCAGCCCAAGGTCACATTAGTTTTTCAGTTGCCTTTTCATACTGAGGAGTAACCTTGAGTTTGCTTTGTAGTAAAATCCAAGATTGGTTTGTTTGTTTATTTGTTTGTTTTTGTCATTAACCATTGTTGAAATATTTGAACAGAGGAAGATGAGCCTTCCTGACTCCAGGTTTAGCATTGTACCCACTGTGCTACTTAGCTGCCCCATTTTTCGTTGTAGTTGCATTTATTTATCTTTGTGATTTTGTTGATGGTTCTAAAGTACTTGAAAATTGGAAAACCTGATCACATCACATTCCAAACAAAGTTTGTTTGGAAAACTTTGGCTTTCCCATACCTCCCCTCTTCTAAAAAATGAATGAAGGGGGTGGCTAGGTGGTGCAATTAATAGAGCACTGGCTCAAGAGGACCTGAGTTCAAATCAGCCCCAGACACATAACACTTAGTAGTCATGTGACCTTGAGCAAGTCACTTAACCCCAATTGCCCTGCCTTCTGCCCTCCAGAAAGCAAAAAAACAAAAAACAACAACAATAACAAAAAACAGGGAGTGAAGCTGCTGAATTGGACGAATGCTGCAACAATGCTTTTGGCGTATATGGGTATCAGGGAAGACTAGTTCTTTTGGTGTGAATGTTTTGGGGCCCTTTTCAGGTCTGCTTTCTACCTTTAGTATCCACCTGTCATCCAACTCTCACCTGTGTCTCCAAGAAGCTATATATATATATATATATATATATATATATATATATATATATATATATATATATATATAGCATGTCCAGTGAAAATACCCTGGTAAAACATTTTAACAGATAGGTTAAACCAAGTTGAGGGTAATAAAGAGGCCTCAAGTCCATCAGTGAGTTAGAGGATTTCTATGAAAGGCATGTGAAGACTTATTCAGCAGAAGGGGAAGAAGGGAACAATTTGTTCAAATGGGTCATGAAGGTGGCAAAAGAAAGTGCTATGGGGTCTTTAGAGCTTGGTTAGATGTCAAAGATACCAAGGTCATCTACTGCATCCTGAGCCATCACCAGTCATCTTGACTTTTGTTTTGCTACTGAACTCTGATGACAATGGAAGAGAGAACAATGCTCATAACTTTGCACAGTTCTGCCTTACTTAAATCCCACTTACACATGAGTCAAAAAACCTTGCCCATGCAATTTTAACATTTTTATCTGCCTCAAAGTCCTGCTGCAATGGGCAAATGACAAAGCATCAGGTTCAAATACAATGGGAAGTATAGTCACAATCATGCATATGGGTAGCCCAGGCCATAGGCTTGTCCTTTCACTGGACTGAAGCAGAAGTAGGATTCAGTAGCCTTGTGCGTGTAGTCTTTTTGAAGGAATGAACCACTCACCTCCTGGTATGAGAAAAAGGCTAAAAAAGGTGTCCTAAAAATCGTCTGCTTTACTAAACCTAACTCTGGATTGTGTACCATGTCAGGCAGGGTGTAACAGCAATGCAATATTCACAGCACCCATGGTGGCTATGAATATGCTGGTGTAGTTGTGATTCACAAAATGTAACAGGCTCTCCACATTGAGAACCGAAACAAAGCATTTATTAAAAAATTCAGAAAACTGAGTCCCAAAACCAGAAAGTCAACATCATTCTGGTAAACTTGAAGTTGGTATACATAATCAATGCAGCAAACACTCGCATTTCCAAGACTTCAGAACAAAACAGGGTCCCTCAAGCAAGGATCTTCCCCTCTCACTCCCTCAAGCAAGGATTTTCCTCTCCTCACTCATGGTAACTCCTCAGCCTCTGTGCTGCTCACTCCAAGCAGTTCAGGCTTCCAGCATTTATCATTCCTGGTAGTTCTGGCTAGTTCTCAGAAGTTATCAATTTGGTTCTCAGAGGAAGTTCTGGCTCTCTAGCTTGGGCTTTTCCTTATATATGGTATTAGCTCCTCTCTGTTCTGCCACTCCCTGTTACATCAGCAACTTCTGTGGGATTCACAAGTTCTTGACACAATCATGAACTTGTAACAAGGTGCTAAGTACCTGTTTGCTTGCCAATACAAGGGGCATGGAAGATCTTCAAATCCCATTACCATTACACAGGGATACTACCCTTTCCTCTAAACACAAAAAATAAATGTACAACAACATTAGCAAAGATGATTCTACTGATCATTGAGTTCATTGGTGCATAGAATGTTTACATGCTTATGGATAACATGAAATCCAATAGATCTGAAATACAAACACCTCTTGTCCCAAAAGAAATCAGAAAATATAGCATCAAAATAGCAGCTCTGAGTGAGACAAGACTTGTAAATGAAGGCCAGTTTACTGAAGTCAGAGCTGGATATATGTGTTTGCTCTGTAATGGCTACAGTGATGAGGAGTGCTGAGAAGCTGGTATAGGTTTTTACATCAAAATGAATCTAGTTAAAAAGCTTATATACCTTCCCACAGGAGTGAACAACAGGTTCATCATAATGTAATTGCCACTTGCAGGAAAGTGTCACACCACCATCGTCAGTGCATATAGTACCACCATGAAAAACTCTGATGAGGTCAAAGGAAAGTAAATATGAAAATGTGGGGACCCTCATCATAAATGTTCTGAAAGAGCACAAGCTTGTAAGTTTAGGTGACTTTAATACCAGAGCAGGTGCAGAGAATGAGACATCAAAGGGGACCCTTAAGAGGAATGGAGTAAGAAAGAGCAACAGCAATGGCCATGTACTACTAAAAACTTGTTTGGTTCAAGAATTTAGTATCAACACTGTCTTCAATTTACCTAAACACAACAAAACTTCATAAATGCATTCTCACAGCAAAGATTAACATTCAATAGAATATGTCATTATAAGAACAAGAGAAAAGATGAGAGAGTAACAAAGGTCATATGTGACACAAAATGCTGGACTGATTATAGACTTATCCCCTCCAAGTTAAATATCCTCATTCAACCAAAGTGGTGGCCCCAAATCAAGGTGACTATAAGAAGATTTAATATCAATAGATTAGAGTGCTTCTCCAAGAATGAGCAGTTTATTGCTAACTTGAAGAGAAAGCTGAGCCAGCACATTGGAAATTGTGGAACAAAAAAGCAGTGGGTAGCTTTCAGACATTTGGTGTACAGCACTGAATTTCCTCATCTGGGCCAAAAAACTCAGAAACATCAAGATTGGTTTGCTGAAAATAATGGGGAAATTAAGAAGCTTCTGAATGAAAAATGATAATTCTACAGGGTTTAATAGCAGGGTAGTTCTTCTTTCTCTAAGAAGGCAACATTTAACACAATCAGAAATAAAGTACAAATGAGGCTTAGAGAGATGCAAGAATCTTGACTGTAAAAAGGAAGATGAAATTCAGATTTTCCACTTATAGTAACAATCTAAAGTGCTTTTATGATGCCCTGAAGGCTATTTATGAGCCTATGACCTATGGTGCTTCTCAACCTCTCAGTAGTGGTGGGATAGTCACATGGATTAGTGGTAAGGACATGACCCTGGAGAGATAAGCTGAACACTTCCATAGTGTTCTCAACTGACCATAAGCAAACAATTCTCAAGTCATTGACTTTATACCTCAGATTGAAGTCAGTTCTTTTCTAGCTGAAATTCCATTTGAAGAAGAGGTTTTGAATGCCATTAAGCTCTTTTTGTGTGGCAAAATGCCTGATACTGATTCTCAGATTTACAAGGCTAGGGATTCACTGCTCATACAAAAGCTGATAAAAATCTTCTAGGTTATATTAAGAGAAGAGTTTATCTCACAAAAGTTAAAGGATACCTCTACTGGCCATCTCTATAAAGGAAAAGAAAATAACTTGTCCTATGATAATCACAGGGCAATCTCTCTCTTAGTCATTGCAGGCAAGAGCCTTATCAGAGTCCTCCTTAATTGGCTGATCCTTCACCTGGAAGATGGTCCTCTACCAGAGATCCAGTATGGCTTCAGAAAGGACTGAGGAATGGCCGATATGGTGTTTATTGCCTTACAACGGCAGGAGAACTGCCAGGAGCAGAGCAGAAGTCTGAACACAACATTTCTTGATCTAACTAAGGCCTTTGAGACTATTAGTCTTGAGGGTTTTTGGAAGATCATGGAAAAATTTGGTTGTCTGGATGCCATCTTCATGACGTATGCTTGTATGGGTTCTGGATAATGGACAATGCTCTGGTGCTTTCCCAGTCATCAGTGGTTTGAAGCAGCCCTATCCTCCACCAGCTAGCACCACACCATCCTTATATGGAACCATTAGTTATAGCAAGTGGAGAAATTTTAAAGACTGTGGACAAATTCATTTACCTTGGCAATATACTTTCCAGGGAGGTACACAGATGATGAGGTTTATGCATTCATTGATAGAACTAACTCAATGTTTGGAAGACTCCAAAAGAAAGTTTGGGAGACAAGAGATACTAGGATGCTTAGCAAACTGAAGTTCTACAGAGCTGTTGTGCTGACCTCATTGTTTTAAGCCTATGTTCTAAGTCTATTGCAGGAAACTGAGTCACTTCCATTCAAATTGTTTTAGGAAAATTCTGAAGATCACCTAGCAAAATACAGTACTAGACATTGAAGTCCTTTCTCAAGTTGAACTGCCAAACATTCAAACTCTAATGCAGATGTGTGGGATAAAAGAGTTTGGAGTCTGAATCTGAGATCAGAAAAGGTCTTTATTCCTTCTCATGAGAAAAGACCCCCTGCCCCTGATGCTCAAATGGCATCTGCCAGGGAGAGAGCAACAGGTAGAAGCAAGCCTATGGTTATATAACCTTATAATGCAGAAACCCAACCCCCCAACTGACCTTCACTCTCATTGGTAGGAAAGCCGGCCCACAACCTAAGTGTGAGTATCTATCTTGGAGACAAAGGACACAGAAAGATGTGGGTGTCCAGTGCAAGGCCAGGAAAGCAGTTTTATCCTTATTTGGCATATCTTATGCTGAGGTGGCACTGGGGAGGAGCTCCATTGCTCTAAGTACCAGATTCCTGTCAGGTCAGGTGACCTCTAAACTTAGACCTAGTGGATGCTGAAGCCACTCTAGATTTGATTTTTTGGAATGGGAAAAATTCCCTGTAAATTATCCCTAACGCAGAGAATGCAACTCTGGTGGGCTGGCCTCATTGTTCAAATTATAAGCATATGTGTGCCTAAAAGATTATTTTATGAAAATCTTACATAAAGCAAGTGCTCACAGGTCAGAAGAAGTGATATAAGCACACTCTGAAGAACATTATAGTTGATTGTAGGACAAGAGAGATACTGACCTAGCACCCTCACCCCCCCTTCCCCCTCCACCATGGCATTCCGTCATCAAAGAAGACTCTGTGCTCTATGAATAAAGCAAAATTGCCGTAGCTCAAAGAAATGTGAGATGCTCAAATTTAGAGACCTCTCCACTCCAAATGTACATATGGACTATTTGTGCCTGACCTGTGGTAGAAATTTCTGAGGCCATATTGGTCAGTCATATTGGACTACCTGTATTAGCTGCAGTCTGATAATGTACCTTCATCCCAACACAGTGATATAATTTTGCTCTACTTTGAACACAAAAGACAACAACGACCAATGTTTCTTCAGGCTCACTAGACTTCACTCTCCAAATGTGTGGTTCTAGAAGAAGCATAAATGATTTTAAGATCGTTCTTGTACAATTACTCTGGATATTCTTTTTTTTAGATTCTACAAATACATTTTTATTAAACATACATGACATTAGTCATGATGTGACTAGTATTAGAACCAATGGGAAGAACCACAAGAAAAGAAGAAACAAAACAAAAAAGAAAAAAAAAGATAGCAAACAGTATGTTTTCCGACTCCATAGTTCTTTCTCTGGATATGGTTAGCATTTTCTATCATAAGTCTTTTGGAACTGTCTTAGATCCTTGTATTGCCAAGAAGAGCCAAGTCCATGAATGTTAGTCATAGGATGTCACTTTAATTCAATTAGCGTCAGTTTCCCCCTCTGTACAAGGTCATTCTTGGCCTATTGGTGATCTTTGAGAGACTTTTCTGCTTATACATTCTATGAGATACTATAAATGGATAATTCATATTGCATTACTGAAGTATCCTTGTGGACATTTTTGATCTGTTCTAATTGCCACTGAAATGAATGATATCAGCAAAAGAGCTTTAGTCAGAAATGAAGAGACCTGAGTTTAAATCCTGTTTTCCGCTGGTCTTGTTTAAGTCACTTTTTCTCTGCGCTTCAATTTTTCTTCTATTAAATGAAGAGTTTGAATTAATCATTAATTTTCTTGCTTCGATCTTAGGAATCATGTAGTCCAAACCCATTATTTATTTTTGACCTCCAAGATTCATTTTAAAACTGAAATTATCTGATACATATTATGGGGGCAGCATGCTTGGAAGGGAAAGACTGGATTTATAATGAGAAGACCTGGGTTCAGATACTGACTGTTACTTAGTACCATCTGGGTGATCTTTGGGAAGTTATTGGACTTCAGTTCCCTCTCTTGTAAAAACAGGGAATTAGACTAGATGACTCCTAAAATTCCTTTTCTCTCTGAATCTTCATTCTATGATCAATAAGGACTGTGTGTTTGGTTGTCTGGTTTGGGGGAATTGGGGCAGGATTGCTAAAGAGTGTTGGTAGGGTGATTTATCTTAAATCTTTTTCTTTCCAACTCCTAGCATCTGGCTCACTCTAGTACCTGGCTCCATCCTAATGATGAGTGTTCTCTGTCCCTCTTTTCCAGCACTGGTTGCACTCTTCCTCATTCTCGCCAATTTCCTGATTGAGGTGGTATAGTTTGGAATGCTCCTTGATCCTCATTGCTACTTCCATACCTAACCTGGATCATTATTACTCAGTCTCCTCTTTCCTTTGAGATTCCTTCAATCTATATATAGCAGTGTAGTGGCAAGTACCCCAATATCCCCAGGGTGACTGCCAACACAGGTTGTTAGATCTGCTTTTCAAAAGGAAAGCAACTCAAAATCAGTTAACAGGCACACTTTAATAATACAAACATATACCATTTACCTAGTTCAGGGGGAAAAGGTCAGCACCCCGAACTTCAGAGTTACAGCACTTACAGATCAAATAGACAGGCTTCCAAACTGTCCAACCATTATATCAATACCAAATCACAGTTACCAGAGAGGGAAGCATCAACATCTGGGTTTTCAACCCGGGGGGCTCTCAACAACGGCTTCCCAGAGTCTCATCTGGTCAAATCACACAACACTTTTCAAAGTGAGCCCCAAAACAAAGCCTCTCCTCAGGGCTTCTATAGCCTTCTCCTGGCTCAGAGAATGTAACAACTTCCTAGACCCACTGCCCAATCACAAAGTATCAAGGTGTGGGCTTTCCTGAAAAACAAGCCTCCCACCACAGGCTCCAGGTGCACTTAAGCTAGGGGCAGGGAAGATCTTTAAATTTGCATTTCCATTACATTCAGCCCCAAGATCTTTCATGCCCATAGCATACACAATTTACATTTGAATTAGCACTAAAACATCTCTTAAGGTCACATTTTCCAGGTACATAAGAAAATCACAATATAATCTCAAAGTACAATAGTCCAAGTCTTCCACTCATGGGGCAAATGTTAACTCAGTCACTTATCAGTAAAATCAAAAAATAGTCACTCTTAAGTTAACTCAATCAGTTACATCAGTTTTCAAAGTACAAGTCTTCCACTCAAAGTACAAAGGCAAAGTCTTGATTAACTCAATTAGTCTCTTATCTGTAACAATATCTCAAAGTACAATTAGTCACTTATTCAGTAAAGTCTTACTAAGTATGCCCATAGCATAGACAATTTACATTTCAATTAGCACTAACCATCTCTTAAGTCATATTTTCAAGGTACATCTAAAGTTACCAAAGTGGCCACTGGGCCTTAAACACAAAATACAAAGCAGTTTCACATCAATTCACAAAATACAAAGCACTATCACATAAAGTTCTCCTGGTAGGAGGGGGGTGTCCTTCCCATAACACTGCTCCAGGCCCTGCTTTCAAGTCCAGAGACGGGGCTGAGCAACAAAACCAAAGTGGGGTCCTTGGGGTCCATGGCACTTCACCCCACCCACCAGTCACAAATCCATCCTCCCCCTGGGTCCCAAACTGTGGGATGCGGCAAGGAAACACATTCAGTGCCCCTGCTTTGCCACACACTCCTTATCTTGTCCTGTGGCTGAACTCCAAACTCCTGGGTTCGTTCTCCTCCAGCAGAAGGCAGAAGCTCCAGGCTTCTCCACAGGTCTCCATGCAGGCAGCTCACCATTCCTGCTCTCAGCTCAGTGAAGTCAGCATGCAGGCTATTCTCTCCTGCTCCATGGCTCCACAGAATCACAGCTACCACAACTGGGAAACAAACAATTATCCCAGCCCCCATACTTTCCTTTTACTCAGCAGATCCCATCCCTCATTGCCATTTTGTAGCAGCAAGCACCCCAACATCCCCAGGGTGACTGCCAACACAGGCTCCCAGATCCGCCCTTCAAAAGGAAAGCAACTCAAAATGGGCTAACAAGCCTACCCCAATCAAACAAACATATTACCTAGTTCAGGGGAAAAAGGTCAACACCCCAAACTTCAGAGTTACAGAACCTACAGATCAAAGAGACAGGCTTCCAAATTGTCCCAACATTACATACATCAATACCAAATCACAGTTACCAGAGAGGGAAGCATCAACATCTGGGTTTTCAAAGCCAGGGGGCTCTCAACAACAGCTTCCCAGAGTCTCATCTGGTCAAATCACACAACACTTCTCAAAGGGACCCCCAAAGCAAAGCCTCTCCTCAGGGCTTCTATAGCCTTCTCCTGGCTCAGAGATTGTAACAACTTCCTAGACCCACTGCCCAATCACAAAGTATCAAGGTGTGGGCTTTCCTGAAAAAGCAAGCCTCCCACCACAGGCTCCAGGTGCACTTAAGCTAGGGGCAGGGAAGATCTTTAAATTTGCATTTCCATTACAAGCAGTCAATCAAAATTGTGGTGCTTTTTACTCGACCTCCAGGACACTCTTCTTTTTTTCCAGATTGATTAAATTGATTGAAGAGAAAAGTATCAAATGTTGGATGAGGTGTGAAGCAAGGATGCCCATTGTCATCAATAATATTCAATACTGTACTGGAAATCTCACTTTGTCCTAGGCATCTATGTGTTGATAATTCTGGAAACACCACAACTGCTGGTGTTCTGGGGTCCCTCCAGCCTGCTGCTGGTCCAGCTGCCCTGGAGCTAAAACATCCAACTCATGGGGACCTGGGCTCAGCTCCCAAAGCGCTGTGCTGGCTGCTCTCTGCTGGGCTGCTGGGCTGTCCTCAGTGGGAGATTAGTTTCTCTGTGTCGTTTTGTGGGTTCTGGAGCTCTAGAGGTCATTCAGAGTCCCCCTTTTACATACTCTTAAAGTAGTGTGTGCTGGAGCTCCTCAGAAGTGCTGTTTCTACTCTGCCATCTTGACTCTGCCCCTACTCTGGATATTCTTACCACTTCTTCTTGATCACTTCTATTTTCATCAAGTCTGTAAGATTTTTGTCTTTTATTCATTCCCATTTCTGTATGAAATGTTCCCTTGATACCTCCAAATTTTTAAAAGAGATCTCTTATCTCTTCCATTGTATTGTTTCCTTCTAGTTCTGTGCATTTCTTATATAGATGAACCTTCTTATTTCTCCTTGCTATTCTCTGGAATTTTGTATCATTAGATATATCTTTCCCATTCTCCTTTACCTTTCAGTTTTCTTCTTTCCTTTTCTATTTGTAAAGTTTCATAAGACTATTATTTTTCATTCTTGCTCCTCTTTTACTGTGAGAAATTTTTTGTTGCTGACTCTTATAAAATATTGTGAACCTCTGTGCATAGTTCTTCAGGCACTTTGTCTGACAGATCTAATCCCTTAAACCTTTTCATTATGACTACCATATACTGAAAAGGGATGTTATATAGATCATGCTTATATAGTCAGGTGGTTTTCCCTACTTCCTTTAACTTAAGTCTAAATTTTGCTATAGGAAGCTCATGATCTGAGTCTGTCAGCTCCAGGTCTTATTCTAACTGCTCTATAGAGCTTGTCCATCTTTGGCTGCATTATATATAGTTAATCTTGTTTCAGTATTTTCAGGATTGACCATCTGGTGATATCCATAAGTAGTGTCACTTTGGGGGCTCTTGAAAAAGAGTGTTTGCTATAACCATCAAGGGTACATCTAGGTGATACAGTGGATAGAGTGATGGGCCTTGAGTCAGGAAGACCTGAGTTTAAATCTAGCCTCAGACACTTACTAGCTGTATGATGCTGGGCAAGTCACTTAATCCTGTTTGCTTTAGTTTCCTCATCTATAAAGTGATCTTGAGGAGGAAATGGTGAACTACTACAGTATATTTGCCAGTAAAATATCAAAAGAGGTCCTGAAGTGTCATATATGACTAAATGACTAAACAACAACAGTGACCAACAAGTTATCTTGATAAAACTATATTAGTCTCTGTCCAGCTTCATTTTGTACTCCATTGCCAAATCTTTCCCATTTTCCAATTATCTTTTGATTGGTTACTTTAGCAATCCAATCCTCGATAATGAATATGATTTTAAAATATTTCTAGAATGTTTTGTAGGTCTTCATAGACCTGAACAACTTTGGCCTCTTCAGCATCAGTATTAGGAGCATAGAATTGTATTACCATGTGTTGAATAGTTTGCTTTGGATTTGCACATAAATCATGCTGTCATTTTTGATACTGTACTCCTGTATTGATTTTCTCACCTTATTGACTATAAGAGCTACTCCATTTCTTTTAAAGGATTCTTGCCCACCGTAGTAGATTAATGATCACCTGAATTCATTTGCTCATTTCTATTCATATAAGCTCATTGACACCCAAGATGTCAGTCTTTGATCTTTCCATCTCCTCTTTGACCACATCTAGCTTACCTGGGTTCATATCTCTTACATTCCAGGTTCTTATACAATATTGATAAAAATTTCTTTTAGTACCTGATATATCCATGGATGAGTGTCCTTTTGTTTTTGGCCTAGTTGCTTCATCCTTTATAGAGCTATTTATTGTTACCCATCATTCTTCCCCAATATCCTATTGGGTATCTTCCAACCTGAAAGAAAACATCTTTCAATATCATATCTTTTAACATTTTAATAATATCCATGAGGTTTTCTTAGCAAAGACGTTGGAGTAGTTTGTAATTTGCTTCTCCAGTGCATCAACTTTTTTTGGAGCTCTCCACTATGATTAAGGTAGTCATCTAGGAGGGGATTTGTATATAGTAGGTACTTAAATGATATTAAGAGTAGAAATCTGGTCTCAGAATTAAGAAGGCCTGAACTCATTTTCCTCCTCTCTTATATCTCCCCGTACATTTTGTATGATTTGAGAGAAGACATTTACTCTTTTGATTCAGCCAAGAATTTCCCTAAGACAAAGTGACAGATTAATTGATGAAAGGTAGTTTCGTAACTGGTAGTTACATTAATATCAAAGGTAAAAATAAAAGCAAATATCTAAACAGAAAGGTGTTAAACAAATTGTTTGCTGTGTGAACATGTCAGGAAAGTAAATTATTTTTAGTTATTTTGATTATGAGATAGATATTTTAAATATCAATATTGTAGAAATTTTGGAAAATGTGTTGTACTAATACATCAGTATTTTAAAATTCCTAGTTTTATAATATATGGACATAAGTATATAAAAAAGTGAGAGGCAGAATCAGTTCATTGAATATATGAAAATCATTAAAAATACATAGTATATAAGAAAAACACACATAGCACTTTTACCTACTTGAATAGCTGAGATTTTAATTAATTATGAATAGTATCATACCCTATGTTTCCTTATGGAACAATTTTTAAAAATGTGTATAAATATGACTTGTAGTCATTCCTCATTAGACAATCATTTCAGTTATGCAAGTAAAAGAATAATGCTGACAAAATTCATATTATAAAATAAATAGATAAAATATAGCTTGACTATGCTTTATTTGCATAATGATAAATAATATGGAGGTCTTTCTAACTTTAGAGTAATTCTGAGTGAACTGTAAGATGTGGAGAATTCAGGCAATGATACCTGTAATTATAATTTTTAATATGTAAATTATTCTTTATGGGCTTGATTTTTCGGGAGTAATTTTATTTATTTGGTCTGAAAGACCACATATT
Organism: Gymnobelideus leadbeateri; assembly: GCA_011680675.1. Taxonomy (NCBI): domain Eukaryota; kingdom Metazoa; phylum Chordata; class Mammalia; order Diprotodontia; family Petauridae; genus Gymnobelideus; species Gymnobelideus leadbeateri. Next base: position 343,522 of record WOXC01003578.1, read on the forward strand.
TATACTTTTGTTTGTTGTTTTAGGCTTGTTCTGAATGTTAGTAAAATGAAAGTTTTGGCAACTGAAGACCATCTAAACACTAAAAAAAAAAAATTGAAAAACCTAAAAACAAAATTAAACAAAGGTTTTTGTAGTTGTCATTTTACTGTTGTTCTGTTCCTTATTTTTTTGGTGGGGTTAACACTTTATATTTCAATCCTGTCCTTCCATCTACATAGGTACATATACACATGTATAAAATGTATACACATGTATACATACATATATACATTTGTAAAATGTATTGTAATGGAAATGCAAATTTAAAGATCTTCCCTGCCCCTAGCTTAAGTGCACCTGGAGCCTGGGGTGGGAGGCTTGTTTTTCAGGAAAGCCCACACCTTGTTACTTTGTGATTGGGCAGTGGGTCCAGAAGGTTGTTACATTCTCTGAGCCAGGAGAAGGCTATAGAAACCCTTAGGAGAGGCTTTGCTTTGGGGCTCACTTTGAGAAGTGTTGTGTGATTTGACCAGATGAGACTCTGGGAAGCCATTGTTGAGAGCCCCCCGGCTTTGAAAACCCAGATGTTGATGCTTCCCTCTCTGGTAACTGTGATTTGGTATTGATATAATGGTTGGACAGTTTGGAAGCCTGTCTGTTTGATCTGTAAGTTCTGTAACTCTGAAGTTCGGGTGCTGACCTTTTTCCCCTGAACTAGGTAATGTGTGTTTGTTTGATTAAAGTAAGCTTGTTAACCCATTTTGAGTTGCTTTCCTTTTGAAAAGCAGATCTAAGAACCTGTATTGGCAGCCACCCTGGGGATATTGGGGTGCTTGCTACAAAATGGCGACGAGGATGGGATCTGCTGAGTAAAAGGAAAGTATGGGGGCTGGGATAATTGTTTGTTTCCCAGTTGTGGTAGCTGTGATTCTGTGGAGCCATGGAGCAGGAGAGAATAGCCTGCATGCTGACTTCACTGAGCTGAGAGCAGGAATGGTGAGCTGCCTGCATGGAGACCTGTGGAGAAGCCTGGAGCTGCTGCCTTCTGCTGGAGGAGAAGGAACCCAGGAGTTTGGAGTTCAGCCACAGGACAAGATAAGGACTGTGTGGCAAAGCAGGGGCACTGAATGTGTTTCCTTGCCGCATCCCACAGTTTGGGACCCAGGGGGGATGGACTTGTGACTGATGGGTGGGGTGAAGTGCCATGGACCCCAAGGACCCCACCTTTGGTTTTGTTGCCCAGCTCCCTCTCTGGACTTGGAAGCAGGGGCTGGAGCAGTTGAAGTAGTAAGCCTTGACATTTCACTGGCTTACGAGGGGCCCATCTTTGTATCCTGAATTCCTGGAACCCAGTGTGCCCCCAGCACCTGCATGATATCTTGCCTGACTGAAGTAGTAAGCCTTGACATTTCACCCCTTACAAGGGGCCCATCTTTGCACCCTGAATTCCTGGAACTCAAGAATCCTCCCCTCGGCTTGATCAGTCATGAACAGCCTGCCCCAGCCCACATCCTGCACTTGAATGATATCTGCCTGACCAGTCTGCCCCATTACTGTTACTCCTGATAAGATGATGGCTTTTGGACTATTTAAACTGTGTGTCTACTGGGGTTCGGGGCAGCTCCTTGGGACTCTATCCGTAGGACTGCCACTGGCCAGCTAATAAATGCTTCCTGAATTCGATTACTGATGATCTTGGCCTGTTGATTCTGTCCGAGTGTCCATATCACAGTGTTGTGGGAAGGACACCCCCCTCCTCCCAGGAGAACTTTATGTGATAATGCTTTGTATTTTGTGAATTGATGTGAAAATGCAATGTACTTTGTTTAAGACCCAGTGGCCACTTTGGTAACTTTAGATGTACCTTGAAAATATGACTTAAGAGATGGTTAGTGCTAATTGAAATGTAAATTGTCTATGCTATGGGCATACTTAGTAAGACTTTACTGAATAAGTGACTAATTGTACTTTGAGATATTGTTACAGATAAGAGACTAATTGAGCTAATCAAGACTTTGCCCCATGAGTGGAAGACTTGTACTTTGAAAACTGATGTAACTGATTGAGTTAACTTAAGAGTGACTATTTTTTGATTTTACTGATAAGTGGACTGAGTTAACATTTGCCCCATGAGTGGAAGACTTGGACTATTGTATTTTGAGATTATATTGTGATTTTCTTATGTACCTGGAAAATGTGACCTAAGAGATGTTTAGTGCTAATTCAAATGTAAATTGTGTATGCTATGGGCATGAAAGATCTTGGGGCTGAATGTAATGGAAATGCAAATTTAAAGATCTTCCCTGCCCCTAGCTTAAGTGCACCTGGAGCCTGGGGTGGGAGGCTTGTTTTTCAGGAAAGCCCACACCTTGATACTTTGTGATTGGGCAGTGGGTCAAGGAGGTTGTTACAATCTTTGAGCCAGGAGAAGGCTATATAAACCCTTAGGAGAGGCTTTGCTTTGGGGCTCACTTTGAGAAGTGTTGTGTGATTTGACCAGATGAGACTCTGGGAAGCCGTTGTTGAGAGCCCCCCGGCTTTGAAAACCCAGCTTCCCTCTCTGGTAACTGTGATTTGGTATTGATATAGTGGTAGAACAGTTTGGAAGCCTGTCTGTTTGATCTGTAAGTTCTGTAACTCTGAAGTTCAGGGTGCTGACCTTTTTCCCCTGAACTAGGTAATGTATGTTTGTTTGATTAAAGTAAGTTTGTTAACCCATTTTGAGTTGCTTTCCTTTACAAAAGCAGATCTAAGAACCTATGTTGGCAGCTACCCTGGGGATGTTGGGGTGCTTGCTGCTACACCAGGATGAAGGACATCTGTAACCATCTGTTTGCGCTGAAGAAGTCTGTTTGTCATAAACTTCCTGTTTATGTACATCTGTCTGACAAAGTAACACAATTCAACAGATAGAATGCTTCTATCTGACAAAATAACACAATCAACAGACAGAAGGCCTTTAAAAATTATTTATTTACTTTTGGTTTACAACATTCAGTTCCACAATCCCTTGAGTTTCAAATTTCTCCCCATTCCTCTCCTACCCCCTGTAATGGAAATGCAAATTTAAAGATCTTCCCTGCCCCTAGCTTAAGTGCACCTGGAGCCTGTGATGGGAGGCTTGTTTTTCAGGAAAGCCCATACCTTGATACTTTGTGATTGGGCAGTGGGTCCAGAAGGTTGTTACATTCTCTGAGCCAGGAGAAGGCTATATAAACCCTGAGGAGAGGCTTTGCTTTGGGGCTCACTTTGAGAAGTGTTGTGTGATTTGACCAGATGAGACTCTGGGAAGCCATTGTTGAGAGCCCCCCGGCTTTGAAAACCCAGATGTTGATGCTTCCCTCTCTGGTAACTGTGATTTGGTATTGATGTATGTAATGTTGGGACAGTTTGGAAGCCTGTCTGTTTGATCTGTAAGTTCTGTAACTCTGAAGTTCGGGTGCTGACCTTTTTCCCCTGAACTAGGTAATGTGTGTTTGTTTGATTAAAGTAAGCTTGTTAACCCATTTTGAGTTGCTTTCCTTTTGAAAAGCAGATCTAAGAACCTATATTGGCAGCTACCCTGGGGATATTGGGGTGCTTGCTGCTACATGTATACAAGCACTATATAAGAAATTTGTTGGTATAACTCTTAGGGTTAATCAACTTTACCTACTTTTTGTACTGACACGCAAAAAATTAATTTGAAGAAAAGGAGATATATACTGTTCTAACTTGGAATTTCAGAAGTATAGAGGACTCTCAGTATGAAAATTCTGTTGATGAAGATTGACTCAGTAAACTAGTGTAGAACTCAGGAAGACCTGAGGTCAGATTTGGCCTCAGATGCTTAGGGTTTAACCCTGTGCAAATCATTTAAACTCTATTTGCTTTGGTTTCCTCATAATTAAAATGAGGATAATAACAGAATTTCCTCTTCAGTTTTAAATGAGATAATAAATATAAAGTCCTTATCACAGTTCCTGGAACATAGTAAGCACTATATAAATGTTTGTTATTATTATTATTGTCATTATTGCCTCAGTGTGTGTGTATGTGTGTAAGTATGCACATGCCTATATATACATATATGTACACATATACATGTGTGTCTCTGTGTAAATACATTCATGTGCGTGTGTATGTGTATGTGTGTATAAATTACTCCAAAGCAGAAACAATGAAAGGATTAGAAATTTAATAAACATTGAACCAACATTAATTAAATGTAGTCAACACTTAACCATCAGATTGAAGAGAAATTGACCATTGTTGGATGTCTGTGGAAAAGCAAGTTACAACAGTGCCCTGTGAGTGGAGAGGTGAATTGGTCTATGCATTGTAAGAGTGCCCAAATATTACTAAATTTTACATATTTATATATTTTACATATATGTGTATATGTGTGTATGTATATGTAGCAGTTTTCTTTCTTTTTGTAGTAGGCCCAAACTGGAAACTGTGGGGACAGCCACCTATTGATTGATTTCTTCTAGGGTTTCTCATTAATCTTATGGCCAAGCTCTGTTTTCCTATGAAGCTCTTTTTACTTATTTTAGAGCTATTTTTCCTCTTGAGGTTTCATACCCAGTCTGCATTCCTGATATCATAATTGTTCCTTGTCTTTTTTTATTTGTTTGTTTATTCATTCTTCCAATCTTACTTGCTGCATTGAGACATAAGTTTATATTTTTGTTTGAATCCACATTACTTCTGGTGAGGTACTTCACTGGAGAAGGAAATGATAAACCACTACAGTATCTTTGCCAAGAAAACTTCATGGACAGCACTGAAGTATTATGGTCCATGGGGTCCCAAAGAGTTGACTATGACTGAACAAATGAACAGCAACAACTTCTGGTGATTATTATGGTTTTGTAAAGTCTGTCTTATCTGATTTTATTCTTTTGTGATGTGAGCAACATTATGGCCCAGTTCTGATACAAGAGTCTGCTGTAATAACCTCTCTCTTGGCTTTGTGATGGCACTGTAGCTATTGTGCCTGGGAGCTGAGTCACAGGTTTCCCTCTTCCTGAGTCATTGGAACAACTGAGACTGTTCTTTTCCCAGGCATTGAATTTCAGAGTGACAGAGCCTCTCCCACTTATCTTAGTGAAGCCTTTTCTGACTTCAGAGCAAAATCCTTGTGGCCCTGTGATTCTCTTGAAATCTGACTCCATGATTCTAATATACTTCTATTCCATAATTTCTGCTCTGGTCACTTGACTGTAAGTCAAATTTGTGACTTTGTGCTGGAAAGAAGAACCACAATGATTTCTCCTCATATTTCTGACCACTCTGCTGTCTGGCACTTGTCTGGGATCTTTATTTATTTGTTTGTTGGTGGAGTTGAACTGCTCTTCTTTCTAATTCACCATCTTGTTTGTTCTGAGTGTTGCCTACTGTATTAACAATGCAATATTCACTATGCCTATAGCAATTATAAATAGGCTTATGTGGTTATTAATCACAAAATATATCAGTCTCTCTATATGGGGGATAAAGCCAGAGAATTTATTAAAATACCAAATAACCGAGTCCCAAAACCAGAAAGTCAAAGCCATCAGGGTAGTTATGAAATTGGCACAAGTAGTTAACGTAGTAAACAACCACATTCTTAAGCCTTCAAAACAGAACAGGCTACCTCAGGCAAAGGTACTTCTCTCCCCACTCACAGCAACTGCTCAGTGTCCAGGAAGCGTGCTCACAACAGCTCCGGCCCCCCGCAGTTCTGTTCCCTGGCAGTCCCCAACAAGAGTCCTTAGCAGAAATTGTGGCTGGCTCAAAAAGGAGTTTGTGCCTCCACCTCTATCTTGGCTGCTACTGCTGCTGCTGCTGCTGCCGCTGCCGCACCACCGCCAGTCCCCACCGGAACTCTAACTCTTCTTCCGCTTCCTCTTGCCCCTCCCCTTCCTGCTATGTCAGCAAGTCCAATGGGGCATGGAAGATCTTTAAATCCCATAACCCTTACACCTACCCATTAAGGAATACCTAAACAAAGTGAGTTATATAAATGTAGTAGAATATTATTGTGACATAAGTTTAGGTGGTTAAACTAAGAAGACCATATGAACTGAATCAGAATGAAATGAGCAGAATGGAAGAACAATTTATTTAATAACTACATTATTACAAAATAACTTTAGAAGGTTTTATAACTCTAATCAATGCAATTTTAGAATGAGTTGTGAGGACTGAAGAGGAAACATTTCATCTGCCTCCTCCCAGAGAGGTAATAGATTTAAAATTTTCCTGTGTGTGTGTGTGTGTGTGTGTGTGTGTGTGTGTGTGTGTGTTCTGGATTTTCTTTCTAATTGTTCAATTTGGAGCAGACAGTTGGAAGCAGAGATTATACATGTTAATAAAAATAAACATAAATAATTATGACTATAATGCATTTGAGATAGATTAATTAATTGTTTAATGTGTTCTTCAGTGGAGCTCTAAAAGTTTGTGCAAACACTATAAAGTGATTAATTGTTTTGGTATTATTCGCCCTTAGACCTGGAAGATACAATTGGTCTTATCCAAGAGCAATGGAAATTGACTTAAGGCTAGGAAGAACCATAAGTAGCTTAAATAGTCGCTGAAAAAAATGCCAGATTTTATTTCACTTCTTCTTGACATTATTTGTTTTGGCAGAATTTATTAAATAGAAAATAGTTTTTCATTAAGATATGAACTGCTCCAATATTGTTACTATGCTAGGGTCTATTTTATGTATTTTCAGCATATGAATAACCCATAAATGCTGAACTTTGTGATAATCAAGGAAGGCAATTAATGCCATGGTGTTTTCCTGAAACCTCTTCAGTAATTACCAAATTGTGGTGCTGATCTTTAACTGCCTTGGACTTTTCCCCTTTTGGGGAGGAAACTTTGTTTTTGTTCTTCAGTCAATATATTGTTTCCTTGTGATTATTTTGTAGAACTTAAAAGATTAATAAATAGAAAAAAGAAGTATAAATATAGAATCATAACTGGAAGTTGCTTTTAAGAGAGTTAAGAGAAGATTATGAGAATGAGTGCATGAAAGTCGTGTTATGATCTGTCCAATAATATAAAGAATTTCTTTTCTGTATTTAGGCATTGACTTGTCTCTCTGCTTTACCTTTACATTCCCTTCTTTTTTCTTATTCCTTTTCCTGTTACTATATTTCATTAAAGACTTTTAAAAATTTTATTTGTGTCTGCTTGCTTGGATTGAGCAATTAATGGAAATGTGAGCTCTATGCTCTGTATTTGAATGGAAAATAGCTTTTTTGTTACCTGGGGATAACAAATGAGGGCACCATTTTGACTTGAGGAAAAAGGGCAAAGATATCCAAATACATTTTGCCAGCATGCAAGAAGCATTATAAAGAACTAACTTCTCATTATGAACTTTAAAAAAGAAAAGAAGTAGTGGGAATAAATTAAAGCAGTAGTTAATCCAAGGTGAACATAAGGAATCTTTTACATAATAGTGAAGTCCTTGGTCAACTTGTCAAGGGAACTTATGGAATTCCAGTGACAGAAACTATTCTAAAGATGGATTGCATACAAATGTATTGGGAATGACTCACAAGTAATGAAAACATTTAGAGAAAATTAAAAGTGTGGGAGTACTTGTTCACAAGGGACACATCTGAGTGATTCTGTTCTTCATTATGGTAATTTGGGCAATGCATCAGGGTGCCTTTTATGATTCCTTTTAATTTCATTGTTATATGCCTGCTTAACCCATTTCACATAGGCAGGGTGCTTTAATGTAAAAAAAAAAATTACACTTCTCTGTTTTGAAGAAAGGCATTTTCACATGCCTCAAAACTTAGAAATTAGTTTAGGAGAAATAGGATTAAAGGCTTTAAACTCTTCAAGGAAGTAATCAATGGACCTTGTTACTGAATAGTCAGCTTTATCAACTTAAATTAGGATATTCTCTCTCTCTCTCTCTCTCATACCACACACACACACACACACACACACACACACACACACACACATGCACACGCACATGCACACACACATATGCTATGTATTATGGTATCCATACTATTCATTAATGTAAACATAGCCACCATCTCCTCTCATCTGTAGGAAGGCATTTTTTCAATAAAATCTACCACTTTCAAAATCCCCAGTATCCATTCCTGCCTTTAAATTTTTTTCTTCTTTGTAGTTGTGACCTTGCATAGAGATAATTTCCCTCCAAAATACCATTTCCATCAATAACCTCTGAATTACTGTTCAAAATTGACATGTGATATAGTAGTGTAAGCATAATTCCTTATAATAAGGACAAATTTGTTAGCAAGGAGCTAGGTATAAAAACAAACTAACAAAAACTTGTTTAAATTCCCTTCTCTTGCATTTTCCTCAATCCTTTCTGAGAACATTTTGACTAAAAGATAGCTTCTTAAAATAAACACATTCATATATACTCTGGGCCAGTCCTTTAAGACCAGGCAGGCTCTGTTTTTACCTCATGGTTCTATATCATGCTTGACGGGATATAGGAGTGGGGCTGTTGCCTCCATTTTTCCTTCTTCCATAAGTTTGAGATGACACTGGGTAACACCTCACCTCTATTTAACCACATGGCAGCAGGTAGATTTTTTAAATGAATATTTACTTGAAAGATGTAGCAAGAATATAAGTATATGCATTTCTCCCAACATCTTGAGGGGGCATAATTTCCATTATGATAAATTTGGCTTTGTTGAAGCAGAACTCAATAGGCTGGTTATCTTTGAACTTGAGAAACCAGACTAGCACAATATTTCTAGAATGCTGTTTTATACAATAAGAATAGAAAAACATCTGATAGAGTGCTAAGACTGAACTCAAGACCTGAGTGGAATTCCTTGGAGGTGAGGGCAGACCCAAGATGTCAGAATAAAAGCAAGGACTTCCTTTAATTCTCCCCCCAAACCCTTCAAAATAACTGTATAAATGACTCTAAAAATAAAAAAGCAAAAAAAAAATGACTCTAAACAAGTTCTAGAGCAGCAGAACTCATAAAAAGGAAAATTCTTAGGAACAATATAGTCAAATTTCCAGTTTTCTAGGTCAAGCAGAAAATATTGTAAGCAGTCAAAAAGAAACAAATCAAGCATTGCTGAAATATACTCAGGATAAGACAAGATTCAAAAGCTTCTACATTAAAGGATTAGAGGAATTAGAATATGATATTCTGGAGGTCAAAGGAATTAGGATTAAAACCAAGAATCACCTACCCAACAAAACTGAGATTATTGAGTGAGGGGGAAAATTGATGTTCAATGATGTAGAGGAATTTAACTCATTCTTGAGAAACAAGAGCTAAATAGAAAAATTGACTTTCAAATCCAAGACTCAAGAGAAGAATAAAAATGTAAACAGGAAGGAGACATCATAAAGGACTTATTAAATTTGAACTGTTTACATTCCTACATGGAAAGATGATATCTGTAGTTCATGAGACCTTTCTCATTATTAGGGTAGTGGGAGGGAGTACACACACACACACACACATCTATACCTTCTATTACCCCCTCCCTCTTATCTCCTTCCCCCCTACTTTCTTGGGGGCTAAGATAGATTTTCATACACAATTGAGTATGTATGTTATTCCCTCCTTAAGCCAAATACAAGGAGAGTAACATTCATTTACTCCCTCTTACCTACCCCCTCTTCCCTTCCACTGTAAAAGCTTTTTCTTGCCTATTTTATGTGAGATAATTTACCCAATTCTACCTCTCCCTTTCTCCTTCTGCCAGTACATTCCTCTCTCAGCCCTTAATTTTATTTTTTAGTTATCAACCCTTCATATTCAACTCACCCTGTACCCTAAATTGTTTGCTTCTGATTACCCCCTCTCCCAATCTGCCCTCCCTTCTATTACCCCCCTCTCTTATCCTCTTTCCCCCTACTTTCTTTATTTTTTTCAAAAGGCAGAAATTAAGGTCTTTATTTCAAAATCTGAATTATGGTTGACCCTTTTACCGAGTGCCAATGGTCACCTGCCACACCCATACCAAGTTTTCTATGTATCCAGCAAAAAGAGTCTGGCCATCAGCAGAACAGGCTAAGGAAGTACACTGAGGAGGCTTGGCTTTGCTGCTGGTAATAATCACTTCTTGCTTACGCTCATCCACAATGATTTTGCCCTCTAGGTCCCAGATCTTGATGCTGGGCCCAGTGGCAGCACAGAGCCAGTATCGATTGGGGCTGAAGCAGAGGGCGTTAATTATGTCACCACTATCCAGAGTATAGAGGTGCTTACCCTCATTAAGGTCCCAAAGCATGGCCTGACTATCCTTGCCTCCAGAGGCACAAAGAGAGCCATCATGGAGAAACTGTAACTGTGTTTAGGTAGCCCGTGTGGTCAATGTGGTTTGTCTTCAGTTTGCAGTTGGCCAAGTTCCAGACCTTGACCAGCTTGTCCCAGACACAGGAGACAATGATGGGGTTGCTGCTATTGGGTGAAAAACTGACACAGGACACCCACTCTGAGTGGCTCTCATCCTGCACAGTGTATTTACAGACACCCAGGGTGTTCCACAGCTTGATAGTCTTATCCCGAGAACCAGAGACAATCTGATGGTTGTCTGAAGAGAAGGCTACACTCAGCACATCCTTGGTGTGACCAACAAAGTGCCTGGTGGTAGTGCCAGTTGTAAGATCCCACAGTCTTAGTGTGCCATCCCAGGAGCCTGAAAGTGCAAACTGGCCATCAGAGGAAATGACCACATCCCTAACAAAAAGTGAGTGGCCCCTGAAGGCCTGCTGGGGGATCCCATAGTTTGTCTCATCTCTGGTAAGCTTCCACATGATAATGGTCTTATCTCAGGAGGCTGACAGGATCATGGTGGGGAACTGGGGAGTCATGGCAATCTGGGTCACCCAGCCATTATGGCCTTTAAGGGTGCCCTGAAGTGTCATCTGCTCGGTCATGATGACGAGACTTGGCTGGATCACTCCAGGAGGAAGGATGGATCTAGACTACACTGAGAGACCAGCCGAGCTACCTTCCCGCCAGTCGTTCAGCAAGAAAAGTTTTCCCCCTACTTTCTTGTAGGGTAAGATAGATTTCCATACCCAATGGACTGTGTATGTTATTCCCTCCTTAAGCCATATCCAATGAAATTTAATGTTCCTTCATTCTGTCTCACATCCCACCTCTTCCCCTCAATTGAAAAAGCAAACACTTTTGAGAAGGGACAGGGTAAAAGGATAGAACAGAATAAATGGGAGGGGGATTGGAATAGGATGGAGGGAAATAAAGCCTTTTACAACATGACTATTATGGAAGTGTTTTGAATGACTACTTATGTACAACCTATATTGAATTGTTTGCTGTCTCAATGAGGGGAGGGAGGGAGGGTGGGAGGGAGGGAGGGAGAGAATTTGGAACTCAAAGTTTTAAAAAATGAATGTTAAAAATTGTTTTTACACGCAACTGGGAAATGATACACAGGCAATGGGTTATAGAAATCTATATTACCCTACAGGAAAATAGAAGGGGAAGGAGACAAGAAAATGGGGGATGTGATAAAAGAGATGGCAGATGGGGGAAGGGGTAATCAAAATGTATCCCATCAGCGGGTGGAAGAGGGGAGAGATGTGGTGAAAATTTGGAACTCAAGGGGCAGCTAGGTGGCACATTGAGTAGAGTGCCGGCCCTAGAGTCAGAAGGACCTGAGTTCAGATCCGACCTCAGACACTTAACGCACGCACAAACAAAAACCTAGCCATGTGACCTTGGGCAAGTTACTTAACCCCAATTTCCCTCCAAAAAGAAAAAAAAAAGAAGAAAATTTGGAACTCAAAATCTTGTGGAAGTGAATGTTGAAAACTAAAATAAATTAATAAATAGAAATATGAAGGAAAAAAGAGAAAAAAAACCCCTCAAGATATTAATTCAAATCCAGGCTCAGATATTTACTATCTGTGTGACCTTGGACAAGTAACCTAACTATTGGCTCAGTTTTCTCAACTGTAAAATGGAGATACTTCCCAGACACTTCCCAGAATTATTTGGATTAAATGAAATAATATTTGTAAAGTGCTTAGCACAGTATCTGACATGTAGTAGGTGCTATTTTTAAAATTTTACTTCCTTCCTTCCTTTCTACAATCCTTTCTTTCTCTGTCCTCCCTTTCTCCTTTCCTCCCTCCCTCCCTTCCTTCCTTTTTTCCTTCCTCCTTTCTTGCTTCCTTCCACTATTTCTCCAAACTTCAAAGATGTTCTGAGAATTCTGAAGAGGATATATAGCTGCATTTGATCTGCAAGATCGAATTCAAAATATCACTTCACTAAGTAATCATTTATCAAAATAAATCACTGAGAAAACCAATAGCTGTATTATTTTACTGACATACGATCCATAGCCTTCTCAGTCATTACTCCAAATATGTTTAAGTACATTTGGCTCCAGATACAAATATATGTGTGTGTGTGTGTGTGTGTGTGTGTGTGTGTGTGTGTGTGTGTGTGTGGTCTAGCATTCATTTTAGGACTGAGGCTGTTGGCTTTGCCCAAGATCATTCCTTTATTTGTTTATCTGTTTTGTTTGTTTGTTTATTTATTTACTTAAATTGTGGGGAAAGGGAGGGAGCATCCTGATTATATTGTCTACTCTCAGAAAGCCCCATTAATCAGTAGAGAAGTTGGATTGGAAAATAAATAGAATATACCTTCAGTTTTCTAGTATGTAGAATAATATTCCCTGGTTAATCATAAAGGACATATATGTTATATGTCATTTCTATATTAGCCTTATTATTTGGATTGCCAGTTTTTAAAGAATTAGAATGAAATGAAATGAAATTAAAACTAAAACACAACCTAATTCAATAAAATAAAACAAACAAAAATATTATTCGGTACCAGTGTTTTCTTCCTGATATTTCTAAGCCACTGGTATTTGGTTTAGCTATACTAGCAGAAATTTTCTCATCTAAGTTTACCCAATTCAAAGGCAAAGTCCCATGGTGGTCAGTTATTTTCTGCTGTGAAAATGAATCTTAACCATTTTCAGAACTTAGAACAAAACTGAAGAGCTTCCATTAAGGAAAAACATGTCCTGATTACAGTTAATTACAATGGAAGATTTGTGCAACAAATTCAGATATCAATAAATGAGTTGTGTCAAAAAATCTAAATTATCTATAGATAAGCATAAAGCGTAAGTGCTATAGATGTTGAGAGTATTTATGACTAGAATGGTAAAGGAATCGTTTATACCAAATTGAATATTGAAGGATAAAGTTTTAGATATGTATAGAAGAGGGTGGATGTCAGTTCAGGAAAAAGCAATAAAATGAAGAAAAAGACAATATTGGAAGACAGTTAGTGAATTAATTCAACTGGAGAAAATAATTCCTAGTAACAAGAGATAAAACTGGAAGAATAGCTGGTATAGAGCCTAGAATGCCAGATTAAATTTGTTTTTCTGTAAATCAATGGGAAAAAATATTTATTTTCCCTTATTGAGGCCATGTTCAATAACAATTATAAACAGCAATTAAAAATGAATGGATAACTTGTTTTATATATATATATATATATATATATATATATATATATATAATTAATTAATAAATGAAGGCCAATAAAAAGGCAATTTCAATTGGCATAAAAGACTGAATTGAGGATAGTCAGTATTTATCATTGTAATTAAAAACATTTGTGTTCAATGTTAAGCACTTTATCTTTTCCCCTCATTTTGTAGCATCAGTTTTTTTTGAGGAAAGAAAAACATGAGTAATATAAACATATATATATATATGAAACTAGCTATATAGTTAGATCTATAAACACATCCATACATCCATATATTCATATATTCTTATTACTTTTTTTCTGTATTGCTCCAAATATTTTATATCTTACAAAGGGAATCCCTTTACCTACCATATGAGCATTTACTGCCAATCATGATATGTGTGTATGTGTTTGTATGTTTATATATGTGTGTTCACGAAATTCTTGACATAAAGTACTTAAGAATTGTCTGTAACCCTTAAAAGTTCATGGACAATTAATTTACACATATACAGTTCTAATACCATACTTCTTGATGTGAAATTTTTTTACTAGTCTCTTGTAAGAATAAAATCTCTAGGGATATGGGGACACAAAGTTTAAATAAGCCAAAGTAAAAGACATTATTTCCTTTGACCTTGTGAAAATCCTTTTGTGGTTTGGTAATATTATCTATTATAAAACCAACCACATTTAAGAGAGCAGTAGAAGTCTCCTTGGGACTGCTTTTAGAAAAAGGATTCAATTGTTCCCTCTATATTAATTATCTTCTGAGTTATTTGTCAACTTACAAGTTATTACCATGGACTTTCTGCTGTTTTGCTGAAAGTGGGAAATGTATACTATCTCATTTTATGTGGCCTTCATCTTACATATCATTAGATCTCAAATGAGGTAGGGTTTAAAAATAGATACATTCATCAGGAAAATAAATGTAGAAAAATATCTAGGATGGGATATTCTCTGTTACTCTAATTTTACCAGTATTTTTGGACCAGCTAAATGGAATAATATAATCTTTTGTTCCTATGAATCATATCCCTATTAGTATGAAAATGCAAGATTCCTTCCTCGTCCCTCTATTGGCTTTTGAAGGCATGGCATGGAAATATGACTGCTTATCAGCACCTCTCAGTTAGATGAAGGCATTATTTTCACGTTCGGAAAATAATAGCGGTTTTGCCTCACTGATATAAGGCATATGCTTCACTGCTTTGTGTCCTAATGATGCATCTATTTACAATCAGCACATGTATTGAAACTCACTCCAACCTCTTAGTATTATGAATAGTGGAATTACTATGGTATGTCTATGCTACAGAGACCATGCCCCATGATTGGTGGAGGGAATTTTTTCACACGATAGTTCCTTATACCAAAGAAATCACATGTCCAGTTATTTTCTTAATTATTCTCTCTCTCTCTCTCTCTCTCTCTCTCTCTCTCTCTCTCTCTCTCTCTCTCTCTCTCTCTCTCTCACTCTCTCTCTCTCTCTCTCTCTCTCTCTCACACACACACACACACACACACACACACACACACACACACACACACATTGAGACAAAGATAGGCACAACATCCTATGGTAGGTAGAGGGCAAGTCTTAAATTTAAGAGTATTCTGAGTCCAAGTCCCTTTCTAAGTCACATAACTGTTCACTGCCTGGGTAACTCTATAAGAGTGGGTGTGAGGGAGGCTAGGTGTCGCAGTGAATAGATGAAATGGAAATGCAAATTTAAAGATCTTCCCTGCCCCTAGCTTAAGTGCACCTGGAGCCTGGGGTGGGAGGCTTGTTTTTCAGGAAAGCCCACACCTTGATACTTTGTGATTGGGCAGTGGGTCCAGAAGGTTGTTACATTCTCTGAGCCAGGAGAAGGCTATATAAACCCTGATGAGAGGCTTTGCTTTGGGGCTCACTTTGAGAAGTGTTGTGTGATTTGACCAGATGAGACTCTGGGAAGCCATTGTTGAGAGCCCCCCGGCTTTGAAAACCCAGATGCTGATGCTTCCCTCTCTGGTAACTGTGATTTGGTATTGATATAATGGTTGGACAGTTTGGAAGCCTGTCTATTTGATATGTCTGTATATTCTGAAGTTTGGGGTGCTGACCTTTTCCCCCTGAACTAGGTAATATACATTTGTTTGATTAAAGTAAGCTTGTTAACCCATTTTGAGTTGCTTTCCTTTACAAAAGCAGATCTAAGAACCTATATTGGTAGCTACCCTGGGGATGTTGGGGTGCTTGCTGATACAATAGAATGTCGGCCCTGGAATTAGAAGAACCTGAGTTCAGATCTGGCCTCAGACACTTAATGCATACACAAAAAAAACCTAGCCCTGTGACCTTGGGCAAGTTACTTAACCCCAATTGCCCTCCAAAAGGCAAAAAAAAAAAAAAGAGTGGGTGTGTATGTATATAATTTCTGAGATTTTTGTTTATTTGTTTTTTTGTGGGAAGTGTGTGAAGTAGATAAAATTTTTAATTTGTTCTCTGTTCTGTCACATTCTTCATACTGAAAACCATGCCAAGTTGTAGACCCAGTCCTTGATTTCTCTGTATTCTAATGGTACTATATTGTTTTCCATTTTTTCAATACCATATTGCAAAAAGATATCCGTTTCTGTGCTGTGAATTCACCTTTAATAAAGATCCCTGCCCATTATTTCTCTTCCCCCAAATCAGGCTAGAATGATAACAAAAAGAAATATAATAGGGATAAATATCCATTGATTTACTTAAGTTGAGACAAAATAACAAATATTTCACAATTACGAAATGAAATGGTGTTGAATCTTACCTCAGGATCTTCTGAGCAGTGTAACCCCTATGCAAGTTACTTTTTCTTCTAAGCCTCAGTTTTTTCATGTGAAATGAGGAGGTTGAAATCAATGGCCTACAAGGAAACTTCCAGTTCTTATTCTATGAATCTTTGAGCCTATAAT
The DNA here is from genome assembly GCA_011680675.1 of Gymnobelideus leadbeateri. Taxonomy (NCBI): domain Eukaryota; kingdom Metazoa; phylum Chordata; class Mammalia; order Diprotodontia; family Petauridae; genus Gymnobelideus; species Gymnobelideus leadbeateri. The sequence continues at coordinate 359,933 of WOXC01003578.1, forward strand.
GTGAGCCTATAATATTCATGTAAAAAAGAACTGAAGAGTTTTGCATACTGTATGTATGTATAGTAGTATGACACAGAAGTCAAAGTGTTTAATATTAGGCTGTAAAAATAGAAGTAAATCATGGAGTATTCCTTTTCTATTATACACTTATCTGACCTCTACAGAAAAATTGTGTTCCATTCTCACCATAGAAAAAAGGGAGAGTTAAAGTAAAAGGGATACTTAAGTAAATATCTTCATGTGAATATTATAAGGTTTATTATGTAATAGACAACTTATTTTGTTTGGTTTCAAATGGCAGGACCAAGAACAATGGACAAGTGAAAGTGACAAGATTGTAGGCTTTGGTGCAATTTAAGAAAGAACCATTTAATCCGTCCCCCAAATGGAATAGGTTACCTCGAGGAATAAAAAATTTCTTTTTACTAGAGATCACCAAAACAACATCCAGAAGGCAAAATGAATATAATACTGTACTTGTAATCAAAAAGACCTGAGTTCAAATCCAGCCTTAAATGGATAATATCTGTGTGACCCTTGGAATTTAAACTTTGCCTAAATTTATCTGTAAATTGGAATAATTGTATCACCTAACTTCCAGGATAGTTAGGAGAATAAAATAAAATAATAGTTAAAAAGCTAAAAGACTATATAAATATTATTATTGTTAGTGTTAAAAGGCAGTATGAACACTTGCCAAGGATGCTAGTAAGGGAGATTATTTTATCTTTTGGATAGAATGTGAGCTATACAATCATTGAGTTGCCTTCCAATTCTAACATTCTATGATTCATGGATCAGAACTTTGGGTTGTTACTCTGTGGAATAGAATTACCAATTAAGTTCTTATCATGTCATAGTAAGATCTTTTATGTCCTCATAAAGTAGGGAAAAATATTTATCTAATATATATTCTTTCATGCCTATCTTTCAGGTATCAAAACTTCTATCAGTTCAACTCAACTGGTATTTATTAAGAAGTTCCTCTAAATTTTGTGATAGGAAATAAATTTATATCACTGTGATCTCTGAGTTATTTGGGGAGGTACAAGGAAGTTACTGTATTAAGAAATGTATGTGTATGTGTGTGTACCCATATACACACTTCTGTCTCTATTTTTTTATCTTTTTAATTCTGTTGCAGTTTACAATTGTTAGCAGATAGAGTCTAGACCTCTGATTTCACTGATATAGGGAACACCAATTTGAGGAAGCTCCTTCTATCAGTGTATGTTGGTACCTTCTCTGAAAATTTTCAGTCTTAAACAGTTGCCAGAGTGCTGGCTAATAATCAGTTTCCCTCAGGGTCATATAGGTACTATGTTTCAGTGGCAAAATGTGAACTCAGTTCAGGTCTTCTGGTTCTCAGAACAGTTCCCATCTCTATCAAGAAACTAAAACTTTGTTAATATTTATAATGTGAAAAAGGAAAATGGAATCCTTGGTTTTTGAGAATAATTGCTAAAGAAAATTGTATGTTGGTAGATTGGTTGTTATCCTTAGGATATTCAAGGAGGACCAAAATATCATCACTGTACTGGAATCAAGGTACAGTGGATGATTATACCAGCACAATCTTAGAATACTCTATACCACAGGTCAGACACAAATAATCATAATCATTAGAGAGAACTTTAAGGGGGTGTTATGGTAGAATAGCTCATCCCAAATCCTTCCAATGTATAAAGCTTCGAATTTCAATTAATTCTTCATTTTTCATCGACAACTGCTTAAACTCTCTGATATCTTGTCCCTACCCCAGCTACCTCCGATCCATCCCCTACACCCTTTTCAGCTTCTATTTCTGTATTATCTTCCTCTGTGTGATTGTAAGTTGTAAGGGCATATGTATATACATCTCTCTCTCTCTCTCTCTCTCTCTCTCTCTCTCTCTCTCTCTCTCAGTAGAGTTGTGGATTGATGCAACCCTTTGGAACACAATTTAAAATTATGCAAAATACGATTAAAATATCCATACTCTTGATGAATAGATTAACAAAGAGGGAGGGAGAGAGAGAGAGAGAGAGAGAGAGAGAGAGAGAGAGAGAGAGAGAGAGAGAGAGAGAGAGAATTTCAAAATATATTTATGATAAGATTTTTTAAAAGTACCATTTGGTGGCAACTCCCGAAAATGTAAACATTTAGTCCTTTAGGGGGAAAATAATGATATTTAGTATCAACCACATTTACATGACAGCAGATGATAAAGAAAATAATATCTGTGCCTCCCTTTCTTTATCTCTCTCTTTCAGTGTCATGTATATCTATGAGTCTATGTGCAAATATCTAGGTGGCAGATATAGTCATACAGTATTTGTCCTGAAAGTCAGAAAGTCTCATCTTCCTAAGTAAAAATCTGGCCTAAGATATTTCCTGGCTTTGTATCCCTGGACAAGAAGTTCAACCCTTTTTGCCTCTGTTGCTCATCTGTAAAATGAGCTGGAGAGGAAAATGGCAAACCATTCTAGTTATCTTTTCCAAGAAAACCCCAAACTGGGTCACAAAGAGTGAGCCATGATTGAAATGACTAAACAACAAATGTGTCTATGTTTGTATGTTGTTATATATCTAGTTATGTTTGTATTCATATATCTGCTTAATATTTAGCTATATAAACAAACATAACTATTTTAACATTATATATAAAAGGCAGAATGTAAGTAATGACATAAGTGAAAATTCATAGTTGAAAAGTGTTAAAGTTGTGCTTTATGGCATTTGGAAAAAATAAAGAGACAAGTTTTGTTTTGTTTTTGTTTTGTTTTTTGTTGTTGTTTTTTTTACTCCCATAGTTGAGAGAGATAAAGTTGAAATGCTATGTAGGAAAACTGTAGTTATCATTAAATACCACATTGAGGAATCTAGATTTGTCACTAATTTAAAACAAAAAAGTGAGAAAATGCATTAATAATTAACGTTGATCAAAAAGGATTTTCAAAAAAAATTTGACCCAAATTCAATATTCAATTAATCTTATAATAAAAAGAAATATATAAATGGATGATATGTGCATATGTTTATAAAACACATATGTAGCTATAACACACAAACAAATGCACTTGAGTACATATGCATATATGTATGTATATACATGTATGTGTGTATATATAAGGGCACTCCAAATAATATGCAAGGTTTCCACATGTGACATTTTTCTGGGAAGAAAAGTCTATGGTGTCCTTAGTATTGTGTTTTTTTTTTCTTGTTTTCTCCACAGTTTTTCGGTAATTCATAGCTCTACCACTATCTCACTGGAAACACTATTGTTATAGTCTAAACATTAAAAATCACAAATCAAAGATGTGTAAACTATTGATAACAATGTGAATAAATGTTCCAAATCACTAATAAATAAGAGAAATCTATGTATATGCATCTACATACATATATATGTATGTGTGTATGTCTATATAACACATCAACTACTATGTAGTTTTGCATCAAATCTAACAACAAACTCTTAAATAATGTGGAAAGATGAATACACTGCTGTACTTAGTAGAGCTGTGGATTGATCCAACCCTTTGGAACATAATGTAGAACTATACAAAAAATGATTAAAATATCCATACTCTTAATGATTCCATTAACAACACATAGTCCTATAAAGCCAGTGACAAAAATAAATGTCTCACAAACACCAAAATATTTATATCAACATTTTTGTAATACCCTCACAGGGCAGAGGGTTGAAGTAGATGCCCAGTTATTGAAGAATACGTAAATGATTTGTAGCACATGAATTTTATCTGAATTAATGAATATGATGGATATGGAAAAACATGGGCAGGGAAATATGAATTGATGTTAAGTGAAGTAAACAGAACCAGCAAAATAATACTCTCAATGACTGCAAAAAATGAAAATAGAAAACAATGACAAAACAATTGAAACTGAATGATGCAAAATTATCATAAACAAGCTTAAAGAGGAGATATAAGAAAGTATTTCTCCCCATCCCCTTTTTTGGCAGAGTTGGGAAGTACGGTGTAGAATATTGCACATAATGTCAAACTTTATTGATGGGTTGGTTAATTTTCCTGAACTTATTTTTTTCATTGTTTTAAGGGGTGGCTCTCTTGGATCTAACTTGGGGGAAGATATATTGAAAATGTCAGTCCTGTAAAACATGATCTATTTTAATTAATAAGATTGGATCACTTAGATCTCATATTGCAATCAAAAGGAAAACAGGTCAATTTGTAAACACTGAATAATTCCAGCAGTTTCTAACACTCTAATTATGAAAATGCAGAAATTTTCAATCACTGACCCCTATGACAAAAACCAATCCTTCAATTCCCTCCCCTGTGGTTTTTGAGCTGCATATGAAATCTTTAACCTAATCAATTAACTGCTTAAAAATATGACATTTTCACAAATCCCAAGAGTATGGAATGATATCAATCACTGGTGGCAAGATATTTTATCAGTCCTCATGACAGGGTGGCAGTTGAAGGGTTTAGGTTCCTGTAGAAGTATTAATCCTTCTAGGTATGGCTACCAGGAAAACATGACTTACTCCAAGATCTTAGCAAAATTAACTTACTTGTGTCTCCCTTCTTCCCCAGTTTGAGCATTTCTGAGATAGAAGGGGAAAAATCTTTAACTTGGAATCTTTCTTATCTTGTTAATAATATTTTATCTCTCTCACCTCCCAATGATATGTTAAAACAATTCTTTTTTTGTTTTGTTTTGTATTTCAAATTATATTCCTTTTCTCCTCCCCCTCCCTGAGATGGCAAGCTATCTGATTGGTCATTCTATACAAAAAGACTCAAAAAATGAAAGAAAGTGAAAATAGTATGCTTCACTTTTCATTCAGACTATTATTTCTTTCTCTGGAGGCAGATAGCTTGTTTCATCATTAATGGTATTGTTGAGAATATCTAAGTCTTTCAGAGTTCTTCATCATAAAATATTGCTGTTACTATATACAGTATTTTGGTTCTGTTTACTTAACTTTGCATCAATTCGTGGAAGTCTCTCTGGGTTTTCTGAAACCATCCTGCTTTCCATTTCTAATAGCACAACAATATTTCATCACAATCATATACCATAACTTGTTCAACCATTCCTCAAATGATGGCCATCCCAGCAATTTCCAATTCTTAGCCACAACAAAGAGTTTCTATAAATATTTCTATAAATATTTGTACAATTAAGACCTTTTCCTCTTTAAAACACCATTTTAAAAAGGAAAATTTCCCTAAGTACAAAACCACCTAGCAGTGGTATTGCTGGATCAAAGGGTATGCACACTAAAATTGCCCTTTGGTCATAGTTCCAAATTAGTCTCCAGTATGGTTGTATCAGTTCACAACTCCACCAGCAGTACATTAGTGTACCATTTCTCCCATTCCCTCCATCATTTTCCTTTTTTTGTCATATAAGCAAATTTAATAGGTATGAAGTGGTACCACAGAATTGTTTTAATTTGCATTGCTGTAATCAATATTGATTTGGAGCATTTTTCATATGACTAAAGAAAGCTTTGATTTCTTTATCTGAAAACTTCACACTCATATCATTTGGCCATTTATCAATTGGGGGAATGCCTTGTATTCTTATAAATTTGACTTAGTTCACTACATGTTTGAGAAAAGAGTCCTTAATCATAGAGGCTGCCTAGTTTTCTACTTTTCTTTTAATTTTGGTTGCATTGGTTTTGTTTGTGCAAAAACTTTTAAAATTGTACATAATCAAAATTATCCATTTTGCATTTTGTAATCCTCTCGATATCTTGTTTGGTTCTAACTTCTTCCTTTAGCCACAGACTTGACAGGCAAACTATTCCATGCACACCTCAACTTATGGTATCAAACTTTATCTATAAATCATGTATATATTTTGACTTTATCTTGGTATACAGTGTGAGATATTCATCTATTATCTAGTTTCATACTGCTTTCCAGTTTTCCAAGCAGTTTTTCTTACATAGTGAGTTTAGCTCCCAGAAGCTTGGATCTTCAGTTTTATCATTGTACTAGATTACTATGGTCATTTGCTACAATGCTTTATGTACCTTATTTATTCAGTTGATTCATCACTCCATATCTTTTCTAGTGCCAGATTATTTTGATAGTTATTGTTTTATAAAATAATTTGAATATAGTACAGCTGGACTCCCAAACGTTTTAGAATTTCTACTTATTTTAAATGGAATTTCCCTTTCTTTTTCTTGCTGATGTTCTTTGTTAGCAATATGTAGAAATACTTGATGATTAATGAGGGTTTGTTTTGTATCCTGCTACATTGCTATAGTTACTAATTATTTCCACTAGTTCCCTAGATGATTCTCTAGGATTCTCCAAGTAAATCATCACATCATGTGCAGCGTTCTTCTCCGCATAGTTTTGGTTCTTCGTCACCTATTCTAATTCTATGAATTTTATCTTATTCTATAAGCTAGCATTTCTAGTATAATATTGAATAATAGTGATAATAATGTGCATTCTTGCCTCAACCTTGATTGCGCTGGGAAGGTTTCTAGCTTACCCCATTACAGATAATGTTTGCTGATATTTTAAAATAAATATTATTTAGCATTTTAAGGTAAGCTCAATTTATTCATATGCTCTCTAGTTTTTTTTAATAGAAATGGGAGCTGTATTTTGTCAAAGGCTTTTTCTGCATCTGTTGAAATAATCATGTGATTTCTGTTGGTCTTGTTATTGATATGGTCAATTATTCTCATAGTTTTCCTAATACTGAATGAGTATTTTATTCCCTCTTTGAACTAATTCTGATGAGACTAAGGTGAAAACCGTTTTTGTTCTTTTTTTTTTTTTTTGTGAGGAGAAGGCAAGGCAATTGGGGTTAAGTGACTTGCCCAGGGTCACAAAGCTAGTAAGTATTACGTATCTGAGCCTGGATTTGAATTCAGGTCCTCCTGACTCTAGGTTCGATGCTCTACTTACTGTGCCCCCTCACTGCCCCAAGGTTAAGATTTTGAGCCTCATCTTCCCCTCCATTATAAGAGCTCTTTCACATCTCTTTCATGTGAGAACCCCCATTTTATCAACCCTCACTCTTCTCCCAGTGCAATCTTCTTCTTATCCATTTATTTATTTATTGTTGTATCATGCTATCAAAGTCACCTTATATCTCTATTCTCTATGTATACTTCTTCTAATTGCCCATAGTGTAATAAAGGTCTTAAGCGTTATAAATATTATCTTATCATATAAGGATGTAAACAGTTTAACTTTACTGAATCTTTTATGTTTTCTCAGTCCTGATTCTTTTTTACCTTTTTATTTTTCCCTTGAGCCTTGTAATTGAAGATCAACATTTTAATTCAGTTTTGTTTTTTAATTAGGAATGCTTAAAAGTCCTTTATTTCATTAGATACACATTTTTTCCCTGAAGGATTATATTTTTTCTGGATAGGTGATTCTTGGCAGCAATCCCAACTCTTGTCTTCTGGTATATCATATTGCAAGCACACCGATTTTTTAATGTGAAAGATGCAATATACTATGTAATCCCTAACTGTATCTTCATGATATTTGAATTGTTTCTTTCTGCCTGCCTAGAGTATTTTCTCCTTGATCTGGAAGCTCTGGTGTTTGGTTATAATGTTCCTTGGAATTTTCATTTTGGGATTTCTTTCAGATGGTGATTGGTGGATTCTTTCAATTTCTGTTTTGTTCTTTAGTTCTAGGATATCTGGGTATTTTCCTTGGTAATTTCTTAAAATAATTTGTTGAGGCTTTTTTTTATATATTTACTTTCATGTAGTCCAATAATTCTTTTTTTTTTTTTTTTTTTTTTTTTTTTTAAGCAATTGGGGTTAAGTAACTTGCTCAAGGTTACACGGCTAGTCATTATTTATGCGTGGGTGCTCATTTTCAGAGGTCGGATCTGATCTCGGGTCATCCAAACTCCGAGGCCGGCGCTCTTACTCACTGCGCCACCTAGCCGCCCCTTTAGGGCAATTGGGGTTAAGTAACTTGCCCAAGGTTACACGGCTAGGTTTTTGTTTGTGCAGATTAAGTGTCGGAGGCCGGCTCCGAACTCAGGTCCTTCTGATTCCAGGGCCGGCGCTCTATTCACTGCGCCACCTAGCCGCCCCAAGTCCAATAATTCTTAACTTAGCTCTCCTGGATCTATTTTTTCCAGGTCACTTGTTTTTCCAATGAGAAAATTTACATTCACTTATTTTTTTTATTCTTTTGATTTTGTTTTATTGTATCTTGATATCTCATGGAGTCATTAGCTTCCATGTACCCAATTTTATTTTTTAAGGAACTATTTTCTTCAGTGATCTTTTGTACATTTTATAATTTGCGGATTCTATCTTTACAGACTCATTTTCTTAAGTGATTTTTCTATATCTCTTTCAATATTTTATGTTTCTTTTACCAAGTAGTTGATTCTTGTTTTCATAATTTTCCTGTGTTACATTACATCCTGTGTTCATTTCCAAATTGTTCTTCCATTTCTCTAATTTGCTTTTTAAAATCCTTTATATTCTCTTTTAGAAGTTGTTTTTGGGCCTGCGACCAAAGTACATTTTTTTCCTTTAAACCTTCACACTTGACAAATCTGGTACTATTACTTTCTTATGAGTTTTTTCCTTGATTCTACTTGTTACCTTAGTAACATTCTGTAGTCAGGTTCTTTGTTATATGCTCATTTATTCTGTCTATTTTCTGACTTTGTATTTTTATGTGAGAGCAGCAGTCTTTTCCTGCACTGTCCCAAGTTTCTCATTTCTGGGGCTTCCTGGTGCCAAGAGGTCAGAGTGAGATAGGAATTCCCTGGGGTCCTCCCAAATTCCCCTCCAAACAACTTGAAAACTGACTCTGAACATAACTGGGAAGCAGCTTAGCAAGAAAAATCTGTCTTAGTAGGGTGGGAAGAGAAAGATATCTAAGAGGTATAGCAGTAGACTTCACAGCCAAGGAGTCTATAATGAAGTTCCAAGACTTCTGGCAATCCACTTGTAAGGCCCCACCCTGGGCCAGCCAGCAGACTAGAGGCAAACTAGAAGTCTGTGCAGCACAGCCAACTTGTACCCCAGTAGCTCCACCTGGCCTCAAGGCAGTCAAGAAGAGAAGTCTTGCTTCCATAGCAACCCTGCAACAAGTATCCTGACTGTAGGGCAGATCAGCTAGGGTACCCCACACCCAGCAGGGGGGATAATGCAGAGCCCCTTCCCAGCTTTACAAGCCAATAAGGAGGTTTCCCTTCCAGTGCAAGCCAGAACTTAGGCACTGAGGCACAGTGAAAATTTGCAATCTTTCTGTATGGGATGGGTGATTATATGAGAGCAGGAGAGAAATAATAATAATAACAACAACAACAACAACAACAACAATATCTTTGTTGTTTTTAAGTAGAGACAGAAGAGACAATGGAGACATGGGCAAATGGGATGTTCTAATGCGAAGCAGAAATAAAATTTTCCTTTCTAATGCTCTTACATACTCTAACTTAATTTTCACTATGAATACCTGCTTTAACAATTTATTCCAGCCAAACAACCAAACAACCAATGCAATAAAAGTATACCACAAAATGGTAGATAGTGGGGAAATACCACCCTGAGACTTTATAGTTAACCTATTATGGATCTCTTTACAGATATATTATGACATAATAGAATTTCACATATAGAAGCAACCTCACAGTTCATTTTGTCTAATCCATACAGAAAGAAGAGTTTTCTTTACAAAAATGCCATACCATTTAGTGTCGAAGACCTCTGTTGGGGAGAAAACAATGCCTCCTAAGGCAGTCCATTATACTTTTTGATCAATTTAATTGTTAGGAAATTGGTTCAAAGAATTAAATTTGATTCTTAGAAAATCTATCCATTGTTCCTAGGCCTTTAGGGCCAAGTAGATCAAATTTCACCCCTCTTCCATGTTGAATTTCTTCCGTGTTGACTTTCTTCCATATTGTGACAGCTCTAAAAATATTTCAATTTTATCCACTTATTTTCTTCAGTCTAAATTTTTCTAGTTTGAATCATTAGAGATTTTGAACAGTAAGGAATCTCAAAGTATATCTAGTCCAAGTTCCTCTTTTTTACAGATTTGAAAACTGTGGATGGAATCATTTAAGTAACTTGTCCAAGAACACATAGACAATAAGCATAAGCTGTTAAAGTTTGACCTAGGACCTCTCAATCAAAACGTATTGCTTTATAAGCTACATCAGAGTTCTTCCTTTCTTTGACATAGATAGATACATACATACATACATACATTCATGCATGCATGCATACATGCATATATAAAAGAGACACATATGTGTGTGTTTATGTATACATGCATGTAGGCAGGTGTGTGTGTATGTGTGCATGTGTTTTATATATCTTTACTATTGGGTGATTTCAAGATGCTTTTATAAAAGCTGTTTTTACTTAATGCACATTACCTTAAATGAAACAATATTTTCTCTCCCTCTCTCTCTTCCTCCCCCTCTCTCCCTATCTCCCTGTTTCCCTGTTTTTAATCATGTAATGTCAATGAAGATTATTACCAACAATTTAAGACTGGAAGAGCCAGGTTAGAATTAAGAAGATCACAACATGCTGACAGCTCAGAGCAGTTTTTGCCACTTGGAGATGCATATTACAGAGTAAAACAGAAAGATGCTCCTGGGCTTTGGATCTTAACAATGCAATTTAAAACTTTGGACTAACAGAAAGGATGGAAATGACATATGGAGTACAGAAGGGTGATTTTTCTTATCAACTGTGGTGAGTTTGCTCTGGTAAAATGCCATTTTATATATTGACATGTTACTGTGATTCACTTACTTCTTACCAATGTATTACAGTTTATATTTGTATCACTATAAGAAGTTCTGCTAACTAGATTCTGCTTTTAAACACTACAGCACTATTGTAACAAGATCAATTAAGTTTAATCTGATTATATTGAAGAAAGAACTGCCCTGTTTTAACCATTACATAAGTGGCTTTTTCATTTTTTTACCTTATATAGATAGATATATACATATATATATGCACATATACATACATACACACAAATGTATGTATACTATATTGTTGTATTATATATACATACAGATGCAATATACTATATGTAAAACATTATTTGAAGAGCCATTTTTTGTCTGAATGAAAGTGATTTATATATAAACTAAATGTGTTTTTCCTTAAGATACAAAAATCATTTCAGGATAGGATAAAAAAATCTCTGTAACTCCATTTTATGCAATATCACAAGTGAGGAACTAGAATGTTATTTTGTAAACTGGCATCGCAGGAAGTTCAGTCTCTAGATGTTACCATCAAGGGGTTCCATATTCATCCTCTTGATATTATACCTACAGGGAGAAATGTACATGATGGGAACTCCAGGGATCTCCTGGATTCTTTGTTTAAGGTCTTGGTCAACTGTAGCTAAAATATAAAACTTGTGCTGAGTGACCCTCTGGACTAAGCAATCATCTGCATATTTTCCTTTGTGGGAGCATGGGAATTTATTCAGATTGTATGTACTTGGCAATCATCAGGGCTATTTGGTACCTCTGCCCCAGTTTTTCAGTTTCAGCTATTACACAGTCAGTTATGCAGGGAATGCATTTGTCATATAGACAATACATCATTGACTGCACTAAGCACAACTTGATTTTGATGGTGAAGTTGATAAAGTTTTGAGCAACCAAGATGTAGTAAGGGAGTCCCAACTGTGAGTTATGTTGGAAGAAGAAACAGGATGGGTACTGGAGAACATCTCTTTCTTTGAGATCACTAGGATCTTTTTTTCTCTTTCTTTTTTGGTTTTAATTGATCTTTTTCTTTTAATCTCTCATCTCATAAACTAAGCATTTGCTTAATGGTTGCATATTTCCTTGCTTTCTTTTATTTCCCCATGTTAATAGATGCCTTCACAGTCTGAGGTCTGAAGAGTGGCACACATTTTCTTGAAGGGACATTATAATTGACATCCTGAGTAACAGTATATAAGAGATAAGAACAATGTAGTAAAATTAGAGATGGATTGTTTGCCCAACGAAAAATCTGTTTTGACCATATGTAACTGCTTAAACAGTAGGCCATATTGATGAGAGAAATATTGTAAAAAAAAAAAAGGCTAGTATTAAGTTGTGAAGATATAATTCAATGTGTTTGAATAAGCCACCCTATATAGAATATGAAACCAAATGTTACCAGAAAAAGGTGAAGGCTATATTTCAGTCCTGTTAGAAATAAAATGTGCTACTAAAAAAGGACTTAGCTCTGTAGGCCAGCAAAGCCATAATTCATTTACTCTGAGGGAGACTAGAAATCAGAAGCATGGCAACCATCTGCTTAGACTTTCACCTCAGTGAGGGAAATCCACAATAACTATGGATAAATGTAAAAACTAAAAATGTATATTAACTTACGGAAAGAACAGTATTTTAATCTAAGCATTTATGTCAAACTTTTTAGACAGAAAATTTTCTGCTTGTCAATTAACTCAATTTTATTTTGTAGCAACATGCAGCAATCCACAATGTGTTCCAGAGGAAAAACAAAACAAAACAAACAATGGGAGGAGATCTGACACCTCAGGCAGGTAGTTCAGAGGGACTGCAAAGTACTGCTAGTGGCATCACTAGAAGCAATTGGTGGGCTGCCTTGTGGTAGCCTCATGTATTCCTTTGCTTATGTCCTCTTTGCCTTTATAAACATTGCTTTAGCTGCCTCAGTGTGTGGATCAAGCCTCGGGTAAACAAGTATTAGGTGAAGGAGGTGAAAGAGTTCACATTGCTGTGTTGGGGTCTCCATGCCTTCTGTCTACTGAGAGCTGGCTGATGCCAAGTTTCTATACAATGAATCCCAAATATCTCCCTCCCTCTCTCCCTGAAAAAAAAAAAATTCTATACAGTTGGTTAAAACAAGCCCAGGAGCAGACTGTGGCTTAATTCAGGAGCTTCTTATAGTAAAATCCAGGCTCAAATTGAAGAAAATAGGGAAAACCCGTTGGATCATATAGGCATACCCCAAATAACATCTATAAGAATATGAAGTAGAGGTAGATTTAAGGGATTAGGTCTGGTAGATAGAATGCCTCATGAAGAGATATACACAATATCATACAGGAGGTAGCAACAACAAAAAATATTCTGAAGGAAAGAAAAGCAAGAAGGCAATGTAGCTCTCTGATGAGTCTTTACAAGTAGCTGAGGAAAGAAGGAAAGTAAAAGGTAAATAAGAAAGGAAAATATATATTCAACTAAATGCATGATTCCAGAGAAGAGCAAAGAGATATAGGGTTTTGTTTGTTTGTTTGTTTGTTTTTAATGAGCAATGCAAAGTAATAGAGGAAAATAATAGAATGGGGAAGATAGAGATTTCTTCAAGAAAATTAGAGATGGGGGCGGCTAGGTGGCACAGTGAGTAAGAGCGCTGGCCTCAGAGTTGGGATGACCCGGGATCGAATCTGGCCTCAGAAAATGAGCACCCACACATAAATAATAACTTGCCATGTAACCTTGAGCAAGTTACTTAACCCCAACTGCTTTAAAAAAAAAAAAAAAAGAAAGAAAATTAGAGATAAAAAGGGAAAGTTTCAGGCAAAAAGTGTATTATAAAAGACAAAAATTGTAGGAAATTAGTGAAAGCAAAAGAGATTAAGAAGAAGTGGTAAGAGTACTCAAAAGAAAGATTTTAACATCACCAATAACCAAGAAGGTGTGATTACTAACCTGGAGCCAGACATTCTGGAGAACGAAGTTAAATAAGTGAACTCTAGGAAGCATTGCATTGATAAGGCTAGTGGATGTGATAAAATTCCAGCTGAGCTATTTCAAATCCTAAAAGAGGATGCTGTTAAAGTACTGTACTCAATATACCAGCAAATTTCGAAAACGCAGCAGTGGCCACCCAATTGGAAAAGGTCGATTATGTCCCAGCCTTAAAGAAGGGCAATGACAAGGAATGTTCAAATTATCAAATAAATGTGCTCATTTAACATGCCATCAAGGTTATGCTTAAGATTCTACAAGTTAGACTTCAGCAACATGTGAATTGAGAATTATCAAATTAACTACAAAGGACATATGATCAAAGGTGCTTTCGGCATCCAGAGAAATAACTAATAAAAAGGAGTATGAATCAAAGTGTGTGTGTGTGTGTGTGTGTGTGTGTGTGTGTGTGTGTTGTATAATAGTAGTCATTTCTAGAGAGAGGGGAAGGGAAAAAGGAGAAAAAAATTATCTATTATAGATTTGAAAGCAATAGCAAGTTGTACATAATAGATTTTCAGTTTCATGTGCAATTACTTTTCAAAAAAGTTTTACCATGTGATGGAAAATTCTTGTATTATTCCATAAATTAAAAATAAAATTAATTAAAAAATAAAGGAAGAGCATGCTGGTTTTTGAAGCAACAGGGGAACTAGAGACCAAATTGCCAATATTTGCTGGATTATGGAAAAAACAAGAGAATTCCAGGAAAAAAGTGTCTACTTCTGCTTCATTGACTACACTAAGACCTTTGACTGTGAAGATCACACAACATATGGCAAATCTTTAAAGATCTGGGACTACCAGAATATTTTACTTGTCTCCTGAGGAACCTTTATGTAGGCCAAGAAGTAACAGAAGTGAGTATTTGACAATGCACCAACAGTCAATCAAACAAAACATGAAGATTGAAAAATTGGAAGAAAGTGTAAAATATCTCACAGGAAAAAACAACTGAACTAGAGAACAGATCCAGGAGAGAGAACTTAAGAATTATTGGTCTACCAGAAAGCCATGATGAAAAAAGCAGCCTGGACAACATCTTCCAAGAGATTGTCAAAGAAAACTGTCCTGAAGTTCTGGAATCAGAAGATAAAATAGTTATGAAAAAAATTCACTGGACTCCTCCTGAAAGAGATCCCAAATTGAAAACTCAAAGAAATATAGTAGCCAAAATCCAGAATTACAAGATTAAGGAAAAAATACTGCAAGCAGCCAAAAAGAAACAATTCAAATATGGTGGAACTACAGTCAGGATCACACGGGACTCGAAGCTTCTACATTAGAAGATAAGACGGATTGAAATTTGATATTTCATAAGGCAAAAGACCTAGGACTCCAACGAAGGATTAACTACACAGCAAAACTGAGCTTAATCCTTCAGGCAAAGATATGGGTCATTTAATGAAATAAGGGACTTCAAGACTTTGCTGATGAAAAAGGCAGAGCTCAATGGAAAACTTGATCTCCAATTACAAGACCCAAGGTAAAAAGGTAAACTAGGAAAACACACACTCACACATACATACATATATGTACACTCATGCACACATGCATATAACTTGGGATGCAATAAGAGCATGTTCACATCTGTATGTGAGAAGCTGATACCTCTCAATATTGAAATTTATGATTATCATGACCTTTAAAAGGGTTCTACATAGATAGAGGGTGTGGGTATGAATAAACTAATCTGAATATAAGGGGGAAAAAACCTTATTAAGGGTGTCAAAGGGACTGTAATGGGATAAATGGAAAGGATGAGATAGAAAAGTTAAATTATGCTATTCAAAGAGGCATAAAAACACATCATAGTAGAGGGGAAGGAAAAGGGAGAGAGAAACATCATTTGAACATTATTCTCACTAGTTCTGGTTCAAAGAGGGATAAACATAATCAGTTAAGTTTAAGATTCTAACATGAAAAGACATGAAAATTCATTAAATAGAGGAAAAGGAGGGAGGGAGAGGAGCACTGTATTTAATTTACTCTCATTGGTTTAGGGTCAAAGGGGGAATAACATACTCCGGTAAGTATAAAAAATCTATTGTGTCCTATAGGCATTAGGAAGATAAGGGAGGGATAAAAAGGGGAGGGGGATTAGAGGGGAAGGAAATAATAGTAAGGGGAGAGAACGCTGAGGGTGGTGGTGGTCAAAAGGGAAACCCTTAAGGAGGAGAAGGCAGGAGGAAGAAACAAAAACATAAGCAGGGTAGGGAATAGGATGTAGCAGAAGAGACAGTCATCATTACTGTGAATATGAATGGGAGAAACTCTCCCATAAAACAGAGATGGATAGCAGAATGGATTAAAAACCATAATCCTACAATATGCTGCCTACAAGAAACATATTTAAAACAAAGGGATACCCACAGGTTAAAGGTAAAAGGCTGGAGTAAAATATATTATGCCTCAGCTAAAGCAAAAAAAAAAAAGCAGGGGCAGCAATCCTTATCTCAGATAAAGCAAAAGCAATAATAGATCTAATTAGAAGAGATAAGGAAGGAAACTATATCCTGCTAAAAGGCACCATCGAGAATGAAGCGATTACTTAATATATATGCACCAAGTGGTATAGTGTCCAAACTCCTAGAGGATAACTTAAAGGAATTAGAGTAAGAAATAGATAGCACAACTATACTAGTGAGGGACCCTAATCTCCCCCTCTCAGAACTTGATTAATCTAACCTCAAAATAAACAAGAAAGAAGTTAAGGAAGTGAATAGAAATTTAGAGAGGCTAGATATGATAGATATGTAGAGAAAACTGAATGGGGATAAAAAGGAATATACTTTCTTCTCAGAAGTTCATGGTACATACTCAAAAATCCACCATATACTAGGGCATAAAAATCTCATGATTCAGTGCAGAAAAGCAGAAATATTAAATGCATCATTCTCAGATCATGATGCAATAAAAATTATATGCAATAAAGGGCCATGGAAAGATAGATTAAAAACTAATTGGAAATTAAACAATTTAATCCTAAAGAATGAGTGGGTCAAACAAGAAATTATATAAACAATAAGTAATTTCCTTCAAGAGAATGATAATAATGAGACAACATACCAAAATTTGTGGGATGCATTAAAGGCAGTTCTTAGGGGATGTTTTATATCCCTGAGTGCATACTAAGGTTATAATCAAATACTCATTATAGATAATAATATCCACTATGAGTGCATAAATAGATATAAATGAATCTATTTAAATAAATTAGAGAAAAGGAAGGTCAATGAATTGGGCATGCGATTGAAAAAGCTAGAAAAAGAACAAATTGAAAATCCCCAATTAAATACTAAATTAGAAATATTGAAAACCAAAGGAGAGATTAATAAAATTGAAAATAAGAAAAGTATTGAATTAACAAATACAAATAAGAGCTGGATTTATGGAAAACCAATAAAATGGATAGACCCTTAGTCAATATGATAAAAAAAAGACAGAAGAAAACCAAATTATGATTATGAAAAATGAAAAGGGTGAATCTACTTCCAATGAAGAGGAAATCAAAATGATAATTAGGAATTATTTTTCCCAATTGTATGCACATAAATTTGACAATCTTAGTGAAATGGAGGAATATTTACAAAAAATACAAGTTGCCCATATCAACTGAAGAGGAAGTAAATAACTTAAATAGCCCCATCTCAGAAAAAGAAATCAAACAAACTGTCAGCTAACTCCCTGGAAATAATCTCCAGGGCCAGAAGGATTTACTAATGAATTCTACCAAACATTTAAAGAACCATTGATTCCAATATTCTACAAAGTATTTGGGAAAATTAGTGAAAAAGGAGTCCTACCAAATTCTTTCTATGACACAAATATGGTGCTGATAACTAAATCAGGAAGAGATAAAACAGAGAAAGAAAATGATAGACCAATTTCCCTCATGAATATAGACAGAAATTTTTTTAATAAAATATTAGCTAAAAGACTACAACAACTTATCACAAGAATAATAAACTTTGATCAGGTAATATTTATTCCAGGAATGCAAGGATGGTTTAATATTAGGAAAATCATCAGTACAATTGAGCATATCAACAATAAAATTAGCAGAAACCACATGATTATCTCAATAGATACAGAAAAGTCTTTTGACAAAATACAACATCCACTCCTATTAAAAACACTAGAAAAGAGTTCGAGAGTAGCTCCTCTGCCGCTGCCGCTGTCGCTGCCGCTTTGGCTGCCACAAGCACCACCACTGCCTCAGCCACTTCCGACATGTTCCGGGGAGGGAGAACGAGGGCGGCAAGCCAAGCTCCAGGGTAATGAAACCCCCTGGAGGAGACTCAAGCAATCTCTTTGGAACTCCTGAAGAAGTTATTCCTTCAAGTAGACCAAATAGAATGGCATCTACTATCTCTGGAGCATCCGAGGAACCTCAGAATACACCCAAAAGGTCAAATCCTCCAGGAGGCAAAGGAAGTGGCATCTTTGAAGAGCCTACTCCTGTGCAGGCTCGATATCGTTTGAATCCCCCTGGTGGGAAGACCAGTGATATCTGATATCTCCAGTCACCATTACTGCACCCTTAGCACATCCAAACAAGCCCAAGGATCATATTGTTTTATGTGAAGGTGAGGACACAAAATTGCAACTCAAAGCTACAGAGCATACACAATCTTCAAGAGAAGGACAGGATGAGAAATGTGACAAAGGAAAGGAGGAACGAGCCAAGGAAGCCGAGTCTAAACTCAAGATTGACAACCATGAGCCCAGGTTGGGCCCCAGGCCTCGATCACACAACAAAGTCCTCAACCCACCAGGTGGCAAATCTAGCATCTCTTTCTATTAAAGGAAACTAATACCAGCACCTTCAGACTAGAAACTCTTCTGTTAGGGTGCCAAGGTTTATAGTTTCTAATTAGTACAAGTTGGGGTGGGGTGGGGAGGGGAGGGGTGGATGATTTATGTGAAAATTTTCATGTAGCTTGCTGCTCAAACTTGTGTTCTAGAAACAGCTAGGGCTACACAGGACCAGGGGACACATCCTTTCAGGGAATAGAGAAAACAAATCCTATGGGAGCATTAAGGAATTCCCCAGGTTTGCATCCAAGAATTTGTTCCAAATATGAGAGTCTTTGATGGAGTGAAAGAAAATGGGGAAGGAGTAGAATCTTCGTGGGTACTAGGAGCATCTGTGTTTTGGTGGGCAATGTACATCTAGGGATGGTCCTGCAGCAGTAGCCATTGACTGTCACTAGAGGACTAAAATCCCATGTGAATGATTGGGTTGGACTGCTTGATGAGGAGTGCTACCCCTCCTCTGTCTGGTAAAGGGAAACAACTTGTGCTTTAGAAGGGTTATAGATCATTTAGCTCACTGAGCCATTAAATTATATAGAGTGATGATGCAGGACTTTTACCTTTTCTGGGGGCACTACTAATATTTAAGGAAACGGGTGTCAAATCTGTTTGTGTCCTTTTAAGTTTGCATCCACGATGCATTGTTCTGCAGACATCCTATGAGGCTTTTAGACCTCTTTCTCACTAAAGCCAGGGAAAGACTCACTAAGCTGTAACTTGAAAGGGGTATTGGACTTGATTTGACCTCTTACAAGTGCTCAATCAGTCAAGACAATTTTCCTTTTCCCTTGTTTGTAGACCTATTCTTAATGGCAGATTTTTGCACCCCGATCTTCCAGGGGCCTCTGTACCTTCTGTCATCTAGAAACCCTTGGCCTGATCTTAGATCAAAGGGTCTGCCTTAGTAAGAGAGTAAGTTGGTTCTCCTATTAACTGATTTTTAAAGTGAATAATTTCTCCCTGCCATTCTCATAAGCCTTAAATGCCTTTGACTGCCTCTTCAATTCACCAGTGGTGTGAACATACTACTTTCACAAACCACAATTCTTTTCTAAAGGGGGTAAGTAGGGCCTTCCAGCGTTATGTAAAGGCCTTATTAACCTAACTGATTTCTTTCTGATATTTTGATTATTCATATTTTTCTAAGACTTTTTTTTACTGTAATCAGTTGATGGGGGAGGAGAACAAATCTTTAGTTCTTCAAAATAAACATTTTGGACAATATTTAAAGAGCCACTTTTAATGCTGTTCAAATACCAGCTTCACAAACTGCTGATAACTTTGAACCATTTATGACACCTTAATTACATAGGTACACTAAAGAGTAAGCAGAAAATTTCCTTGTATGAGTGATTACTCATTTTGGGGAATCTCTTCAATATTCTGCCCAGTGAAACTGGAAACTTTAGATATGGAAATTAACTAGATCTAATATCAGTGGTTAAAATATCAGTTTTTCAAGTGGAGATAATAGACTACAATTTTCTTGATCACATTTAACTATAGAATCATGGTCCTTCCATCCATTTAGGGAGATGTTCCTCAGTCAGACTAAACAATGCTATATTTTACAATTACATATCTCTTGAATTTTGGAACATGTTGTTACCATGCAAGTAGAGCAGATGAGGTTTCATGATGGATATCTACAAGGTGAGCACCAAATTCTGGAAATGTTCTAAGAATATTTAGCAAACTGAAACCTTGTATTAATGTGCATCCATTGTCCTCAATATTTAAGTGCCTGTAGGAAATTGCTGTTAAACACTTTGTATTTGGCAAATTAAGGGGAACTGACATATGGGATTTGTTAGCCAAAGATTTTACCTCTTGAGGATTTCCTGATAATTTTGGAAATTGCTTTATAGCCAAGATAAGCTTGCTGTTTCCTATGAACCTGTAAAGTACAGACAATACCCAATTTAACTAATGGACTGTGTTCTAAGATTTTGGAAGTCAGTTGTTTGAAACTAAAAAATCATTTTTCTGTAGAAATAATGTAAAATGGTGAATTCTTAGGATAGATAACAGAAGACTACTTAACCCAGAATGCTGCTTAACTATGGAACCTAATTGCCATTTATAACCGTGTGTCTGTTTTGGGTGCTATCTTGTGGTGGCCAAAACATACTTCATTAGCCATATCCTTGGCAATGATAATTCCCTTTTTCCACCCAAATTCTAAATCCCTAAACCACTAGTGATGATTTCAAGAACAAGAATTCAAGTAGATTGGGGTGGTGAGTGACAGGGATAAAGTATCCGGTGAGGAAGATGAGCAGAAGTGTTCTAAATAGCTGTAGAATAATGTTTTCCCTCCCCTTCTAACTTTTTTTCCCTTACTTCCTGATTTTGCTGTGGGCCTTGAAACTGGGTGTAGAAAGGCTCTGGAAGGGTAGGGAATGAAAATAACACACAAGAATGAGATTGGCTAGCAGGAAGAAGTGTTAATTCATCTGTGCTCATTTGTATGTAAATGAGGTATATATGTCTGGCATTTGGTTATTAAACTAACTGTATTTGGAAGATCCAAAGACTCTTAGCATCCTACTCAGTCTCTTCTAAGATGCTTTAAGAAATAGATTGTCCTTGTATTTTTTTTTATTATGCCTTAAAACTTGTTCTTTAAATGCAGTTGGTGCCAACATTTTCTCTAGAACTATATCAAGAAACTTTGTGCTTATATTTTACAGTGTAATTTTGATGGGGGCATTTTCTTACTTTTGCAGGTCAGAAATGGGAATAACAGTTACATTAAACCTGGCAATCATGTAAAAAAAAACACTAGAAAGTATAGAAATAAATAGTGCCTTCCTTAAAATAATAGGTAGCTTCTATTTAAAACCATCAGCAAGTATTATATGCAATGGGGATAAGATAGAAACATTTCCAATAAGATCAGGAGTGAAACAAGTGTGTCCACTATCACCCCTCTTATTTAATCTGGTATTAGAAATGTTATCAGTAGCAATTAGAGAAGAAAAAGAAATCAAAGGAATCAAATTAGGCAAAGAAGAGACCAAGATATCACTCTGCAGATGATATGATGATATACTTTGAGAATCCTAGAGAATCAAGTAAAAAAACTACTTGAGACAATAAATAAATTTGGCAAAGTTGCAGGATATAAAATAAACCCACATAAATCTTCAGCATTCCTCTATATCTCTAATAAAATTCAACAGCAAGGGAAAGAAAGAGAAATCCCATTTAAAGTCACTGTAGTCATAATAAAATATTTGGATATCTACCTGCCAAAACAAACCCAGGACCACAACTATAAAATACTTCTCACACAAATAAAGTCAGATCTAAGTAATTAGAAAAATATCATTTGCTTGTGGCTGGGTCAAGCTATTATAATAAAAATGACAATTTTACCCAAATAAAGTTATATATTTAGTGCTATCCCAATCAATTTACCAAAATACTACTTTACAGAGTTAGAAAAAATAATAAAAAATACTTTTTGGAAGAACAAAAGGTCCAGAATATCAAGGGAATTAATGAAAAGAAATGCTAGGGAAGGTGGACTAGCTATACCAGATTTTAATCTGTATTATAAAGCAGTAGTCATCAAAACTACTTGGTAATGGCTGAGGAACAGAGTAGTGGGTCAGTGGAATAGATTGGATTCAGGAGACCCAGTAATCAATGAGTATAGTTATCTTTTTTTGATAAACCCAAAGACCCCAGTTTTGGGGACAAGAATGCATTATTTGACAAAAACTGGTGGAAAAAATGGAATATAGTATGGCAGAAACTGGGCATAGACCATTATCTAACACCATATAGCAAAATCAAGTCCAAATGGGTGCATGATCTAGGTATAAAGGATGATACTGTAAGCAATCTGGGAAAGCAAGGAATAGTTTACCTGTCAGATTTGTGGAGAGGGAAAGAATTTAGGACCAAATAAGAATTAGAGAGCATTATAAAATACCAAATGGATAGTTTTGATTACATTAAATTGAAAAGCTTCTGTACAAACAAAGCCAATGTAACCAAGATCAAGAGGGAGGTGGGAAACTGGGAAAGAATTTTTACAACCTATGTCTCTGATTTAGGAATCATTTCTAAAATATGCAGAGAATTGGGTCAAATCTATGAGAATACAAGTCATTCCCCAATTGGTAAATGGTCAAAGGATATGAACAGTCAGTTGTCAGAGAAAGAAATTAAAGATATCTATAACCATATGAAGAAATGCCCTAAATCACAATTGATTAGAGAAATCCAAATCAAAACAACTCTGAGGTACCACATCACACCAGTCAGATTGGCTAAGATGACAAAACAGGGAAATGACAAATGCTAGAGAGGTTGTGGGCAAATTAGAACACTAATGCATTGCTGGTGGAGTTGTGAACTGATCCAACCATTCTGGAGAGCAATCTGGAATTATGCCCAAAGGGTTATAAATAATTTCATACCCTTTGACCCAGCAATACCACTACTAGGGTTATATCCTAAAGAGATCATAGAAGTGGGAGGAAGACCCATGTGTACAAAAATATTTATAGCAGCTCTTTTTTTGGTTGCAAAGAACTGGAAATTGAGGGGAGCACATCAAATGGGGAATGACTGAATAAATTGGGGTATATGCATGTAATGCAATACTATTATGCTATAAGAAACAAGGTGCATATGGACTTCATATTTACCTGGAAAGGCTTATACAAACTGATGCTGAGTGAGAAGAGTAGAACCAGGAGAAATTTGTACATAATCACAGACACAGCGTATGTGTGATGACCAACTATGACAGACTGGACTCTTTTCAGCAATGCAGTGATATAAGTCAATCCCAAAAGACTCATGATGGAGAGAGATGTCTACATCCAGAGAAAGAATTAGAAAGAACTGAGTTTGAAACCTGATTGAAGCAAACTACTTGCTCTTTTTCTTTTTCTTGTTTGGTTTTATTTCCTCTTTACCATTTCTCATTCCATCTAGTACAATCTGCCTTTGTAACCTGACTAATGTCTAATATGAAAGTATTTGCAGATCCTATACTAGATTGTAAGCCATCATGAGAGGGGAGGGAGAGAGGGAAAAAATTTGAAACCTAAGGAACTGTGGAATTGAATCTTATAAACTAAAAGTAAACAAACAAATTAATAAAGACAAAAAAATTTTTTAAATAACCTACAAAAGCCTTTCCCTCTCCTGCTGCTCAAGGAGCCGGCCGTCACCATGAATGACGTAGTAACCATCAGAACCAGGAAGTTTATGACAAACAGACTTCTTCAGCGCAAACAGATGGTTATAGATGTCCTTCATCCTGGAAAGGCCACAGTGCCTAAGACTGAAATTCGAGAAAAACTAGCCAAGATGACAACTCCAGACGTCATTTTTGTCTTTGGATTCAGAACCCATTTTGTTGGTGGCAAAACAACAGGCTTTGCCATGATTTATGATTCCCTTAACTATGCAAAGAAAAATGAACTAAAGCACAGACTTGCAAGGCATGGCCTGTATGAGAAGAAAAAGACTTCAAGAAAGCAGCGAAAGGAACGCAAGAACAGAATGAAGAAAGTCAGGGGTACTGCAAAGGCAAATGTCGGTGCTGGCAAAAAGAAGGATTAAAAGGCACTGTGGATTATGTTTATCTTTGAAGAGAATTTTTCACCTAGACATGAATAAACTATGTAAAACTTCAAAAAAAAATAACCTAAAAAAAGAGAGAATTGAAACTTTAAAACCATAGTGCTGGAAAACACCTTTGAGCATCCCTTGGACAGTAAAGAAATCAAGTCAATCAAAACTTAAAAGAAATTAATTTAAGCTATTCACTTTATGATCAAATACTGATGCTCCAATTTAAATATTTTGACCAAATAATGAAAAACGGGGCTTATTGGAAAAGAGCCTGATGTTGGGAAGGTAAAGGGGGAAGGGGATGACAGAGAATGAAATGGATATATAGTATCAAGGAAACAATGAAAATTACCTTGGAGAGACTTTGGGAGATAATGGAGAATAGAAGAAACTGGCATATATGATCGATGGGGGTCACAAAGAGTCATACATAACTGAACATCATATTATATATGTTATGTAAGACATGTTCATAAATATGTATATATGTATTTGGAATGTTTTAAGACATTAAGTTGTAAGGGATCTAGGTGTCAGATAGTCCAAGCCCCCTCATTTAACAGAAAAAGAAATTAAGGTCTGGGCACTGACCTTAACTACCATGCTTAATATTGTACAAATAGTGAATGTTAGAGACAATATTTAAACCCGGGTTCTCCGACTTTGAATCAAACATTCTTTAAATTACACAATATTGCTTCTCTAACTGATGTCAGGATAGGGTAACCTTTGCTCCCCCACATCTCATATAAAGTCTTACAATTTCATAGGTTTTCTGGAAATAACTAAAACTTGCTTTAACTAATTGCTAGAGCCTTGCTTCAGGGATTATATAGCCTTCTCCTGGATCAGAGAATGTAACAACACTCTTGACCCACTTCCCCATCACACAGCATCAAGGTGTAGGCATTCCTGAAAACCAATCCTCCTGCAACAGGCTCCATGTGACCACATTCAGCCTATTAGGAGGCAGAGTATATTTTCAAATCAAGGAAGGTTCTCAGAGTCTCTCAAGCCTATCAAAGGTCCTAGGGGCAGGGAAGATCTTTAAATTTGCATTTCCGTTACATAAGCTATGATGGGAAGTGTTGTTTGGGGGCTTGCTTTGAGAAGTGTTGTGTGATTTGACAAGATGAGACTCTGGGCAGTTGTTGAGAACCCCCCAGCTTTGAAAACCCAGATGTTGATGCTTCCCTCTCTGGTAACTCTGATTTGGTATGGATGTAATGGTTGGACAGTTTGGAAGCCTGTCTGCTTGGTCTGTTTCACTGTCTTTTAATTTCTGTCTGTGTACTCTGAAGTTCAGGGTGCTGACCTTTTTCCTCTGAATTAGGTAAACAATACATGTTTGACTGATTAAAGTAAGGTTGTTAACCCATTTTAAATTGCTTTCCTTTAGAAAAGTAGATCTAAGAACCTGTGTTGGCAGCCACCGTGGGGATGCTGGGGTGCTTGCTGCTACATCTAGTTAGATTTCAATTAATTGGTGCGGGGGGTAGAGCCAAGTCCAAGTCGTTCTCTCTCCGCAGATCACCTCCAAACCATGTAAAAGGGGACTCTGAACACTTCTGGAGCCCCAGCACCCACAGAACAACACAGAGAAGCTAACCTCCCACTGAGGACAGCCCAGCAGCCCTGCAGGAAGGACCAGCGCAGCGCTCTGGGAGCCAACAGCCCATCTCGAAGGAGAGCTGAGCCCAGGTCCTCTTGAGCCTCGGTTTTAGCCCCAGGGCGGCCAGGCCAGCAGCCAGCTGGAGGGACCCCAGAACACCAGCAGCTGTGGTGATTCCAGAATTATCAACACAGACATGCCTAGGACAAAGTGAGAGCTTAGTGCCCTATGGACTTTGGGACCAGTATTTGGGGAACGTGTTGGCTTCCTCCCCTAGGGGCTAGAAGCTGCTCAGGAGATGTCATTTTGCAGTTTCAGTGACAGCTCCAGCTCCTGGCCTGGAAACTGTAGGGAGATCCAGTGATCAGTCTTGGGGGGGTAATCGCCCTTGCTTTAACCTCCCTGGATCTGGATTGTGGTCTGGGGTGGAGGTTGTGGGGTGGGTATCCAGCTTGCCAGAACCGAAGTTGTGAAGATGCCAACTTTGGGACGGAAGCTCCCCTGTCTGGTGGCAGAGTCCTACTGTGGCAACAAGCCCAAAAGTCAAGTAATTAAGTGGCAACATGCCTAGGAAAAAGGAAACAAAATAAACAGAAAAATAGATTTCAATTAATTATCAGATATGATAATAGAAATGAAGGTCCAAAGGACAGTTGACATATTTTTCCAATTTCTTTCATAACATTAGACATTTTGCTATATAGTTATATATTCTTTATCTTTGTATTCGAAGAAGATGATTCAGATGATGGTGGCTATCTTTAAGTTTTGGTGTGAAAATTTGCAACTTTGCTACTATGCAATAAACTTTTTAATATCTTTAAAATATGAATATTCTTGTTTTCTAGATTCACTTGCCATTTATAGAACTTGTTGCCATTTACAATCCTCTCTTAGATTTATGGTTAATGTGAAGGATTTCCACAAGTTAACTTATTTTTTATTAAATTGTTACCCTACAATTTGGTCTGTTTGCTATTTCCTAGCATTCTGTATATTTTCTCACTTTATATAAAGGTATGCATTAGCGTAGTTACTCCTTTTTAGCTTGCTATGTCATAATTTGTAGGTTTTTAATTTTACCTCTCTTACCCAAGACTTATATGAGATAACCATTTCTTTAGAGTTAATGGATCATTTTAATGTGTTTGTATGATATTAAATGAATGGCACAGTTATGACGAAGGAACAAAAGTTTTAAAAAATGAATCTTTTAGATTTCAAAACCATTCTGAATAAAATTTCCATAAATTCAACATCCAGGGGTCAGCAAAACACTGCTTGAGTCCACCCTATTCTTTTTTCCCCCACTGGGAACAGTTAAAAATGTTTTTGTTCTTTTTTCTTGTATTTTTTAAAAAAATAAAATCTCACTTTCTAATTAAAAATTATTATCTTACTGTCCACAGAGAAGTAAGTGTAGAGCTTGGATCTGAGAAAGTCATAGTTAGCTGAATTTGAGCTATTATGCTAAATGTGAATGGCATAGTGGATAGAAATTCAACCTTGGAGTTTGAAAAGCCTGGGTTCAAGTTGTCTTTTGACAACTGTAGTTGTAGTCACATAACTTCTCCATGCTCCAAACAGAGTTGTAGAAAATTGCTGCTCTAAATTGATAGAGAGTTTCCCCAACAGGAATTCTATACACCATTGGTATACTTTCTGAACAAATATTAATCTACTAAAAACAACAATAAAATTCATGCTGGCAAAGTGTAGTGAAAAGCAATTTATTTAACAAAGAAGATACTTGTTCATGCACAAATTTATTATTAATAAAGAATTTTCAGAAAGGAAATCCACATATTTATGTCCTTATTATGTGTTTAGTTCCCATCTTTCTCAGTTACTAGCACAATGTCCTGAATATATCTGTCTCTTGAAAACACTTTTTGAGGGGCTTAGATTCTACTTTAAAAGAGTGATGTTTTCATAAAGGATAAGAATGTGTTTCAGTTATGCAAAGACGGCATGTTCTTAATCTTGTTAAAGGTTTAATCCTTTTCTGAAAACATTTCCTCCTTGAGTACATGAATAAATGTCAATAATGCATATCAAAGAGGAGCTATGTGACTATACTCCAAGGATAGATTATGACTAATACTTTATTTAGAAAATGTGACAGTTGTAAAAGAATAAACAGGATTAGCATTAAAGGTCACATAAGAACATGGATTAGCTAACTGAATTTATGATATCAATTACATAAATAGTAATTTTTCTTCCTTATCTTTTGTTTTTCTTGACACATGAAGCAAATTTTTACAATTATATTATTTTTAATGGCTTCTAACTATCCCTCTCTCATGGTCCAGCATTGACTATTCAGCTATTACTGATAAGGAAATGGAACAGGTGGATTGAACAATTAAGTTATTTGTTATCTGGGGAGTTTGGCCCAGAAGGTCAGTGACAAAATTGAGAAGTGATGAGGAAAGAGCAGGACAACAGTGTTCAACAAGACCATATTGTGATATTTCACTGGAATTTTGTCTAAAACAGGAACAACAGGTATCAGGCAAATAGGGGAGAATTCAATGGTTCTGAAGCATATTTTGTAGTACATTCATAATTAGAATTCCCATACAACTTCTTCCCTCACACCTAAAGTCTCCAGGGAGTCATCCATTTTTCAAGTTTGCCTCAACCATGAAAGAGTGGTGAACATATTATTGAATTATCATTGATGGAGAATCCTTTCTCCATCTACCTTACAGGTAGAGTGGTAGTGTTGCTATTGGAATGATCACTGGAGACAGTAAGAGAGACATAATGATTAGGCAGTGATAGAACTATGTGGCAATTTTGATTGTTTGTAATCATTTCCTGGTCCAGATACTAGGGTGGTTTGAAGATATGTCAGTTGCATATCCTCTACAGTTTTGTGGACATTTTTAGCTGTACATATCTAGTGAATTAGATTCACCAAAGGATGAGCCTTGATTTATTGAAGAATGGGAAAATTTAGGATTAGGGTATTTTATGGAGGTAGGTGTGCATAATTTGCAAGGTTGACCTCCATTTTTGAGTATATGTTGTATTCTGTGGCCATAGAATGATTATTGATTTGGGGACAATGATGACACATCCTTAATATCATTATATCTGAATAGTGCAGTTTTGATCCTTCCAGGAGTCTCCAAAACTAGAAAAAGAATGACCATGGGAGGGGGTATCTGGATGGTACTTCTGAGATCAACTACATCGACCTGATCAATTTTTAAAAAGATTGGGTCTTGGAGAGTTAAGTGACTTGATTAAGATAACATAGGCATGAGTAGGTTTTGAACCCAGGTCCTCTGACTCCAGAGTCTGTATTTATTCTAGTGTACAATAGTGGTTCATTTTTTTTCTAGCTTTGGTATCCTTTGAGTATGTTATAGATAGATCCTTTACTAAAAGAATATGGGTTGGTCTCCTGATGGTAAAACATTACCAATTGTGAGGATACAATAATCTCTGACACAAACACTACTTCCCACCAAAAATAATAAATAAATGAATAAATAAATACATACATAAATAAATAAATAAGGAAAGAGTTAAAGTACATCTTAGTGATATAATCATCCTGATCCAAATTATAAGTCATTATTTAAGTCTAATTTTACTGGCAGTTACCAGTGAGATCTAAGACATAAAACACACCCTCATATACTCTAACAAAAGCAAACTCAGAGAAACACAGGGAAAACTCCATAGAAACATTAAATCCCCCAAACTACATCATTTGATATGTGTCAAGGTCTGAAAATGAAACCTAGTGTTCCTGAATCCAAGACACTACCCCCACTGTTCCACACTGCAAAATAAAGATAGACTACTAACAATACTTTCCATACTATTTTCTATAACTAATTAGTTTCCATTCTATTTTCTATAACTAATTAGTTCCCTAGTGTCTGTTTATTCCAATTTCATTCTCAAAAGAGAGAAAAATGGAAAATATCCACTTATTGACTTATATTTTAATACCCATGTCTGTGATTGAAGTTCATTTATCCAATTTTATTAAGACCTTGCCTTCTTGTAGATGAAAATTGTAGTTTTCCTAAATTCTCATTATATCAGACTTGTAGCTGTGCATTTATTTTATTTCTAGCAAGAAGGCATTGTTGAGAAATGCCAGTTTAGTAGAAAGATTAGTAGGTAGGAAGAAAGGAAATTATGTCTAATCACAAAATTTCAGTCAGAATAATTCAAAGCCTACCCTGAGCTGGCCAACAAGTACAATTGATAAAAGGATTCCAAGTTGAAGCAATTTTAACTGACTTCTTACTTTCCTAAAGCCTTTTTCTAAATATTAATTTGTAATATTGTGATAAATGCTTTCAATTCAAAGGTGATTAAATTCATTTTTGTCCAATGCTGTAAGTATATCCTAGTCACTGATGTGTAACAAGCAATTCATAACTTTTGTAAACCCAGGGAGAAATAAGGGATTTGAAGAGCAGTAATAAAATTGAGCCCATCATTATGTATCTCAATGCACATGTACTACCTATCCATTCTAAAACTTCATTATGGACAATGGGATTCACATAATCTATTATAGTTTCACACTTAATTAAAACTCTTTTTGACAAAATGTTAGTTTATACTACATCAAATCCCTCTTTTTCAAAAAAGCATGTTTTCTTTCTTTTATACAACATGAAAAATAAAATTTATTTTCTTTTGTAATATAGTACTTAGAGAATTAATAAGCAGTATGGTGAGAAAAACCATTTGGAGACTACTTGAAAATTAATTATTACCAGCAGAGTAACTTGAGATAACCCATATGCTGCTTGAGTCAAGAGAACAAAGAGTAAGGTGACATTTACTCAGTCATGTTATTAATTTGAGTATCACATATAGCAACTTGGCAATTCCCTCTCTTTAATTAATAGACTGTTGGTCAGGGCTTCTAAAGTTTAGTGGAAATAAGGGTAGATGTGTAATGATGTCCATAGTGTTTTGCTTTTTCTTAAGTATTTAGAACTGTTATTATTTCATTACTTAGGATCAAAAAAATAGTCCTTAGTCATAAGATGAGATGTGTTTGTGTATTTGTGTATACACATATATACACATACATGTACATATATACACACATATACACATACATACATGTATACAAACTTATTCTTTAATGCTATGTTGCAACATGAAAACTGAAGAGGACTTAAATCAATCTTTGCCTCAGTTGGTCAATCAAATTACATTCATTTTACCTTCACATAAAGATGATTTCTACTCTGGAAAGATTATTTGCTCTTATAAAAGATGCTTCCTGCTTCAGAGTCCAAATGATATTAAACTCTTTGAACTAGTCTTTATCAGGCCAGAAAAAAAAAGATTTGTCTGACAAACCTCCTCAGTTTTCGATATTGTAGTATAGCTGGTGTCTTTGTGATTTTAGAATCAGTTTCCATCATGTATGCCTTCCCTCATTCACACATCACCCTCATGCCTGGAATTATGCTCCTTCTCACCATCTACTATTAGTATCCCTAGCTTTGGTCAAATCTCAGCCCAATATCCTATATGAGGTCTTTCTTACCCACTTGCGGCTATTAGTGCCCCTTCCCCCATATATAAATTACCTTTTTTAAACTTATTTTTAAATTTTATTTAAAATTGAATTTTTAATAACAATAGCTAGCATTTTATAATGTTTAAAGGTTCTCAAGAACATTACAGATATTTAGATATAGTCACTTTAGATGCCTGAGAGGTAAGTGCTATTATGATCACCACTTTGAAGATAAGGAAACTGAAGTAGACAAAGGTTAAGGTACTTGTCCAGGGTCATATCACTAAGTGTTTGAGACTAGATTTAAACTTACTTCTTCCTGACCCATCTTCAGCACTCTATCCCCTCAATCACCTAGCTGCCTCATTCCTACTTTCTTGTATATGTTTTGTGAATGCTTATGTTTTTCCTAATAGATTTTATGTCCCTTTGAACCATTTCATTTTTATCAGTTTCCCAGCATTCACAGTATCAGGAATATAACAGAAGCTTGATAAATGAGGATGGATTGATTCTTTGGATGGTAATGGTAGTGATGTTATCTGGTACTAATTACTTTATGCTGATGGGATTGTTTCCATTATTTAAAAACAAGATTGAAACAGGATTCCAGTTAACTATATTCTTGTTAAGGAGATATGAGCAGTAGTTTGAAGTTACCCAGATAAGTGGGTGACAGGAAGACAGTAAAGTCATAAATTGTTAGAAACAGACCATATCCCTTTTTACATCTGACAGTCATCTAAAGCTCAAAGGAAACTGAGTATCAGGAATTTGTTGAGAGGACCATTATAGTGCAAAGGTTTTGAAAAGGAAGATAAGTTTATCTGGGTAAGGGGTAGTTGCTATGCTGTGACAAGACTAAACTCAAGAAAGTATTTAAATTTACTTATAGCAGTACCACAGAGGGACAAATCATTCAAAGAAAGTGAGTGGACAACTAATACAGAAAATTTCAAGATGAGGCTAGGAGTGAAGTACAAGTGTTATAGTCATTAAAATCTATAAGAGATTAAAACAAATAAATAATCACCTAGTCTGGGCAGACGAGAGAGGGAAGGTAATCTTACAGAAACACAAGAACCAAGAATATAATTACAATAGATGGTGGACAGGATTGCTGCCATGATGTTAAGTCACTTCAAAGAAGTGAAAGGAAAACTGAAAACAGACATATTGAATGGAAGGGCAATTTAGAAGAGAAGGAAATATCACTATTTTAGGAGAACATTTGATCTCCATACAAATAAAACAAATTAATCTAAAAGAAAATTTAAAAACAGTTAATGGGTCATCGGCTGCCCAGAAGAACACAAGTCAAAAAAAAAAAAAAAACACTGAACAACACAACAGCAAGAAATACAAGAAAACTATCTGGAACTTTTGAACACAAAAAACAAAGTATAAATAAAAAGAAAACAGAACACTTCAAAAAATAAAACAAAACATATGCTGCAAACTATTAAACACATAACGGTTAAACTTAATTTCCTCCAAAACAAGCAATAAATCTGTAGCACATCAATAAAAGACATTGAAATATTAAGGAAAATGTATTTAATAACATAAATCAATTTACTATTCATCAGAAGGCATAGAAGAAAATAGAATATTAACAAAATCAAAAGAGCTCAAGATGGAATATCAACCAAAAAGACCTAGTGTGGGGGTATAAAATAAAATCTTCTACAAATACATGCTTATATAAATCAATGGAGAATAAGTCTTTGTCAACATTCAATGCTCATTGCTGAAGCAATATCATGAAAGAATCTTTAGAATATCATAAAAAGTATTTCTCTAAAACAAAAAAGCATCATAAAAATGGTGACACACTAGATGTTTTCTCAATAAATATGGGAATAAAACATGCACACTCTCTCTGTACTTATTGAATATATTATTGACATAATCCTAGAAATGACAGCAATAGTATTAAGATAAGAGAAAGAAATTAAAAGTATACAAATAGAAAAAGAGACAAAAAACAACTTATGCCTATTAGCTAATCATATGGTGATTCTCAGAAAACGTCTTAGAGTATGAGAAGAGATACTAAATGAGACAACTAGTAAACTTGGTAAAGTATCAAGGCACAAAATAAACCCCTTCCTGACATCAACATTTTTTCTATGTAATAATAACAAAACCCAATAAAATAATAAAAAAGGAAAACACATTCCAATTGCAGTAAAATGAATAAAATAATAGGCTGAATGTGGTCACATGGAGCCTGCGGCAGGAGGCTTGGTTTTCAGGAATGCCTACACCTTGATGCTGTGTGATTGGGCAGTGGGTCAAGTGGGTGGTTATATTCTATGACCCAGAAGGCTATGTAATCCCTGAAGTGAGGCTTTGTCTTGGAGCTCACTTTGAGAAGTGTTGTGTGATTTGACCAGATGAGACTCTGGACAGATGTTGAGAGCCCCCCAACTTTGAAAACCCAGATATAGGGGTGGCTAGGTGGTGCAGTGAGTAGAGCACTGGCCCTGGAGGCAGAAAGCACCTGAGTTCAGATCCAACCTCAGACACTTAACACACACAAACAAAAACCTAGCTGTGTGACCTTGGGCAAGTTACTTAACCCCAATTGCCCTCCAAAAAGCAAAAAAAAAGAAAAGAAAAGAAAACCCAGATGTTGATTCTTCCCTTTCTGATAACTGTGATTTGGTATTGAAGTAATGGTTGGACAGTTTGGAAGCCTGTCTGCTTGATCTGTTTGTTTCTCTGTCTTGTAAGTTCTGTCGGTATACTTTGAAGTTTGGGGTGCTGACCTTTTTCCCCTGAGCTAGGTAAATGATATATGTTTGATTGATTAAAGTAAGCTTCTTAACCCATTTTGAGTTGCTTTTATTTGGTAAAGCAGATCTAAGAACCTGTATTGGGAGCCACCCTTCGGGTATGTTGGGGTGCTTGCTGTTACAATACCATAAGCAATCTGGGAAAGCAAGGAATAGTTTACCTGTCAGATTTATGGAGAGAGGAAGACTTTATGACCAAACAAGAGTTAA
Organism: Gymnobelideus leadbeateri; assembly: GCA_011680675.1. Taxonomy (NCBI): domain Eukaryota; kingdom Metazoa; phylum Chordata; class Mammalia; order Diprotodontia; family Petauridae; genus Gymnobelideus; species Gymnobelideus leadbeateri. Next base: position 394,209 of record WOXC01003578.1, read on the forward strand.
AGAGCATTATAAAATACAAAATGGATAATCTTGATTACATTAAACTAAAAAGTTTCTGTACAAACAAAGCCAATGTAACCAAGATTAAGAAGGAAGTGGAAAATTGGGAAAGAATTTTTACAACCAATGTCTCTGATAAAGGCCTCATTTCTAAAATATATAGTGAATTGAGCCAAATCTATATGAATACAAGTCATTCCCCAATTGATAATTGGTCAAGGGATATGAACAGGCAGTTTTCAGAGGAAGAAATTAAAGATATCTATATGCATATGAAAAAATGCTTTAAAATCACTAGTGATTAGAGAAATGAAAATCAAAACAATTCTGAGGAACCACATCTCATTGGTCAAATTGGCTAAGATGACAAAACAGGAAAATAACAATTTCTGGAGAGGATGTGGAAAAATTGGAACACTAAAGCATTGCTGGTTGAGTTGTGAACTGATTCTACCATTCTGGAGTGCAATCTGGAATTATTCCCAAAGGGCTATAAATAATTTCATACCCTTTGACCCAGCAATACAACTTCTAGGGTTGTAGCCCAAAGAGATCATAGAAGTAGGAGGAAGACCCAGATGTACAAAAATATTTACAATGGATCTTTTGTTGTGGGAAAGATTTGGAAATCAAGGGGATGCCCATCAACTGGGGGATCGCTGAACAAGTTGTTGTATATGGATGTAATGGAGTACTATTGTGCTATGAGAAATGAGGAGCAAATGGACTTCATATTTACCTGGAGATGCTTTTACAAACTAATGCTGAGTGAGAAGAGCAAAACCAGGAGAAATCTGTAGACGATTACAGACACAATATATGTGTGACAACCAACTTTGATAGACTGGACTCTTCTCAGCAATGCAGAGTTATAAGTCAACTCCAAAAGACTCATGATGAAGAGAGATGTGTACATTCAGAGAAAGATCTAGAAAGAACAGTGTTTGAATGAAGGCTGAAGCAAACTACCTGCTTTCTTTCCTTTTCTTTTTTGGTTTTGTTTCCTCTTTCACATTGTTAATTCCTTCCAAATATAATCATTCTTTATAACCTGAATAATTTCTAATGTGAATGCATTTGCAGATTCTATACTTGATTGTATGCTGCCACAGTGGGGGAGTGGAGGGAGGGGAGAAAATTTGAAATTCAAGGAATTGCGGAACTGAATCTTGCAAACTAAAAATAAACAAACAAATTAATAAAAAATCAATATAATAAAAACATAAGTACTAACAAATTTAATTCATAGTTTTAATTCTATACCAATCAAAATATCAGTGTGATACTTTACAGAAATTTATTTTTAAAAAATCAGTTTGAAAAAACATACTCTACCAGAATAGAAAATGAGATCCTAGAATAATTTTGAAAAGGCTAGAATATAAATGGAAATAATGGAAAAAGGAAGAAATCAAGGAAGAAGTGCACTTCTAGACATCAAAGTTTTCATAAATCATTAACCATCAAAATTATTTACCATTAGTTAAAAATAGAGTAGATCAATATAACAGATCAGAAAAGGAAGAAGCAAAAAGAACAGAATTCAATGATTCAGTGTTTGATAACACTGAAAACATAATCTACATAGGAAATAAACTACATATCATATTTGATTAAAAATTCTGGCAGGAAAATTGAACAGCAGTATGGCAGAAATTAACTTACATAAACTTTTTTCTGCCATATTTCACAATAATTTCAAAATGTATATAACCTTAATATAGATGACCATACAAAAAAAACATAGAAGAGAAGAATTTCATATACTTTCTAGAGTTATAGGTAGAAGATCCATTCTTAAACAAACAAGGGATAGAGGTAACTACAGCTACATTAAAATTTTTTATTTGCTAATAGATAAAGGAATGTGACCAGACATGTTTTATATCTCAGAAGTATATTCATCTAGCCTCAGCTTATTTTTATTCAGATCCACTGTTTGGATTCCCAATGTTCTCCCTATGTGATGGTCAGCATTTGCATTACATGAATTGATAAATAAACACCAATCAAGAAGAATATACAAAATTAATTAACTAAACAAACCATGCATGGCATTTAAAAAATGTAAATCCAAAAAGGCTTCAAATGCAGTCAGCTGAAAATTAGGTAGTATTTGAAAAGATAAGATGGTTATATTTTTGTTGTTGTTTTAGATTTGTATTTTAATATGCAACACAATTATCTAAGAGTAAACAAATTAAATTTGAGGTAAGTGAAAGAATTTTGACTTATAATTACCCTTGGGTGTTTTGATTAGTGAAAAGTATAAGATTTCATTATACCCGAATTTACACTAATGCATAGTTCAAGCTTTTCAAATACAATTAGAAAAAATATAATTAGAGAAACAAGTACATTAATTGAATATCTTGTGTGCATTAGCTACTTGCAGAAGTATCAGAATAAAACTGTCTCCTCAAACAACAGCTTTGATTTTGCATTAAAACTAATCCAAACAGTATGTTTGCCAATAAATAAATACACCAAAGAACATTTCAATATTTTAAATCATGCTAATGCAACAGAAATGAATTTTGTTTTTAAAAGGTTTTTCATTCAGTAAAGCCACATTTTTCAGTCATATTTTTATGCAAGGATTTTGTTTTCTGTTTATCTAAAATATTATCCCCGGAATACAAAAAAAGTCAGCACATAGACAGGTTAGTATTATTGTTGCCAACTTATTACAACCTTCCAAATTATTTTTTTCATTTATTCAATAAGCCTTTATTTGTTCTAGATAAATACTATAGAAAAATAAAGGGAAATCAAACTAGGACCTATGGTTTCATAATAAATAATATGAGGTTATAATATGCACTTATAATCTTTGTCCACTCTTCCCATGTAGTAATTAGAAGAAATTATAAAAATGTTACTTCAAGTAAACTAAGATGCTTAAATATTTGCTGATTCACTCGGCTGAGTACTTTTCTGATTGATTCCCTCTTTCTGGCCCCACAGATTCAGGCAAACCTCCTAGATCGTGAGGTTTATAAATTCAAACCTTGGAAATCATGGAGTTGAGCTCACTCATTTTACAGTTGAAAACACCGAGGCCCAGGGAAGTTATTACTTTTGTTATCTGTATACTACTAGGGAAAAAAAAAACAAAACAACGGACTGTATGCTTATCCCTCAGCTCAACCCAATTCACCTTTGAATCCAAGTAGTTCACAGAGATTTTTAAGTGACTGAAAATCTTAAGTGGCTGGATACTGGAAACTATACTACACTCTGGAGAATATCCCTCAATTAGATCAGCTGATGTTTGAGATCCAACAAAATTTGATAAAGCCTCTGTATACTGGTATGACTTAGGGACTGAGAATTTCAGTTAAAGAAATTATACAACTTAATTTTCTTATAATTACAGTAAAAAACCAACAACATAAATTTACTTTTTTAAACTTTATTTTGCTACTTCCCACTCTTCCCTGATGTTTTTCTCAACTCATAGATTCCCTCTAGGTTTCTCTTCTCACTGCTTCTGCTTTTATAGTTCCCAGCTTCTCATGCTATCTCTTTTTTAGGCCTTTATCTTATCCTGAAGAAAGGTGATTTGATCTTTGGACAGGCATAACTAAAGAAGTAGGAGGCCCTGAAGATGTTGTCTAGGCACTCACCACTGCCCTTGTGAGGTAGAGCCATCAAGACTCAAACTTCTTTTGCTGTTTCCTGTATTATTAAATCTCCTGAATTTTGCATTTATATAAAACTCTCCCCAAAGACAACATGACACTGCAGAACACAAACCCACAGAGGGAGAGATGCTCAGGTATGATCATTCTAACCAGAGATCGGTTGCTTTGCTGCATATATATCTCACCTGTTTTTCTTGCTCTGTCACTTGAAACTATTGTAAGCTTGGCAATAGGAATGACATAACTAATTTTTCTTTTCTTTTTAATCCCATCTTCTCAGTATATTCCTCTTCCTATCTCCTGCCCCTTAAGAATCTTAGTCTAGTAAAAAACTAGTGATAGAAAGTCATCAATGCCATCTGTATGTATTTAACAAAGCAGCTAATCTCATTATTAATAATGATAATGAAATCACTCAACTTTAATAATAATGAAATAAATGTTTTCAATAATAATGATAATGATGGCAATCATGTAAAAATGTATCTTGTTATGGTCCCACTGACAGTCTACCCTTTGGTGTGAGAGTTTGCTGAACGCTTTTCAAGATCGATCATCCACCTTTGGTGTCCACCATCACCCAACTGTCACTTGTGGGTCCAAGAAGTTAGAGCATGCACAGCAGCCACATTCCAGTAAACCATCACAGAAGACAGGATAAAATAGGCTGAGGATAACTGATAAGCCTCAAACCCATTGATGAGTCATGGGAGTACCTACCCCAAGTATGTGAAGACTTCCTGAAGTGAAATGGGTAGATGAGAAAAATTTGTTCCAATAGCCATGAAGGTGGCTGAAACAGAATGGGGAGTAGTTAGAGCTTGGTCAGACTCTGAACTCTGAAGGCACCAAGGTCATCCACATCATCCCAGGTCATCAGTAGTAGAACTGACGTTTTTTTCTTGAACTAGACTTGATGACTCAGGAAGAGAGAGTGAGGCTGATGACTTTGTGTAACTCTACTTCACTTGAATCCTATTCACACAAAAGTCAAGAAAACACCCTGTGATGTCATTAGTTCCTTGAAAACAAAGGACAAATAACATATAGTAATTAAGTTCATAATATAATCATTATAGCAAAATTAAATTATATTATGTCTATATATTAATTTTATGTTACATATTACAGTATTATATATGTTGTGTATACATATGTATATATGTATAAATATATATTAATTTTATATGTTATATATTACAGTATTATATGGGTATACATACATACACATATATACATATATATGTATGTATATATATATATATATATATATATATATATATATATATATATATATATATATATATATATATATATATGAAATAAAAGCCAGTAAAAAGTAACAATAACAGGAAGAGTAAGAATGCAAAGGGAAGCCTAGAAGTCATGGACAAACTATGCCAAAGATCAAACAAACATAATTTACAAATTGTGTCACATATTAATGAAAATCACAGCCTGATAATATGTGTTAAATCAAAGGAAACTATATACGCTTTGCTTTCGGCCCCTTTTGGTCCTATGATATATAAAACAGAGATAAGTTTCATGTCGTTCACATGGATTTCAGTTGTGTCTGAGTTTCTGTGACCCCATTCTAGGTTTTCTACTCAGAGATACTGGAGTGATTTTCCATTTTCTTCTCCAACTCATTTTATGTATAAGGAAACCAAGGCAAATAGTGTTATGTCACATAGCTGCACAAGATTTGAGCTGAGGAATTTGAGTCTTCCTGACTATAGGCCAAGCATTCTATCCACTGTTCCTTTTAGCTACAGTAAGACCAGAAGAACAATAAATGTTATTAAGTACTTCAAAGAAGAAGCCTGTCTTTGTTTTAATTTCTTAAGTTTTCATTCTTCCATAATACTATTGAACAATTCTATATTACATACAGATAGAAAGATAGATATAGAGATATATAAAAATTGTGTTTGCTACAACTAAGTTGAATTTCATGAGTATTGACTTTTAACATACAAAAAGATTAGTTTTGATACATGCAAAAAACAAGTAGTTAATTAGCATTAGTCATCTACTTTCAGTGTATGCAATTTCTGTGTTCCAGGATAAATTTGCTTTTGCATCAATACTGATGCATTGCAGTAATATAATGCATCCTGACAAGAACTCTGTATTTAATTAAAAGATATTTTATACTTCACACTTTGGTATTCAGAAAAGTTAGGACACTTCAAATATTCTGAAGTTGTTTATTTTAAATACATACATATGTGTATATATACATACACATACATATTCATATATGCATATGTTATAAATAGATATATTTTTTAAAATGAATATTGTAAACACTTGACCAAAGTTTGGACTAGTTTAATTTTATAGAATGGCCACAAGCCACTTTACAAAAGGAAAGAGACTATTTAAGTAAATAAAACATTAACAGCTGCTGCTTTCTACAACCAAAGATCAAAAGTTCTGCCTTTGTATTTTGGTTACAGTATTCTTTTCTCTAACTATAAACACCTATAGTTTATACTTGCCTTCCCCAGAAGGTCTATCCCTGGGGGCAACTGGGTCACACAGACAAGGTTATGAACATCTTCCCTCTGTTCAGCAGTGTGCTAGGAATTACACATTTCATCATGCCAATGATGAGGCTTCTTCTGTAGGCCCTCCCTCCGTGCCCTTCTCTTCAAGGATTGCTTAGATTTAACATCCATACCACTTCAATTATTGCTTCTTCTATATTTTTACTTGCAGGATTATTGAATGATAGATAGCCGGCAACATTAAGAACTTGCTTATCTTTCTCTGGCCTCTCTGCCAAGGAAACATATTTGAAAACATATTTGATAAGAATATCTTTTGCCCTCATAAATAAATTTTTATTTACTATTCTGTTATACTACTATGACGACGACAGTGACGACATTCCTTCCCAAAGTTACCTTAAAGACTTATGGTTGCTACAAGTAGAAACTTGTGAAGTTTCAGAGTATCAAAGATTAAGTTGGAGTACCTTTAAGATTATTGGATATAACCCCCTTATTCTACACAGATGAGAAAATTGAAGCCCAGATGGGTGAAGAGACTTGCCCAGAGATATACAAATAGCAACTATCTGGTGCAGCCTTCAATCCTACATCATCTAGATTTTAAGTCCAAAATGGTCTCCCTCAAACCACTAGATTGTATCCTTGCTGCTACTGTCTTGAGTAAGGGAAGATTCATCAGCCTGAAAAAAGTGGGATAAGACCCTTAGCACTGTCCTAACTGCTATTTCTAACTTTTTTCTACCTTTACAAATATGCAGTGATTCCCTTGCCAGGTAAATAAAATCATTTCCTGACAGAAAAACCTTCTGTTCTGAAGATTCCTTTCCATTTTTATCATTTATATTTGAACATCTTCCTACGCCGTGGGCAATATGATTTCTCTAGACTTCAGTAATTATATTGTCCCTATCTGGTATTTCCAGAATCCAAATAAATGTTCTCTCAAGCATGATTTGAAGTGGGTAGGGGAAAGCCATTCCTGTATCCCTAAGATTCTTTTATTGATGCTGTTAGGTCTTCCCTTTACTGCTTACTACCTAGGACACTGGGTATGGTGACCCATCCTTTTTCCCCTCCCCCTACAGGAAACACTAATCTCTATGAGCCAAATGTGGCTATATGGAAGTACACTAGAATTTTTTCTTGATTTTGACTAGTATCTCATTGACTTTCCTTAGGAATCTCCTGACTAAGAAATCTCTTCAAATTCCATTGCCCAGACCATATAATACTTCTGGGCTAGATGATCAAGCATCAAAAGTATAGAACATTAGATGCAAAATACTGAGATAAAGATTACCCTTAAGACACTGCAATCCCTGACTATCCCTTAGCTGCAAGAATTCATGAACCTAAGGAAACTCGTGTGTGTGTGTGTGTGTGTGTGTGTGTGTATCTGTGTGTGTTTCTATTATTGACAAAATCTTTTATTTGGATAGAACAGCTATCTTCCAAGAAACCTAAAAGTAAGGCTTCTAAAAAGCAAATGTGCCTAATAGCAGAGTGCAACTGATATAATAGCATTTTTCACAGTTATTACCTACTGGTAGTTAATAGAAAACGTGTGTACTTTTGATTCTAATAATGTGGTACGATGGTTTTTTTTTTTCTGTTTTAAGTAACCAAAATTTTGTTACCAGTGTTGACTTAATGCCCATCATAAGTAATTGTGTGTGTGTGTGTAAAATTTGATTCTTTATTCTTTATTCTTGAATTTATTGCATTGCTTAAGATCTTACTAGGTTTCTCTGAATTCTTCATTCTCTTTAGTCCTTATGGTGAAAAAAATAGTTTAATAAAGGTATGTATTTTGATACTCTCAGTCATTCATCAATTTTTAAACATTTTAATCCAGGTTTTTGTTATAAGGAAGAATTATTCTATTAATGTTTTTGTACAAATGGGTCATTTACGGTTGTCAGTAACATTCTTGGTGTGGAATCCCAGGAATTGTATCTCTGGGTCAGGGTGAATGAATAATTCATTGATATTTTTACATATTTAAAATTTGCCTTCTGGAACTAATGAGCCAATTCAAAACTCCCCAAAACAGTGAATTATTATCTTTATCTTCTTAAGGATCCATCAACATATAACATTCCCATTCTTTACCATCATTGCAAGGTTTTTGTAAGTTGATAAATTAGCATTATTTTAGTTTTATTCTTTTAGATTAGTGGGTTTCAAACATGTTCCATTAGTCATTAGGTTGTACTTTTTGAAATAACATGTTAAGTCTTTTGATCTCAAGAATAAGCTAAAGTTAAAAATTTGTCACTCCCCAATAGATTTGTATTTTACATCTTTATCAGAATATATAATAAAAATATTTCTTAAACTATATATGTATGTATGTGTATGTTCATTTATATATATATACATATATGCATATATGTATATATATTCTGATTTTAGGTTCTTTGATTTTACTTATAATTTCTCCATTTTGTAAAGAATAAAATCATCATTAAGACAAAAACTGCTAATAACTCTTCTTTGGGCATCCTGAATATATGGGGACATATGGGAAAGCAGACTCTCTTGCCACTTTATTGGGCTTCTGTCCCATGCTGGTCATCTATTTTCTTCCCTAAATAAATTTCCCTTTTTTTCTAAGTGGTCTCTGATGGGGGTGGGGAACCTCCAACCTCAAGACCACATGTGGCCTAGGTCCTCAAGTCTGGCCCTTTGTCTGGATCCAAACTTCACAGAAAAATATTCCACTCAATAAAATTATTTGTTCTGTAAACTTGGACTTAGTCAAAAGATCACTTCCAAGGACCTAGAAGGCCACATGTGGTCTCAAGGTTGCAGGTTCACCATCCCTGGTCTATGACATACTCTGATAACAATAAAACTTCCATTCACATCTCTGCTGATATTCAATCAAATGCTATGCTTCCCTTTGGTTTCCAGTTTTCTTCAAATGATTATATCTTCATAATATTCACCTACTTCCTCATCCCTTCTATTTTTCCCTTGATTAGTATGAATAAGATATGATGGCTATTCAGAGACATAATTAAATTATGGGTTTTATCTCATCAATTTTCCATGATTGTTATAGGGTTAAATATGCTTCCCTGACTTAAAATTTCTATTTCACCTTGCTTGTTGCTTTGTACATTAATATATAAACATTTGAGGCACATGATTTATTATTAATTCCTTACCTATATTTTGTCTGTGTTTTTCAGCAAAAATTCATCTTTGTAGACACACTTACGTAGTCTTCTCCTAACTTCATACTTTTTAGTTTCAGAGGTTGTCCTATTATACTTGTGTAAAGAGCCTCACTCTGGAACAAAGTCACAGTTCAGGAAACATGAGTAAACCAACACCACACTAAACAATAAAAAAATGCAATTCTACAGATCACTAAAATAAAATGTATATATATATATATATATATATATATATATATATATATATATATATATATATATATATATATATCTTATAATATCTGCAAGCAGAGAATTAAAGGAAAAATAGATTCTCCAGAAGAACTATATAAATACAAAATATAATAAAAATGATAAAAGTTCTGGAGGAAAGAATTGAAAGGAGAAAAACTGGATTAGAAGAGAAAGTGGTAAACCCTACCTAAGAAATGGACTGCCTGAAACTAGAATTAACAATCAGAAATTCCATTTAGTATGTATGTCATTCTCTCCCTGAGCCAGATTCAATGAGAATATGGTTTTGCCTTTTTGCCTTCCTGTTCTTCCCCTCCCCTGTAGCCACTTCCCCTTGCTTCTTCTACAAGTGATAGTTCACCCTACCCTGTCTCTCCCCATCTCCTCTTGCCACTTTCCTCTCTCACCTCATAGCTTCACCCCTTAAGTATCATCCCTTCCCAACAAATTCAACCTATGCCCTCTATCCATGTATAACTGTAAACATATATACACACATTCACATATGTGATTCATATGCCCACATGCCCTTCTTCCATTATTTTCATACTGAAAAAGGTTTCATCAGACACAGTTATTGTTTTTCCATGTAGGAATGTAAATAGGTCAACTTTGATAAGTTCCTTTTGATTTCTTTTCCCTGATTACCTTCTCAGGCATCTCTTGATTCTTGTGTCTGGATGTCAAATTTTCTATTCAATTCTGGTTTTTTCCTCAAGAATGCTTGAAAGTCCTCTATTCCACTGAATGACCATATTTTCCCCTGAAACAAAATACTCAGTTTTGCTGGGTAGGTGACCCTTGGGTTAATTCCCAGCTCTCTTGCCCTCTGGAATATCATATTCCATGCCCTTCGATCCCTCAGTGTAGAAGCTGCCAGGTCCTGTGCTATTCTGATTGTGTTTCCACCATATTGAAATTGTTTCTTCCTGGCTGCTTGTAGTATGTTATCCTTGATCTGGGAATTCTGGAACCTGGCTATAATATTCCTGGGAGTTTTCTTTTTGGGATCTTTTTCACCCTGCTGGAGAGTAGGGGGGAAGGGGGTTGGGAGGGGGGATGATGGAGGGGAGGGCATTCGGGGGGGGGGGGAGGTTGGAAGTACCCACTATCGAAGAGGGACATGATCTAAGTAGGGAATGGACCAGGTGGGGGGGGGTGGGATGGGTGGGAGGGAATTATAAGCAGCCTTCTACAATATATCTACTATGGTAATGTTTTGCACAGCTATACATGTACAACACACACTGAATTGCTTATCTTCCCAGAGGGAATGGGTGACAGGGGAGGAAGGGAATGGATCTGAAATTCGAGGTTTTAAAATTAAATATTTCAAATACATATAAATACTATTATTAATACTATTTTGCATGTAATTGGGAGATAAGATGTTCAGGCATTGGGGCACAGAGACTCACCTCACCCTAATGGTAAAGTCGAAGGGGGTATGGGAGAAGATATGGGAGAGAGCAGATTGGATGAGGGGATATCTTGTGAAACTGCTATTCTTGGGTTGTGGGTAGGGGAAAAAATGTGGGAAAAATTGTAACTCAAAATCTGGCGGAAATGAATGATGGAAACCAGAAATTAATAAAGCACTTGTTAAAACAAAAAAACAAAACAAAAGAAATCAGAAATTCTTGACAAAATGGGAGAGCAATACACATCAAAACAAAATTAAAAGATCGAAAATATAGAATAAAATGTAGAGATCTGACATTAAGAAAACAATAACAAACAAACAACTGTACTGGAAAATAAGTAGAGAGAAATTTAAGTATCATTGGCATCCCTGAAGATCCTGATTTGCCAAAAACATTTTTCTTGATATGTTTCAATGAATAAAAAGAAGAATAGAAACCTATCCCAGACTCATTTAAACTGGAGGACAAAGTAAAGATAGGAAGAAAGTACTAATAACCTTCTCAAAAAATATAGCAGAAAGCAAAGCCCCTGGAATTTCATAGCCCAAATTCAAAGTTTCCAAGTCAAAGAAAAAAATACTACAAATATCAAGAATGAAGCAATTTGATTACCAAGGGAATAGAGTCAGAATGGCAAAAGACCTGGCAGGTTTTATCATAAAAAACAGGAAATGTTGGAATGTAATATTTTTAAAAGACAGGCTATCAACAATTTACTCTCAAAAGTCTATTATAAACCTAAGCAGGGGTGGGAATGGACCATTAATGGAACATGAATATTTGTGTGGATAAATGGAATATTAATCTGTGATATGGAATATTGAATGAATTTTCAGGAGATCTTGAGGAAGGAATGTGAAAAATATCACCCTCAAATGTCTGAACCCTCTTTACTGTCATTTACCACAATGATACATGTATAATAGATGCTTAATGAATATTAGTTGAAAAGAATTTAATTACTACAAATAGGAAGATGGCCTGATTGCCCAGAGTTCATATTGATGAAGATTGGGCCCAAAATTTTGGTGAACAAGTTTATGACATTCAGATTGCCCAGTTTCATGCTCAACAACATGTTTTCCTTTTTCTTTCTTTTTGTTTGTTTTTGGTTCTTTTTGGCAATTAAAAGTAGCTCATTTTCATCATTATTTATAAATTGAATTATTCACTTAGGGAAAAAATGCTTTGTGCAAAGTAAAAAACCACATGGGTCATTCCAAACAGCATATTTTTTGAATGATGGTATTTGTCTTACATCTTTGTGATGGTTTTCACAAACAGTCACTATTTTACAGTCTTGGATACTAAAGGTAAAGTCAAATATTTTATCATTACAAAGTTCACTTGAAGAAGGTTTTGGTGTCTGTTTATCTATCCATCTATCTATCTATCTATCTATCTATCTATCTATCTATCTATCATTTGAGAATTTTAATTCCATAAGTTTCTATTAATATAAAAGCACTGTGCTAAATGTTTTTTTAAAAAGTTTTTCATAGTTAATAGCTGAACTGTAGTTGTGTGTATATATATATACTTATATATATATGTACTTATATATATACTTATATATACTTATATATAAGGTGTCATGCAACTGCTAGCTATGCATTGAACATTTTATAAAATAATGAATTAGTTATACTCAAGAAATGATCCTCATTAAAAATTTTCTCAGAGATAGAGCTTTACATCTCCTTTAGAGAAATCCAATAGATGAGATATTTGTGCATCCTGGGATTTTTTTAATGGTATAGTGAAAAAAAAGATATTAAGCAGGCACATAGAAAAGAACACTATCCATTAAGTGACAAAACCTGATGTTTTGTCCTAGCTTTGATGCTATTTCTATAAGGTTGTGTGATTCACAAGTTCCCTGGATTCTCTTCCTTATATTTAAATTGAAAGTATCAGATTGCATGTTGTATTGGTTATTCTAAACTTTCTATTGCATTTCATTTGCCTCACTTCCATTCTGTGATATGCACATACATTAAAATAAGTTGTCATTCAAATATTTGGGAGATTATTGGTATTTTTTCAGTAATAACTAGTGTTCTCAACAAAACAAAATAACCCCCCCAAAATGTATAAATGTGGTATTGTTTCCAAACACCACCCTAAACATATGTGTATGATAATTAATACCATTTTTCCTTTCTTGAGTATTTACATATGCACACATGAACATGCATGTACACAAATACACACACACACACACACAAACACCTGCGTGTTTATAGGTGTCTGTGTATGTCTTCTTTGTATAGAATTATTTGTATGTTTCCTCCCCCATCAGATTGTGAATAACTTGAATGCTAGGACTATTTTCACCTTTCTCTGCAATGCTGGTTACTAGGATAGTGTCTGGCAGTAGGCACTTAAATTTTTATTGCCTGACAATTGGTAAACCATTATTCTCTCTGATCCTCAGTTGACTAACATGTTCTGTCAAGTAAGGGTAATAAAATCTAATTCATAAGAATGTTACAAGATTCCATTGACTTACGGTATCTAGAACACTTTGCAAATGTTAAAATGATATATAAATGAAAGGGGTTTTTGATACAATTTCATACTGTGCTTGAAAATAATATCCAAATGTTTTAATATAGAAAGAGCAATAGGTTTTCTTTTTATTTTTTATATTTTAATTTTTATAATTACCTGTAAAAACAATATTACATTCATATTTTTTAAATAGTGAGTTCAGATTATCTCCCTTATACTATCCACTCTCACCTCATTGAAAATATAGGAAATTTTATATGTTACACATGTTCACTCAGGCTAAATATATGTCCATGTTTCTCACCTTGTGAAAGCAAATACAGATCAAGAAAAATAAACCCAAGAAAAACAAAGTTTAAAAAAATGTATGCTTTAGTGAATAGAGCACCGGCCTTAGAGTCAGGAGGACCTGAGTTCATTTCCAGCCACAGACACTTGAAATACTTACTAGCCATGTGACTTTGGGCAACACTTAACCCAACCTACCCTCCAAAAAGCAAAAACAAAACAAAACAAAAAATAAAACAAAACAAAACAAAAACAAAAACATATGATTCAATCTGCATTGAGATTCCATCAGTTTTTTTTTCCTACATGTGGATAGCAGTTTTCTTCATAAGTTCTTTGAAATTGTCCTGAATAATAGAATTGTTGAGAATAACTAAGTCATTTATAGCTGATCATTGTACAAAATTGCTATTACTATGTACAATGTGCTCCTGATTCTGCTCACTTCACTTTACATCAGCTTAAGTATATCTTTGAATATTTTTCTGAAAGCATTCTATTCATCTTTTCTAATAGTTCAATATTATTCCTTCACAATCATACACTACAACTTATCAACCATTCTCCAGTTGATGGACATTCCCTGAATCTCCATTCAATTCCCTCAATTTTTTGCTACCACAAAAACATATGCTATAAATATTTGTACAAATAAGTCTTTTTCCCTTTTTTACCCCTTTTTGTTAGATATAGATTTAGTAGTTTTAGTAGATTTTAGTAGTTTAGTAGTTAGATACAGATTTTAGTAGTTTTTTAGTAGTAGATTAAGTAGTTTTTCACTGGGTGAAAGTGTATATACAGCTTTATATCCCTTTGGAAGTCATTCCAAATTGTTCTCCAGAATGTTTTGATCAATTCACCAACTCAATCAACAGAGCATTGAAAGCCCAATTTTCCCATATCCCCATTTGATTTTAAAACTTCTAATTCCAGACCCATTCCCCTCCTCCCCTGCCACCCACTCCCACTGGGATGATAAGCACCTCAGTATATGGTGTACATGTATAGCTATGGAAAGCATTACCATAGCTGATATATTGTAAATGATGAACTACATTTCCCTCCCTCCTATCCCATCTCCCACCTGGTCCACTCCCCACTTTAATCCTAACCCTTATTCAAAAGTGGGTGCTTCCAAATTCCCTCCCCCACAGCCTGCCCTCCCTTCCATCATGCCCCCTCTCATCCCCTTCCCCACTACTCTCCTGTAGGGTGAGATATCCTATTTAGTATGTATGTCATTCTCTCCCTGACCCAGATTCAATGAGAAAAAGGTTTTCCCTTTTTGCCTTCCTGTTCTTTCCTGACCTTGCAACCTCTCCCTTGCCTCTTATACATGAGATAGTTTACCCCTTTCTGTCTCTCCCCATCTTCTCTCATTATATTCCTCTCTCACCCCTCAATTTCACCCCTTCAGAATCATCCCTTCCCATTAAATTCAACATGTGCCCTCTATCTATGCATACCTGTAAATATATATACACACATTCACATATGTATTCACATGCCCATATAACTTTCTTCAGCTATTTTCAGAGAAAGGTTTCATCTGTTACAGTTATCTTTTTTTTCCATGTAGGAATGTAAATACTTCAACGTTGATAAGTTCCTTTTGATTTCTTTTCCCTGTTTACTTTCTCAAGCATCTCTTGTCTCTTGTTTCTAAATGTCAAATTTTCTATTCAACTCTGGTTTTTTCCTCAGAAATGTTTGAAAGTCCACTATTCCGTAACCTTTGGCAAGTTACTTAACCCCAATTGCCCTAAAGGGGCGGCTAGGTGGTGAAGTGAGTAAGAGCGCCGGCCTCAGAGTTTGGATGACCCGAGATCAGATCCGGCCTCTGAAAATGAGCACCCACACATAAATCAAATGACTAGCCGTGTAACCTTGAGCAAGTTACTTAACCCCAATTGCTTTAAAAAAAAAAAAAAAAGAAAGTCCACTATTCCACTGAATTACCATATTTTCCCCTAAAACATTATACTCAGTTTTGCTGCATAGGTGATTCTTGGTTTTAATCCCAGCTCCTTTGCCCTGCAGAATATCATTTTCTAAGCCCTTCAATCCCTCAGTGTAGAAGCTGCCAGATCCTGTGTTATTCTGATTGTGTTTCCACAATATTGAAATTGTTTTTTCCTCGCTGCTTGTAATATTTTCTCCTTGATCTGGGGATTCTGGAACCTGGCTACAATATTCCTAGGAGTTTTCTTTTTGGGATCTTTTTCAGGAGGTGATTGGTGGATTCTTTTAACCTCTATTTTGCCCTCTGGCAGTTTTCTTTGAGAATTTCCTTAAGGATGATTTCTAGATTCTTTCTTTGATCATGGTTTTCAGGTAGTCCAATAATTTTTATATTATCTTTCCTGGGTCTATTTTCCAGGTCAGTAGTTTCCCCCAGGAGATATCTTACATTGCCTTCTATTTCTTTCATTTGATTGGATCTGCTTAATAGCATCTTGATTTCTCATAAAGTCACTAGCTTCCATTTGCTCGAGTCTAATTCTGAAGGGATGATTCTGCTCAGTGAGCTTTTGTGATTCTTTTTTCCATCTGGCAAATTCGGCTTTTTAACGCATTCTTCTCCTCATTGCCCTTTTGGACCTCCTTTGCCATTTGAGTTAGTCTATTTTTTAAGGTTTTTTTTCCTCACTCAGGCTGTTGACTCTCATTTCATACTTTTCTCATATCTTTCTCATTTCTCTTTCCAATTTTTCCCCCACTTCTCTTATCTGCTTCTTAAGGTCCTCTATGGCCTGTAACTTGCTCATATTTTCATTTGTGGCTTTTGCTGCAGGATTTCTCACCTCATAGTCCTCCTCCTGTTCCATGCTTTGATCCTCTTTGCCCCTCAAATAGGAGTCTAATGTTGCATTTTTCTGTTTATTTTGTTTCATTTGCCTAGGCATGTTGCCACTCAATTATTTGACTTTTAGGCTTGTTGCCACAGTAGGACTCTGCCAACAGCCAGGGAAGCTTCCTTCCCAAATGCTGGGGTTTACTCAACTGCTGGATGTATTAATTGGGTGGCCTCTCTGAAGTCTCCACACACTCTTGCAAGCTAGACACTCACCCCAAGACCTCCACCCCAGACTGAAATCCAGATGCAAGAAGGGTAAAACAAGAGTGATTATCACCAAAACTGATCGCCAAAACCCCCTATAGTCAGCAGGCCAGGAGCTGAAACTACAATTGAAGCTGCAACATGGTGTCTGCACCTCAGCTCTTCAGTGGCTTCTCACCCCCAGAGGAAGAAGTTGACAAGCTCTCCCAACTTGTCCCAAAGTCCAGAGGGAACTGACCTCTCCTTTGTTTTAGTATCTATGTGTTGATAATTCTGGAAATGCCACGGCTGCTAAGTAATTCAGTATATGTTGTACATGTCTAGCTATGCAAAACATTACCATAGTAGATATATTGTAGAAGGCTGCTTATAATTCCATCCCACAACCCCACCTGGACCATTCCCTACTTTGATCTTGTCCCTCTTCTATAGTGGATAATTCCAAGCTCCCCTCCCCCCAAGAATGTCCTCCCATCCATCATCCCTCCTCTCATCCCCCTTCCCCCTATTCTGCTGCAGGTTGAGATATCCCATTTAGGATGTATGTCATTCTCTCCCTGAACCAAATTCAATGAGAATGTGGATTTGCCTTTTTGCCTTCCTATTCTTCCCCTCCCCTGCAGCCACTTCCCCTTGCTTCTTCTACATGAGATAGTTTACCCTACCCTGTCTCTCCCCATCTCCTCTTGCACTTTCCTCTCTCACCTCATAATTTCACCCCTTAAGTATCCTCCTTTCCCAACAAATTCAACCTATGCCCTCTAACAATGTATAACTGTAAACATATATACACACATTCACATATGTATTCATATGACCATACACCTTTCTTCCATTATTTTCATACTGAGAAAGGTTTCATCAGGCACAGTTATTGTTTTTCCATATAGGAATGTAAATAGTTCAACTTTGATAAGTTCCTTTTAATTTCTTTTCCCTGATTACCTTCTCAGGCATCTCTTCCTTCTTGTGTCTGGATGTCAAATTTTCTATTCAATTCTGGTTTTTTCCTCAAGAATGCTTGAAAGTCCTCTATTCCACTGAATGACCATATTTTCCCCTGAAAGAAAATACTCAGTTTTGCTGGGTAGGTGACCCGTGGGTTCAGTCCCAGCTCTTTTGCCCTCTGGAATATCATATTCCATGCCCTTCTATCCCTCAGTGTAGAAGCTGCCAGGTCCTGTGCTATTCTGATTGTGTTTCCACAATATTGAAATTGTTCCTTCCTCGCTGCTTGTAGTATTTTCTCCTTGATCTGGGGATTCTGGAACCTGGCTATAATATTTCTGGGAGTTTTCTTTTTGGGATCTTTTTCAGGAGGTGATTGGTGGATTCCTTCAACCTCTATTTTGCCCTCTGGATCTAAAACATCAGGGCAATTTTCCTTAAGAATTTCTTGAAGGGTGATTTCTAGGTTCTTTCTTTGATCATGGCTTTCAGGTAGTCCAATAATTTTTAAATTGTCTCTCTTGGATCTATTTTCCAGGTCAGTGGTTTTTCCCATGAGATATTTCACATTGCCTTCTATTCTTTCATTTGTTTGGATATACTTAACAGCATCTTGATTTCTCATAAAGTCATTAGCTTCCTTTTGCTCCAGTCTAACTCTGAAGGAATGAATCTCCTCAGTGAGCTTTTGAGATTCTTTTTTCCATCTGGCAAATTCGGCTTTTTAACGCATTCTTCTCCTCATTGCCCTTTTGGGCCTCCTTTGCCATTTGAGTTAGTCTATTTTTTAAGGTGTTGTTTTCCTCAGTCAGGCTGTTGACCCTCATTTCATACTTTTCCTGCATTCTTCTCATTTCTCTTCCCAATTTTTCCTCCACTTCTCTTATTTGATTTTTACAGTCCTTCTAAAGATCCTCTATGGCCTGCGACCCGCTCATATTTTCCTTTGGGGCTTTTGGAGCAGGACTTCTGACCACACAGTCCTCCTCTTGCTCTATGCTTCGATCCTCTTTGCCCCCAAAATAGGATTCTAATGTTTCATTTTTCTGTTTATTTTGTTTCCTTTTCCTTGGCATGTTGCCACTTAATTACTTGACTTTTGGGCTTGTTGCCACAGTAGGACTCTGCTACCAGACAGGGGAG
Organism: Gymnobelideus leadbeateri; assembly: GCA_011680675.1. Lineage (NCBI taxonomy): Eukaryota > Metazoa > Chordata > Mammalia > Diprotodontia > Petauridae > Gymnobelideus > Gymnobelideus leadbeateri. Next base: position 413,175 of record WOXC01003578.1, read on the forward strand.
CTTCTGTCCCAAACGTTGGGAGTCTTCACAACTTCTGTTTCTGGCAAGCTGGATACCCACCCCACAACCTCCACCCCAGACCACAATCCAGATCCAGGGAGGAAAAAGCAAGATTGATTATCTCCCAAGACTGATCGCTGGATCTCCCTACAGTTCGCAGGCCAGGAGCAGGAGATGCCACTGAAAACTGTAAAATGGCGTGTCTCCTCAGTGGCTTCTAGCCCCCAGGGGAGGAATCCTACTTTCCCCAAATACTGCTCCCAAAGTCCATAGGGCACTAACCTCTCACTTTGTCCTAGGCATGTCTGTATTGATAATTCTGGAATCGCCAGAGCTGCTGGTGTTCTGGGGTCCCTCCAGCTGGCTGCTGGCCCGGCCAGCCTGGGGCTAAAACAGTGGCTCACGCGAACCTGGGCCGGCTCTCCTGCTGGTCCTTCCTGCAGGGCTGCTGGGCTGTCCTCAGTGGGAGGTTAGCTTCTCTGTGTCGTTCTGTGGGTGCTGGGGCTCCTGAAGTTCTTCAGAGTCCCCTTTTACATGGTTTGGAGGTGATCTGGGGGGAGAGAGCCTTGGACGTGCTGTTCCTACTCCACCATCTAGGCTCCACCTGGGCCTGTACTCTTGTCTATGGATGAGCACAAGTATTCTTTTGTACTCTGGAACTATGACTAGGATATCCACTCCTCATGCTCCTCCTCACCCTCGGATCATGACCTAGATTTGTGTGTGGACAATGTAACAGAATCCTGCTCCCATTTCCCAAAAATATTCTCCTATAATCTTCTTTTGAGCAGTTGCCTGAGCCCCTTAATATTTGTGGACTGAAATCTCTGGAAGTAGCAACTGCAGATCCAGTAATCCTGAGCTCCTACAGCTTGGCAAGGAACTGCCTTATCTGGCATATCCTGTGCTGGACTATGCTTCATTCTTAATCTCATAAGACAAACCTTTCCTACAAACCTTATGAGTTGTCCTGGGATGAAAAATATTTTACCACATCCCATTATTATTTCTGCCACTTCCAGATTTATTCAGAGAAATAAAAATAGTATTGTTAAGAGGGAAATTTGGGAAGACCTCAGGCAAGTCCCTGCCTTTACTCTTCCATCTTGGGCCCAATAGATTGCCTTTTAAGGTTAGAAAAAAAGATGGTATTTTTTATTGTTGTGGAACTTTACATTTTATCTTTTTATTTTCTTTCTTAAATTTTTTTTCAAATACAAAATACCTCTGTCCAACAGCATACTGTGCAGTTTGTCCTCATTATATTGCTCAGTAAAAAAAAAAAATTGATGGAGGCTTCAAATGAAATTTATAAAAGAAAATTTTATTTTTCAATATGATATTTACATAATTTTGAAAAACAAAAGGAAAAAATTTAAATAATATGTGTATCCATATAAGACCTGGAAGCTTACATTAACTTTTATCAATGTTCCATATATGTCATTCAATACAAACTCTGTTGAATCAATTTCATAGCCTCATCTGTCATGCCGCATGCCATAATCCTTATAAATTATGAAGAACCACAGTGCTGACCCAATTGGATTGGTTTGGCATGCAGAGGATATTTCTTTTACCACTGTAGCTTTATTTTATGTGAAATTATGATAGATATCATTATTTGAAATCCTTTGGGCTAAAGGTAATGATTCCAATAATAAGCTAAGTCAAATAAAATCATATTTATGCATTAAAAGATAATACAAATATTAATATCTTAAAAAATCTGTCACATATTAAGAGATATTCATCAAAACCATATAATGCTCTCATCAACAGACATTAACAGCAAAAAAAATTATTATACTCAGTCAAAATATAACATAGCAGTATAAAAAACACAAGTGGAAAACCATAAATAGCCAATTTTTATGTACAGGTACTGGCCTCATAAGCAATTTTTATTGTCTTTATGTATCTAATCTGATTGGTTCTATTTAGATTTGTTGATCATAATATTTTAAAGTCAAAGGATTGAACAAAGGTTTTTTGTTTATGTCCAAGATTTAGTCCCATCTTTGATGCCTAATATCACAACCAAATTTATGCCATCTTTCAAACATATATATATACGCATGTGTATGTGTGTGAATGTAAGTTTGTGCTTGTATATACAATCAGGATGTACATTTATATACTTGTGAAAAGCTGGTTTTTATTCTGAATCTTATTTTCTTGATGATTCTTAAGGATATTTGAAATACACACATTTGTTTGTATGTATGTATGTTTGTGAATATTTCCCAAAGGAAATTTGTGGTCTCAATCCAAAAACAAAACAACAATAAGCTTCAGTTTAGTAATAAAATTCAACCAATGTGCTGTTTACTAAAGACCAGATAGTTATGACTCATGAGAAAATGACCAATCCAAGAACTGATTCCATTTTTCCACCTGACAGAATAAAATAAATATTCCCCACATATCAAGTAATGAAAGATGACAGTGCCCACTTCAATCTAAAATCAAGTCTTATTGTTATGTCCTTAAGTACATGTGATATGACAGTCACTTGAAGCAACACGAAATAGTTAGCCTGGAAGAGGAAAAGTCAGGGGATATGTTGGTTGTGTTCAAATATTTGAAGTAGAGTTGTATGCTTTATCATCTCTTTTGAAGCAGATGTCATAAATAAGAATAATGTATAAAAGTTACAAAAAAGGCAAAATTACGCACAATGACAAAAAATATCATTATGGCAACACAGGTTTTGAATGGGGAGTTTCTGGAAGTGGTGGGTTTCTCTTTATTGAAGATTTTCAAAGCTGAAGTTAAATGAGCATCTTATATATTATAAAGATTCTATTCATGTATGAGTTGAACTGAATGGTAACTGAATCCCTTCTAACTTTAAAATTCTGCGATTCTGCAACTGTGTGAAATTGACTATTAGAATATATAAAGATGCAGGATATAAAATAAACCCACATAAATCCTCAGCATTCCTGTACATCTCTAATGAAACTCAACAGCAAGAGATAGAAAGAGAAATCCCATTTAAAGTCACTGTAGACATTATAAAATATTTGGGAATCTACTTGCCAAAACAAACCCAGAATCTATATGATCACAACTACAAAACACTTCTCACACAAATAAAAGCAGATCTAAATAGTTGGAAAAATATCAATTGCTTGTGGCTGGGTCGAACTAATATAACAAAAATGACAATTTTACCCAAACTAAACTATATATTTAGTGTCATACCAATCAATTTACCAAAAAACTACTTTCTAGAGTTAGACAAAATAATAAAATTTATTTGGAAAAACAAACGGTCTAGAATATCAAGGGAATTAATGAAAAGAAATGCTAGGGAAGGTGGACTAGCTATGCCAGACCTGAGCCTGAATCCTGATGGAAGCAAACTAAATGATCTTGTTCTTTTCATTGTTTGGTTTTATTTCTTCCTTACCATCTTTCATCCCACCTAGTACAATACGCCTTTGTAATTGGAATAATGTCTAATATGAATGCATTTGCAGATCCTATACTGGACTATATGCTGTCGTGTGGGGAGGGGGGAGGGAAGTAAAGGAAATTTTAAAATCAAGGAACTATGGAATTGAATCTTGTTAACTGAAACTAAACTAATAAATTAATTTTTAAAAAAAGAATATATAAAGATGCTGAGTTTTTCAAAAATAATTCTTAAACTAATTAAATCATAGTCTTTTCTGTAACATCTTGGAAGCTTATAGAGTTCAAATTAATTTAGGAGTCCAATAGCAATAGAGTTCTTTTGGTTCATCCTAACTGACCTATAATGTCTAATTTATTCAACCTCACCAGCATCCACTCAATACCATTTTTCTTTAGATAGGAACTTATGACCTACTTATAAAACTCCTTTATTTTATAATTATGCAAGCTATTAAGCCCTTGAAAATAAAATAATTATTCAAAAGTTACAGAAATATCTTAATATCAGGAAGCAGGAAAAAATAAGCCATTAAGCATTGCATTTATTTATACACAAAAGATAGCACTGAGAGAAAACAGCACTTCACATCCCTTTTCACTGTCAGAATGCTATTTATAAATATTACTGTATATCACTGAATATTACTCAACATCCCAACTTAGCAAAGGAAGAACTGAGCCACCTCTCTCATATCTCAGCATAAAATTTCTAAACAATGCAAAAAAAATAGTGTTCTGGAAAGCAATAAATCTTTAGCAATGCTCACACAAGTGCATGGATGAAAATGAATTATGTAAAAGAAAGAGTAAAAAGAATTGAATCTCTTCCATTTCTCTGTTTCTCTCTTCTTTGTATTTCTGGTAAACATATAAATGGGCCTTCCATTCAAATGTGGGGAAGTGTCAATACTGTGCTAAGTGATATTGACTTAAAACTTAATAATGAGATAACTTTAAGGAACTTAAACATCAGGTTTTATTATTGATACAATCCATTCCATATATTTAATAAGAATATTTTAGGGTTTTTAATATGCAGAGCACTTAGATCTTATTAGAGATGGATGGTATGTAAATTAATGCATCATCAGGCATACACTAAGTACCTACATTGTGACATGTATGGTTTCATTCTCTGGGAATACAAATACAAAAAATGAAACAATATCCATTTGTAAAGACCTTATATATTACTGGGTTTAAGTGAAATTAGACAAGTGTACATGAGAATATGCAGAATAAACATAAGGAGAACAACTAAAATTAAAGACCAAAAACATGAATGAACTCAATATGTCCAAAAGGGAACCTATTCATTATCTTTTACTCTAGCCAAGTATTTTATGTGGGCCAGATTGTGGAAGACTTTCTGCCACGCATGTTATTCAGTACAAGTCCTGAAATACTTTTAATACTTTATTTCAAACATCTTGAGTTAAACTGACTAATTAATTATGATTATAGTAAATATCAGCACTTGGTATTTTGAAATATTCCATTTCATATAATTAGTTTAGCAGTTTATTTCATGCAATGAATCAAACCAAAACAACAACAACAACAAAAAAATAAAAACAAGGAAAACTATAGAATTCCAATCTAAATAAGTTTATGTCTATTTTTAAAAATCATTTGAAACATTGCTGTTGTCACCCATTCTGTTTTTATGTTGTATTTTGGGAGTTTGCACTAATGAAATGTTTTCAGTAACCTCCAGGTCATCAAATTTTTCTGCTTTAGATTATTGGAACTTCTTGATTTCATTCCTTATTTCTTATAATCTAGAATTAAATATTAAGATATTTCTTGGTGGGTGGAGTCAAAATGGCAGAGTAGAAACAGGACTTCCACACAGCTCCAGCTCCCACTTCCACCAATCCATGTAAAAGGGAACTCTGAACAAACTTTGGAGCTACAGAACCCACAAAATGATACAGAGAAGTTAATCTCCCGTTGAGGACAGCCTGGCAGCCTGGCAGGGAACAGACAGCACAGTGCTCTGGGAGCCAACCTCAGGCCCATGTGAGCCAGAGGTTTTAGCCCCAGGTGGTGTGATTAGTAGCCAGCTGGAGGGACTCCAGAACACCAACAGCTGTGGTGTTTCCAGAATTATCAACACATAGATGCCAAGGACAAAGTGAGAGGTCAGTGCACTGTGGACTTTGGTATTAGTGGGGAGAGTAAGTCAGCTTCTTCCCCTAGGGAGAGAAGCCTCTGAGATGCTTAGGCACAGCCAGTGCCAAGCTGTATCTCCAGGTCCTGGCCTGCTGACTGTAGGGGGATCTGGCGACCAGTCTGGGGAGAGGGGTAATCACTCTTGCTTTAATCTTCTTGGATCCGGATTGCAATCTGGGGTGGAGATCCTGGGATATTTGACAAGCTTGCCAGAGTGTGTGAAGGCTTCAGAGAGGGCACCCAACTAATACCTCCAGCAGTTGAGAAAACCCCGGCATTTGGAATGGAAGCTCCCCTGTCTGGTGGATATTCCTACATGGAAAAATGATAATTGTAACTGATGAAACATTTCTCAGTATGAAAATAATTGAAGGGAATAGAAATATGTATATTTCTATTCCCTTCAACTATTTTCATATATGTATATATATACACTATATGTATATAGTTTTTATGAGAGGGTATATAGGTGTAAGAATACAATTTAATAGGAAGGGATGATACTTAAAAGGTGAAATCAAGAAGTAAGAGAGGAACATAATAAGAGGAAATGGGGAGAGACAGAATGGGGCAAACGATCTCATATAGAAGAGGCAAGGGAAAATGGGTACAATGGAAGGGAAGAACAGGAAGGCAAAAGGGAATGCGTCGACCTTATTCTCACTGAATTTGACTCAGGGAGGGAATGACATAGACACAAAATAGAGTATCTCACCCTACAGGAGAGTAGGGGGAAAGGGGATGAGAGGGGGGGATGATGGAAGGGAGGGCAGGCTGGGTTGGAGGGAAGTAGGAAGCACACACTTCTGAAAAGGGGCAGGACAAAAGTAGAAAATATAATAAGTAGGAGGTGGGATAGGAGGGAGGGAAATATAATCAGTCTTTTACAATATATCTACTATGGTAATGTTTTGCATTAGCTATACATGTATAACCTATATTGAATTGCTTATCTTCCTAGTAAGGATGGGTGACAAGGGAGGAAAGGAATGAATTTGGAATTCAAAATTTTAAAACCAAATGTTTAAATATATATATATATATATATATATATATACACTATTATTAATACTATTTTACATGTAATTGGGAAATAAGAGGGGGAAATGGGGAGAAAATTTGTAACAAAAAAAAATGGCAGAAATGAAGTAAAACAGAAGTTAATAAAGAAATAAGATATTTCTAACAATTTTCATACATTAGTTGGCAATACTTTATTATATGGCATGGAGCTGAGTGTATCTTAGACAGAATGGAGTTGGAATCCCTTATATGAAATTTGATCTTTTCCTATTTCTTCCATGCTACAGGTCTAGTGCACAATGAAAATTTTCTTCTTTTTGGTTCATTTCATGTGCTTATGTGAATTGCCTGCTCTAGTTTCGGTGAGAATGGCTTTGAAGCATTTCCAATAGGAAGGGGTATTGTTATTTCTGATTTGTTACAATTTATCTTATCTTTTTATCATACTAGAGCATGAAGAAGTACTGCTTATTTTATAGTCTTCTAAGTGAAATTTATCATTCCAAAAGTTTTGAGTAGGGCTAACCTGACACTCCAGTCTTCCCTATTTATCTCTTTGACTTTTATGAGTATGATATCACACTAACTCAGGCGCTAATCAAATCAGTGCTATGTCCAGGGCACAACTTGTCAGTGTTAGAGCATTTCTCCCAGACCTTCATATCTACTAAAGACATTTCAAGGCATATGAAGCTCTTGTTATCTGTCACCTTGTCTAGCACTGACCTGCTTTTTTATTTTCCTCTCCCTCATGCAATGGATCATGATCTGAACTTCAGAGAGTTTGTTGTTACATGTGGTTAAATTATTACAAATAATAGCTAGCATTTGTATAGCACTTTATTTATGAAGCTCTTTAGAGTAATGGTGCTGTGTCTGAAAGAGTAAATGATTTATCAGAATTGCAAACCATGTAAGAATCTGATGTAGGACTAAATTGAGCCCAATTCTAACATACTGTGACAATTGATGCCTATTTTACATTCTTGCTTTTTCTCAACAATATTTCTTGGTAATTCTCTCCTGTCCCTTTTCTCTCTTTTGATAATTGGGTGTGCCTCAAAAAGCTTTCTCCTGACCATCTTCCCTTTTTTCACTCTATTTCGCTGAAGTTCACATTAAAGCAAATTTTGAATCTATTACCTTAAGTAAGATATTATTGTTTGTATCAAGGTATTAACAATCATGTGAATAAATGCTAGTAGCATTTATAAACAACAATCTACTCTGAATAACACTCTGATCATTACAATCATTTTATGTAAAATATGTCTTTCTCTGTTCACAATGTGAAAAGGGTATTTTGTTTAATTACCTTTAATAATGTATCATTTTGTTTATTCAAAATTTGTGCACAACAAACTCAAGAAGAGATTTGTGTATTTTAAACTATTAAATATAATACAAAATAATAAAATTAAAAATGAAGTTGAGAAATAGTAGACCATTTGCAAATACTGAGATACTGATAACATTTCCATCTGTTGATTGCTGAACTGCTGTTACTAAATTTAAGGAATCCTGGAGGGTGGGAAAAGTCTTGAAAGACCTGAGGTAGATAGAATTTTTACAAATATTCACAAATTAGATTATGTAAACTAACATGGAAAATGTAACATTTATCTCTAGCAAATTTATATTACAGATTTTAAAATAAAGCTTTGGGTAATGCTTAGAATGAGAAACTGTTGATTGAGTTCACTAAGAACAAAACATGCTATATCAACTTTATTTCCTTGTTGCTTTTGTTAAAACAGATATATTCAGCAGTGAATGACATTTCTACATATAATCATGAGATCCTAAATGTAGGGCATAAAGAGATCTTAGCAATCTCTTAGTCCAATCTCAATATGTTATAGATAAACAAACTAAATTCAAGAGAGATGAATGAACTTGCCCAGTGTTAGTAAAATAGTAAACGGACACATGAAGTTATAAATTCAGAAATTTTTACTGAAAAGCTGATGCTCTTATCATAACAGCAGGCAGCCTAGGTGCAGATAAGCTGGGCTATAGTATAGTTGGTTGAATATCCAACTATTTCAAAAAAAGAATGAAAGTTTATTATATCATCCAAGTAACAGAATATCTCTACAATACAAGAATCAATGTGACCAAAAAAAAAGTGGAAATACTCCCTAGCAATGGTAAAATAGTTTGGCTTTGGCAATTTATGGGGGGAAAATGCAAACTAACTTTTGTTCCCATATAATTACCTTATGCTTCTACAGTGATGGAGACAAAGTGAAAAGGTAAGCATAGATTCTAAGGATCAGAATTTTTAGATCATCTATAAACATTAACTGTTGGTAATTTAAAAGTTATATCTTGTCTAATTATCCAAGTTCTCATACTGTTGGAGAAACCAATGATACCAATTCTGGTATTATTATATGAATTAAAACAGAGAACAAAAGTGTTTTTATAGCCAAATGAAAGGATGACTAACATGATTTCCTTGGAAGGACAGATAAAGACAGTGGAGCTTATTCTTCAACTGGAGTTTTTGACTAACTCTACTCTGTACCTGCTACCCTGCCTGATTTCACAGAACAAAATTCATCTGCAACAGGTACCAGATGATCACCTCAATTTCCTGGCACCTTTGGTGTGTTGTCTCCCCCATTAGATTATAAACTCTTTGAGGGCAGGGATTATATTTTTTATTGATTTTATCCCCAGTGTTTAACATAGTGCCTGACACATGATAGGCATTAAATAAATATGTATTGGATTGCATCAAATTGATTTCAGTCTACAATCAAAGACAATAAGATTCAGCATTTCATAGGATGCTTAATCATGTTACCTGAAAGTGCTCCAGGTAAGGATAAGCAAAACAAACAAATAAAAAACAAATACCATGAAAATAATTTCAACTTATGTATCAACATTATTAGGTTTTTTGCTGTTCATTCTTTTTTTCTCAAAAAGTACCAATGTCTTAACCTGCAAATGAATTGGATTTAAGTGAGGCAGAAATATGCAAAGTCATCAGCCACGATATCTCTTCCAGATTCACTAGAGTCCAATGGCAAGACATAAATTAAGGAAACTGGTGAGTGTAGAAGAACAGTGGGCAAGACACAGTCTTTGAAGAACTCACTAAGGTCTTACAAACTAAGTCAATGTATCTTTTGGTACTTGCAAATAGGAGTGTGGAGGAAGATGGGGAAAAAACCTTCATTGTTTACTTTAGCAGATCACAATCTCTGTGTACCTCAATTTCCCTATCTCTAAAATGAAAAGATTAAATTAAATTCTCTCTAAGATATTTTTTGTTGGTTTTTATAGCTTTAAGTGTTAAAGTTCAGGATTAAGAAAAAAGAGAAAGGAATCTAGTAGACTACAGTCATATCATACCCATATTTTATAAATATATATATATATTAATAGAAGGCATGGCATATGTCAATAAAATCATAATAAAAATAGCTGTATTTTAGACAGAAAACAACTGTTTGCTAGTTAGGGAGTCATTTCTGGGGGGGGGGGGAATGTGTTAAGCTGGACTTTCAAGAACAACAAAATCAAAATTAATACCAGATTAGAAGAAAGGTTGTTATACAGTCAAAAAACATTTATTAAGTGTTTACTATGTGCCAAGTTCTATACTAAATACTGGTGATAAAAAGAAAGGCAGAAACATATTCCAAACTGTCAAGGACCTGACACTCTAATGAGAGAGATTAAATGTTAAAAAGAAACAAATAAACAAAAAAAACCTGTGCATGCAAGATATGTACAGTGTAAATGAAAACTAATTTAAGAGGGAAGACATTAGCAATAAGACAGGAGTTAGGAAAGAAAGCCTCATGGAGAAAGGAGTAATGGAACCAAGTCTTGGAGGATGCTATGGAAACCAAGAATTGGAAGTGATGGAGGAGAATTATACAAGCATCAAAGACAGCAAGTGAATAGGCATGGAGTTGGAAGATGGACTACTTTGACATGTAATATATAGGATGCTAGTATATAGGATGTCAGTGGATCATAGAATACATGGATTGTAGTAAATATTAGAAAGGTAGGATGGGATCAGGCTGTGAAAGGATTTGAATACCAATTTATTTTTAATAGAGCAAGGAATTATAGCACTTTATTAAGAATTTGACATGATCAGACTTGGACTTTAGGAACATCACTTTGGCAGCTGAGTGAAGTATGGATTGGAATGGGGAAAGACAATGTGAATGATAACAATGAGAAAGATATTGTAACAGTTCAGGTATGAGGTGCAGAAAACATGTACCAGGGTGATGGTAGAAAGGAGACATATACAAAAGATATGTGAATGTAGAAATGACAAAACTTGAAGACAGATTACATACATGTTGTGACTAGGAGAGAGAAGTTTAGGAAAGCACCATGGTTCAGAGTAGGGGGATGGTGTGGCCCTCAAGAGAAATAGAATATTAGGGAATAATGGAAGATTTGGGGATATAAGAAAATACAATCTATTTAATAAAAAGAGTTTGCAATGGTTATAAGAAGTCAAATTCAAAATGTCCAAAGAGCAGTTAGTGCTGTGAGGCTGGAACTTAGAAGATGTTATGTCTGGATATCTGAAAATCATCAACATAGCTATAATGTTTCAATACATGGGAGCTGATTATATCGCCTAGTAAGCTAGTAGAGAGGAAGAAAAGAAGAGGTCAAAGGACATAGCCTTAAAAGACTGAGTGTTACCTAGGTAAAAATTCAGCACAAAAGATTAAGAGCAGTAGAACCCGGGGGCGGCTAGGTGGTGCAGTGAGTAGAGCATCAGCCCCTGGAGTCACAAGGACCTGAGTTCGGATTCGGCCACAGACACTTAACGCACACACAAACAAAAATCTAGCCGTGTGACCTTTGGCAAGTTACTTAATCCCAACTGCCCTCCAAAAAGCAAAAAAAAAAAAAAAAACAGTAGAATAAGTAGGAGGATAACCAGTCATCTAAAGATTATAGAGAGGACAGAATTTTTAGGAGAATGTGGTGATTGATATTATTAAGGGCTGCAGAGAAATCAAGAAGGATGATGATTGAATATGTCAATTAAGAAAGCATTGATATCTTTGCAGAGAGGAATTTCAGTTGAATGATGAGATCAGAATCCAGATTACAAAAGGTTTAGTATTGAGTAGGAGTGGAGGAAATGGAAGTAAAACTGTAGATGATTTTGTTAAGCAAGGTCATAAGGAGGAAGAGGTAAACTAATAGATAATAACATGTAGAATCATGTGCTCTTGTAAACATTTTGCTTATTTTTTAGATCATTTGTTTGCTTTTTTTATACTCAGAGATGTGGGAGTTTTTGCTGGCAGTAGGAAAGTAGCTAATGTTTAGAAATTGGAGATTAATGACTAAGTATGAATAACAGTGGGAAAAATCTGTTGGGGAAAAAAAATGGTATGGGATAGAATCAAGGGTGCATATAGATTGATTTACCTTGACAATGAAAGGGGCCAAATCTACATAACAGAAAGGTGGTCAAGGAAATAGTGGATGTAAATGTCTGGGTGGTGGGAGGCAAAGTAGAAGTAAGAAGCAGGAGTTCACAGCAAAAGGACTCAATTTTTTGTTGAAGTGTGAAAAAAGTATTTAGCTAAGAGGGTACAAGAAAGAAATGCCATCGGAGGATTAAGGAGGGATGAAAAGGTTTCTGTTGAATAGTATAGCAGAATAAAGTAGCAAAGTATAAAAGGATTACCTTGCCTCAGTAAAGTCCCATAAATTCGTTGCTTTTTGACTTTTTCCAGTTCTAGCAGCTTATGAAGAGAAGCAAAAGTTATAGGTGGCAGCAGCAATCCAAGGTTGGGGTTTCTCAAGGCATGATCAACAATAGAATAAGGGATCAGAGATTTTAGAGTAGAAAATCATGTAGAGCTGAAATTATTGCCTGGTGGTTCAATATAGAGAGGGAAGGAGAGTTGTATAGTTTAGGAATAATGATCTAGGAAAGAACTGAGGAATAAAGTATTAGAGGTCAAAGGATTAGGATAGGGTTCACAATACAGAGTGAAAGTTTGAATGATAAAAAGATTATGATTAGATAAAATAATTTTGGAGCTTATGAATATGGAAATGAACATTTATAGGTGATGGAAAGTCAAAGTTATGACCATTTAGGTTTGGAGGTGAGGTAGAGTAGAAAAGTAGGTTATGGAAATTTAGTAGACTAAAGAATCTGGAAGGATTACAAAGGACCTTAACACAAAATATAGATGCTGAAATATTGTAAATCATTAAAAATAACAATATGAACGAACAATATGTCTTGTAGAAATTCAACTTATATAAAGTAATCACTACAACAAGGAAATAAAAATAGCCCCAAAATTATCTTAGCCAGGAAAAATGTGATTTCTTTGCTAGGTAGATGGAGGCATCAGGAAAGTACAACACAAGTTTGAATATAAATTCATTTTAAAATAATATGAGAATATAGAAGATTATAAGCAATATTGTTTCATAAAACAGAAAGGAAATAAGTTAATAGAAACTTTGGCTTATGACCCAATTAAATGAGCATATCAAGATGAATTTGAAATATGACAGTAGATAAAAACAAATTCTCACTCCATTACAGGGAGTCAGCAAACAATGGCCCAACAGCCATATCCAGTCTTTTGTGGCCTTCTTCCTGAACTGGAAAAACCTGGGAAGCTAAAAATTATTTTTTATGTTTTTAAATATACTTAATTTAAATAAATTTTATTTTTAAATGTAAATACATTTTCTTGAAGTACATTTTATGCCTCATATGGCCCTCAGGGCAAGGTTTGCTGAAACTTGCTCTAAAATTCACTGAATCATTAGAATAAGTCCCTTTGCATTAATGCACCTCAGGAAATTCCACTGGATTTTACTGATAAGTTAAAGATGTGTTGGACCTCACTGGTTGGAGGGAGTTCTCATAACAATGAGCCTTTTATGAAAGAAATAATGGAAACTTCACAAGACCATGTAGTAAACCAGAAGCTACATGTACTTTGTTGAGTAATAGAATCAAGATTCAACAAAAGCTCAAAGAGCAAATAATGAAAATGGTTCAAACAACAACAACAGCTACACATAAAATTGAATAAGGCTTAAGTTAGGTTCCTTCAAAAGATCAACTATGCAAATAATAAGTGAGGGAGATTGATAAATAGCTTATGATATGAAAATAATTAGAGGTTTTCATTGATTGGAAATTGAATATGAGTTAACATTATGTGAAATAATAAACTATTATGTTTATACGTATATATATATACATATTTAAACATATAACTATACTATATACATACATATATGTAACATTATAAATCAATAAGCTAATATGGACATAGATTTGTGGCTAGAAGGAACCACAGAGACCATTTAGTTTAACCCCCTCATTTACAGAAGAGGAAAATGAGGCCCAAAGATAGTATAAAAGTCACTTGCCCAAAGTCACAAAGCTAGAAAATAAAAGGGGTAGAATTTGAACCTAAATCTTCTGAGTCCTAAGCCAGTGTTCTTTCTACTCTACCCACCTTGATCTTAGATTTATTAAGGGAAAAATACATCATCTAGATTGAGCTGAGTTATATTCTCCTCATCAAATAATGACAAAGGGATTGTGTGCCATTCTTGACTCCATATTAAAAAAAAAACAAACAAAAAATATTACAAGTTAAAGTATGGCCAGAGAATGTGTTGGGTGTTGTAAAACCACATCAAGCAAGAATCATTTCTAAGGTTCTGAATAGCCACCTCCCTCCCTCCCCCATATTTAAATACTACTTTAAGATTTACAAAACACTTCCTTTAAATCAACCTGATAAACTTTCTAGGGCATATTCCATTATCCCCATGAAATGTTCTAAGTCCAGCATTGTTTCCAGTATACAATACTACCTGAAGAAGAGAAAGCTTAGTATTATCATTATTGTGACAGTGAATATAAAGGTTTAGAAAGCACTTTATATCTCTGTTTATCCTCATAAGACTAGGAGATACATGATATTATTACTCCCATTTTATAGATGAGGAAACTGATCAAGGACTTACCCAGGGTCACATAGTAAGTGTATGAAGCTGAATTTAAATTCAGGTCTTCCTGATTCCAGGTCCAGAGTGCTATCTACCATATAGCATGATAGCCTTTCTACAAAATTTGAATCCTTATCTTCAGTCAGAAGGTCTTATGTCATAATAGGCCTTAGTTCACTTGTGGGCTTAGAGAACTTTGTCCTTTCTCTTCGTTTATATATCCTTTAGTAGAAAACTTGGGAAAATCTTCATATTGCGTCATTAAATATTCATATAGGAACTCCTCACTTTTAATATGTGCTTTGTAAATTTAAAGAGGAGAGGTTTTAATTCAAAAAAGAGGAAAATATAACTGAAATCTTGAATGAGTAATCATTAGTCTTAAAGACCAGAAATCATAGATTTAGAGATGGGGGTACTTTGGGAGTGATCTAGCCCAAGGCCTTTATTTTAAATATTAGGAACCTGTGGACAAAGATTGGGTGTATTGTATAAAGCTGAGGAGTCAGGATTTCAGTCTAGTTACTTCAACTCCAAGTCCAGGCTTTCTTGCCAGGCTATCTTCCTCTTATAATTTCAAATTTGAGGTTTCTTAGAGCTACTGTTTCCACTAGTGTTTTCATTTTTGTTTTCTCTCTTTTGGTTCTGAATTTTTATTTCTCTGCTGCTCCCAGTAGGGTATTAACTGGCTCCCTATTGCCCCCTAGTGGTAATTTAATGCTGTCACTTCCTAATTTTGAGTTCTATTGGTATAGTATTCCCTAAGAATGTAAGGAAAAAAAATTTTAACATAAGGGAAAAAAAGTTTCCCCAGTTCAGTGGCCACCAATTAAACAAGGGTAAGGAGCAGAGAGAGGTGGAAGAAGTTTTAAGGGTATTCCTTGTGTGTTGAGAATATCAGATTTTCCTGAATTGCCCCCACTTTAGTAGTTAATGCCAGATCCAGGATCCTTTGCCCAAAAGACATTCCCTTGGCCACTCTTCCTCCTCATCTACATAATCTTAAGCAGAACCTGCTGTACTAAAATTTTATTGGCATCACAGTCAAAAGTTTAAGGTTCAGGTACAGTAACCACAAACCTATTTAATGTTTATCTCTGACACCTGGCATTTTCCACCAGAGGAATTGCTTTCTACTTTTTGCATGCCAAAATCTCCTCCCAATTGTCCTACAGTTCCCTTTTTATAAAAATCTGGGTGGCATTATTCTGAGTCAAAAGCTACTCCACTACTCATTAGGCATACCCCTTTCCACAAACTACAGATCAGATTATATATTTAGATGTTACCAATGCACGAGTTTCCTCTGTTTATAACCATTCTCCTAAGAAATGTTGAGTTAAATAGAATGGAAAAAAAAAGATTCCATCACAGAGTAGATTTGTTGTCATTTGCTATAAAGGACATATGTAGTATTAATAAGAAAATAGTGTGGGAAAATAGTGGCTATTTCTTCAACTTGTTGCCTCCATTCAAATTAAAATTTCTATTCCTAGTGTCAACCCCCTCTCAAATGAACATTAGAATATGACCCTGAAAAGAATTCTGGGAAGATGGAGTAGGTCAGAAAAGCCCAACCTGTCAAGATTTTCACCCACAAAAGAGATAAAATAGCACCTTAGGTTGAACAAAATGCAAGTAAAAATAAATAAGAATAGAGGCACAACCTGGGTCTTCCTGGGACAATTTGAGAAAGAAGAAAAATCCCAGGACTAGGTTTGCTCCCAGTGAAGAGTAAACATCTCCAAGCTAGGATCTGCTTTAACCACAAGCTGCAAGCTGCTTAAACAACAAGCAGCAAGCCCTGGGGTGAGTTAGTTTGAGAGGCTGCCTTGGCCAGAACTACAAGAACTCTTACCCCCAGGAAAGTGAGAGAAGTTGGTGTCTGAGCCCAGGAAGATCAAGGGAATCTCTGCTGACCAGGAACTGCAGACCCAGCTGTGCTCTGAAGAGCTAAGGAACCAGCCTATGCCTGGTAATTACATAAGCAGTGGGGCAGAAAGGCCCTGGCTGTGAGCACTTACATGAGTTTGGAGGTTTGGCTTATGGTTTCAGACAAAAGTAGAGAACTGAGGCTTTGGAAGAAGAAGCACCATTTCCCATCCCCGAGGGCTGGAGGTGATTACAAAAAATAAATTATTACCACAAAAAAAATGCACAGGTAAAGGAGAAGGAATACAACCAGGGAACACTAATATAGTAATGAAGATGAATGGGATCCATCTTCAGAGGAGGATATTAAAGTAAAAAATCAAAATCAACCTCCTAACCCACATAAATCCTCAACATTCCTATATGTTATTAACAAAGTCCAACAGCAAGAGATAGAGAAAGAAATTCCATTCAAAGTTACTATAAACATTACAAAATATTTGAGAGTCTACCTGCCAAAACAAACCCAGGGACCACATGAACACAATTACAACACACTCTTCACACAAATAAAGTCAAATCTAAATAATTGGAAAAAAAAAACATCAGTTTTTCTTGGGTAGGCCAAGATAATATGATAAAAATAACAATTTTACTTAAATTAATTTACTTGCTTAGTTCCATACTAATCAAACTACAAAAAAATTATAGAGCTGGAAAAAAATAATAACAAAATTCATCTAGAAGCATAAAAGATCCAGAATATCAAGGGAATTAATGAAAAGAAATGCTAGGGAAGGTAGCCTAGCCATACCAGATCTTAAATTGTGTTATAAAGTAGCAATCATTAAAACTACTTGGTACTGGTTAAGAAATAGAATCATGGATCAGTGGAACAGGTTAGGTATACAAGACATTGTAGTCAATGAATATTGTAATCTACTGTTTGATAAGACGAAAAGGGGGGGGGGGACTACTTGGAAAACTGGAAAATAATATGCAGAACCTGGGCATAGACCAATATCTTACACTGTATACCAAAATAAAGTCAAAATGGGTTCATGACTTAGATACAAAGGCTGATACTATAAGCCATCTAGGAGAGCAAGGAATAGTTTGCCTGTCAGATCTATAAAGAATGCAAGAATTTATGACCAGACAAGAGATAAAGAACATTTTGAAATATGTTGACCTGAAAGTTTGGGTAAAAGAGGCAAACAGGCTAGGTGCATTTAAATTTATGCTGTTTATTCCCCTAAAGCTAGCCAATGCTAGAGAGTATGTATGTACAAGGAGCCAGTGTGAATTCTGACTATCTGAGAAAGGGAATGAAAACGTTTAAATACATTTTAGAACAATCCCAACTCGGGATCTCTATGCCACTCAAATTTGTGATCTTTATATATGTTTAACCATAGTATGAGAAAGGAATTTTCTTAAATTAATAGGTGGTAAATACAATAACATAAGAGAGTAGACAAAGTGTTGATTGGAATTACAACCCGGGATGTGTTTTCTTTACCATTAACATGCCATAATATAGTATGTGTTCAGAAAACATTAAAAAAAGGAAAAATCCCATTATTCAAGGTAGCATCTGGTCAAGGCACCTTGTCTTTGGTAGTCATTAACAGAAGAATGCTCTGTTGACACAGGGTCATTCAGGGTTTACTCAGAGAGCAAAGAAGGGATTATCTGTTAGGGGGAGTGGTTTCATCTGCTAGATTACTTCAGACTGTGAGTCTTATTGAGGTTCAAATGATATTAAATGATTATCAAATGCAAATGGATCATTTTGATTACATTAAATTGAAAAGTTTTGTATAAAGCCAATGCAACCAAGATTAGGAGGTAAGCAGAAAACTGGGAAAGAATTTTTACAACCAGTGTCTCTGATTAAGGCCTTATTTCTAAAATATATAGAGAACTGAGTGAAATTTAAAAGAATACAAGTCATTCCCCAATTGATAAAGGGTCAAAGAATATGTACAGGCAGTTTTCAAAGTAAGAAGAGTAATTATTTTATACAAATGAGGTACAACCTGACCAATGTCTAAAGTGAAAGTATTTGCAGATCCTGTACTTGATTGCATGACACCATGGGGGGAGGGGGCAAGGGGGAGAGAAGATTTGAAACTCAAGGGATTATGGAACTAAATCTTATAAAATAAAAGTAAACAAAAAATTAATAAAGACAAAAAAAGAATGTAAGATTGGTGAAGGCAGGGACTGTCTTGTTTCCTTCTGCATGTGTCTCTAATGATCAGCACAGTGAATGTCTGGCATTTATTAAGTATTTAATAAATCCTCTTTTCTGTGTCTCTCTGTCATTCTCTTTGTTTCTGTCTCTGCCTCTCTGTCTCTCTGCCTCTCTCTGTCTCTCTGTGTCTCTGTCTCCGTGGGTCTCTCTCTCTCTCTGTCTCTCTCTCTCTGTCTCTCTCTCTCTCTCTCTCTCTCTCTCTCTCTCTCTCTCTCAATAAAAGCCAACATTATGTGGTAAAGAGAAAGCCATCACCTCCAGTCTTATATAATGGATGTTGAATTGCACAGTGAACAATGTGCAGTGGAGATCCTTCTGTTAATTCTGAAATTAGTTAATTCAAGGAGAGTAAGAGGAAGCCAATCTTCCCTTCCCCCCTACTTTAATGTAGGGTAAGAAGCCCAAATGAGTGTTTATGTTATTCCCTCCTTAAGCCAAATGCAATGAGAGTAAGGTTGATCCATTCCCCCTCACCTTCCTGCTCTTCATCTCCATTTTAACAGTTTTCTCTTGCCTCTTTTATATGAGATAATTTACCCTATTCTATCTCTCCCTTTCTCCTTCTCCCATTATATCCCTCTCTCACCTCTTCATTTTATTTTTATATATCCCTTACTATTCAACTGATTCTGTGCCCTCTGTCTGTTTATACATGTACACACACATATACAAACTCACATAGATGTTTAAACATACATATACACTCCTATATATACATATATATGTCTGTATACAAATACATACCTATACATACATACACACACATATACATACATACATGCATATATACATACATATATATGTATATATGTGTATATATGTATATATATGTATATATATGTGTATATATGTATGTATATATATGTATATATATATATATACATTCCTTTCAACTATCCTCATACTAATAAAAGGCCCATGAGTTATAATGATCATTTTTCCATGTAGGAATGTAAAAAGTTCAATAAATAGTTCAAGTTTAATAAGCTCCTTATGATTTCTTTTTCCTGTTTACCTTCTCATGCTTCTCTTGCTTCTTGTATTTGAAATTTTTGGTTCAGCTCTGGTTTTTTCATCATGAATACTTGAAATCCTCTATTTCATTGTATAACCATATTTTCCCCTTAAGCATTATACTCTGTTTTGCTGGGTAGGTAATTCTTGGTTTTAATCCTAGTTCCTTTGACCTCCGGAATATCATATTCCAAGCCCTTTGATCCCTTAATGTAGACAATGCTAGATCTTGTGTTATCCTGATTGTTTTTCCATAATATTCAAATTGTTTCTTCCTGACAACTTCTAATATCTTCTCATTGACCTGGGAACTCTGGCATTTTGCTATAATATTCCTAGGAGTTTTCTTTTGGGGATCTTTTTCAAGAGTTGATTGGTGAATTCTTTCAATTTCTATTTTACCCTCTGGGTCTAGAATATCGGGGTAATTTTCTTTGAGAATTTGTTGAAGCATGATGTCTTATCTCTTTTTTGATCATGGCTTCAGGTAGACCAATAATTTTTAAATTGTCTCTCTTGGATCTATTTTCCAGGTCAGTAGTTTTTCCAATGAGATATTTCACATTGCCTTCTATTTTTTTCATTTGTTTGGATCTATTTTATAGTATCTTGATTTCTCATAAAGTCATTAGCTTCCATTTCCTCCAATCTAATTTTGAAGGAATTATTCTCTTCAGTGAGTTTTTGAAATTCCTTTTTCATCTGCGCAATTTGGCTTTTTAAGGCATTCTTCTCCTTGTTGTCTTTTTGGGCCTCTTTTGCCATTTCAGTTAGTCTATTTTCTAAGGTGCTATTTTCTTCAGTATTTTTGTGGTCTCCTTTAGCTGGCTATTGACTCCTTTTTTATGATTTTCTTGCATCTTCTTCATTTCTCTTCTCAGTTTTTCCTCTGCATTTCTTATTTGATTTTCAAAATCATTCTTGAGCTGTTCCATGGCCTGTAACCAATTCATATTTTTCTTGGAAGCTTTTGATGCAGGAGTCTTAACTTCATTGTCTTCTTCTGGTTCCATATTTTGACCTTTTTTGTCCCTCCAAAAGGATTCTATGGTATGATTGTGCTTCTTCTGCTTGCTCAACCTGCCAGCCAGTTACTTGACTTTTGAGCTCTTCACCACAGTAGAACTCTGCTTCCACAGTGGATTGAGCTTTTTCCCAAATTGCTGGGGGTTTTTGCAAATGTTGTAAGAGCTATGAGGAGAGTGCCCTCTCTACAGCCACCACCAACTCTGGCAATCTGGCATTCTTCACCCCAGCACCAACACCCAAGTCTGTGACCCAGATCCAAGTAGGTCAAAGCAAGAGCATTTACCCTCTGAATGGTTCCTTTGTCTCCCTACAATCTGCAGGCTAAGAGCTCTGGAGGCTACCACTGCTGGGCCTCTGCCACCTCTTGCCCCATGTGCATGGGCTGGACCACACTCTTCCCTACCCTGTTCTGAAAGAGTTCCCTACTGACCTTTGACTTTCTATTTGGCATTTATGGGTTGAGAAGTCTGGAAACCACCATAACTACTGGTAATTCACTCTCCTGAAGTCTGATCTGGCCAGTCAGTGCCACTGGATGGGGTTGTTCTTGGTCTGGGCCCACATGGCTCACGCTGGACTGCTTAGCCCCTAACCTTTTGTGGTAAAATCTTCCTGTAGGCCTGCCAGGCTGCCTTCAGTGGAAGATTTGTTTCTCTCTGTCACTTTGTGGGTTTTATTGCTCTAAAATTTGTTTAGAGTCAAATTTTACAGGTATTGGAGGTGGTTGGTGCAGGAGCTTAAGCAAGTTCCTGTTTTTATTCTGCCATCTTTGCTCTGCTGCAGTATTTTCTTTTAAGGGGAGGGGGAATGGTGATGATGTTTCCTCTTTATGTAGATGCTGGTTTAAAAAAATTCCATCTGGCCTCAGACACTTAACACACACACAAACCAAAACCTAGCCGTGTGACCTTGGGCAAGTTACTTAACCCCAATTGCCCTCCAAAAAGAAAAAAAAATTCCATTTGTTTTTGAGTTTTTGTCTCATATTCCTTCTGGCTTAAACTTCAGGGATCCTAAGCACACTCACAGTAGAGATACGCATATCTCCTCTTGCTTGGCTGAGTACAAAAACAAAGAAAAACAAAACCAAAAAAACCTTCAGAAAAACCCTGGAGGGAAAAATCTACTTCTTCAATGTGTACTTAAGAAATCATTTATGCTTCCTGGTTTCAATATGCATGCAGGGTCATATTAACAGTACAATGTAATTAACCTTTCTTAGAAATTAAATGTACAAATGTATTGTATAACATTAGGATGGAATTATTTTTCCATCATTTCAGAGATGGATAGGAAAATATATTTCCTAGCAGCTACTAGGTGGCTTGAGGTTTTAAAATAATTCTTTAGTCTTATTTACCAACCTTCTAGACCCTGGAGCAAGAAAATGGTTGAAATGTTAATTGTAGTCATATATTATTATGTAATGGATCAATATTTCAAAAGATGAAGTAAGTCTTCTATGGGGAAAAAATCAGTCATACATACTGCTGCAACCAATGAGGAACTTTCCTGGGAACTATTTAATTTTCATAACACCTTTCCATATTTTTAACAATGACAATTTCATTATTTATATCTTTCATTAAATTTAAAGTAATTAGGTTTATACATCATCAGATTATTTTAAAATCCTTCTCTATTAGTCCAATAAAGGAGTTTTTATGAGATGGTTTATTTGTGATTTTATATTATATTCAGAATTCCATGCCATGGGACCCTCATCAAAGGGACACGATTGGAAAATATTCACTTTATATGCTCAGGACAGATTAATTTCTTTCTAGTCAACAACCTATCAGCAACCTAAATTTATTGTTTTTGTCATTATTGCTCTTATTTATATGTTTATTTCCTTTATGGTCTATATTCACCTATATTATATGGACCAATATGCGTGATGCAATAATTAGATTTAAATATGGATCTGTTTCCAATCCCCATTCTCTTATCATATTCTCATTAATTTTAGATAATTTGAAAAATAGCCTAAATTTTCCCATTGTGTCATATCTTAGGAACATTCCATATGTTACATATCTTAGGAAATGTGTGTGTATGACTTTCAGACACTTTAACATTCTCTTATACCAATGATAGGCTGGTGTGTGTCTCTGTGTGTTTGTGTCTGTGTCATTCAGAAACCTTTAACATTTTCTTCTGCAGAGGTCTCAAACACTGCAAGCTCAAACTGCAGCAAAACTTCTTATATGGCCTGAATCATATTAATATGTGATTTAGAAATATTTAGCAAAATTAATTAAAAATATAATACAAAATAAATAAAGTAAATCCATGGTTTAGTGGACCCTGTTTCTACTTGAGTTCATTACAATTGTCTTATGCCAATTATACTATGCCTGAAAAAAACTTTTTAAAATTCCCTTTTGTCAAAAAATTAATACAATAAGTTATGTAGATGTCCACAGATGAAAAACTATGTCAGTTGATAGCATGGTATAGATGATATCCTGATGGACAACAAGGCCTAAGTTCAAACTCAGATCAGACACTAGCTATTGTAACAACAATTAAATTATTTATTTTAATAAGGCCTCCATTTCCTAATATGTGTGTGTATGTATATGTATACACACATAGCTAATAATGCCATGTTCACAATCCAAGGATTGTGAGAAAAATTTTTTGTAAACATTAAAGTGACATGTGAATATTAGAGATTTTTGTTTGTTTTGAACTGGGGTAGGTGGCACGATTACTGCTGCTGCTGCTACTGCTGCTGCTGCAACTGTTGTTGCTTTCAATATAGAGCTATGATGTCATTAGCCTAGGAAAGTCACATTGTGGAAATAACTTCATGGCAACCTATCACTAACTTATAATCTTCAGGAGTTATCTCAGACCTTGAGAGATTATATGACTTGTCCATAATGAAAGTGAGGGTATGTCAGGGAGTAGGATTTAATCCAACCAGGTGCTCCAGAATCTAAGACTCTGCCACACTGCCTCTCCAAGGTGACGATAACCAATAGGAAAGCTTAAAGGAGATTTTATACACATCATGTAGTTTAAGTATCTATCTAAAGACTGGAATATATTTACAATGTTAAATTTTTACAATGCTATATTTTTATATTATGTTTTAAAATGGGATGTGTTCTTAGAATTTGTCCAACTCCATTATTTTATTGAGGAATAAATTGAGCTCTAAATCAGTTATATTAGTGGTGTCAAATTCAAATAGAAATATATACCTTTGGTGACATTGACTTAGACTACCAAAAATTGTTGTTATGTATTTTTTATTTATTTGGAAACGTTTCCCAATTGCCTTTTAATCTGATTCTGAATGGCTGTGGACTTTATGTTTCTGGCAGGCAATGTTTGACACATCTGAGTTCAGAGACTTCTTCAAAGTTCTAAAGGATTCATATCCATGCTCTCTGACTCAAAATCCAACACCAAATTCTTATACAATGAGGATAGGTAATAATTATCCTACAGCAGTCAAAGGACTTTAGGTCACACAATTGTTCTTTGCCAATTGATCCTGAAAATATATAATACTATAGGAAAGTGGGAAAGAGATTTACTGGGTCACTAGGCAGCTTCAATTATTTAAATTCTGTAGACTCAAATAAAAGTTTCTCTTTGGATAAGAGTAGTGAAAGTAAGCCCTATTAGCATCATCATCATCATATCAAGGAAAAAACATTCTTTAACTCAATCATTTTATGGTATCTTAAGAATCCTTAATTCAGGTGCCCTCTCTGACCAACCAGAATTTCATCTCTAATGTCCTTTCTGGTGATGATAGGAAACAGATGAAAACTTCTGAAAACCGTATGGAAATCCTGAATAATTACTGAGACTGCAGCTGGAAATGCTAAAATTTATCTCTCGATAATATGACAGCATAAATCATGAGGTCCAAAAGAACATTAATTAATGGTTGTTAATTGTGCAGGAAATCACTGCAGCTGACAATGTAAATCTTCAAAGGAATGAATTTTGATCTCTTTTGCTGTGGAAAATACCACCAGGGAATAAAGTATTCATAAATGATATTTCTAATAATCTAATGGAAAAATGACTGTCTCATTTCTGAATGAAAAGCTAAAAATGAATGTGTTGTATCTCAATATTAAGCATAAGTCTCAGAGACAACTAGAGCTGAGTCTTCCATATGAACCCACAGCCTGGCCATCATTCAAATTTTCCCATGTATGTGTATTCATTCATGAATTGTGTGTGTGTGTGTGTGTGTGTGTGTGTGTGTGTAACAGCACTTTTCAAATTAACATTTATTTTAT